>JAVQMG010000071.1:2317500-2642836 GCA_032878915.1 Castanopsis chinensis
GTCGTGTCTTAAAGTTTATTTGGTAGACAATAATGTACCACAAAAATTTACCTTTGTCTATGCTTTTATAATAGTTGGAATTATAAAAGAATAGACAAAGGTAAAACAGAACATAATTGGCTCTAAATTTGAGGGTGGCTAAAAAGTTTCAAGATTCTTCGTTGAAGGTTTTGCACCTTGGGAAATGAGTAATGCTCATGTTGCCTATATTGATTATACTAAGGAAGCAAAGATAAAAAAGTTAAACTCTTTTTCTTTGTCTCTCTTTTTCTCTCCAAAAGAAAGGAAATGAAAAAGCAAAATACTTTAGTAAATTCAACTTTTTGGGGCTATAATAGTTTTCTTTTTCATATTGGATTGAATACCAAGAAAATGGTAGAATAGTGAACAAGCTTAAAAAGTTGGGTTGGGGTTTGATTAGGCTAAAGTAGTTCTATAAGTGTTTGGGCTTCGATAGTCTTAAATCTTGACCAAATAATGCATGTGATGATGGTTCGTGAACCAAACAAAAGAAAAGGAAAGGTCTTAAAAACAATGCGTTTGGAATCATTGGTAGCTACAACCACCACTCCCAAGTCAAAGTAGGTGCTTATATTATTGAAAGTTTAAATAAGCTAAATGACCTTAATTTCCACCGACACAATGATATTTAGGAAAACGAATCTTCCAACTAATTTTAACTTCTCCAATTCCCAATTCAGATCTACGGATATCATAAGCATAAGAAGAGGAGAGTTCCTGGATTTGCTGTTGGATTCAATATTTCATTAAATGATGGTTTTATTTTTCATTTTAAAAAAATTCACAAGATTCACAAAAAATCATTTTTAACTTTAATGTGCAAACCAATAAATTACATTATAATAAGTGTTCTTTAAAAAAAAAAAAAAAAACAGATCATAATAAAATAATACTACAACAAAAAATCAAGAAAAAAAAAAAAACTTTTGCAACTAATGGTTTGTGCACACAATTTATTTTGATCTTATGATTCTTTTGAAATTTTTGTACAATTTAACTGTATCTTTTGAAAAATGTCTAAAATAATATTTAACAGACTATCAAATACATTTCAATTTGTGTAGTTAGAGCACTCGTTAACAAAAATTATAAAAAATTATTATTTTTAATAGATATTAAGTAAACCTTAACTTGTGTACTTGTGAATTAACATGTGTATTTTTCTTTTAAAAGACTACATCACAGCTAATAAGTCAAAATTAATTACTTAGTATTCTTTAATGTGTGCCCTAGAACCACCAATTGTGTGAAATTCAATAAACTTGGTATACTACACCTTTCTCTTACATTTAGGTGGACTTCACGTGTGAGTCGTCATACACATGAGATTCATATTTATGTGAGAGGAAGATGTGTTGGTGCAAATAAAATGATAATGAAAATACACAAAGAGAAACTGAATAATACTTCTTAATTTTTATTTATTTGAAAAAAGAGATTACACAACACTGGTTGGACTGAGGCGCGGCACTCGCTCTCTTTAAGGAAATTCAAGCCCTTGGTTGGCTAAACTTTGTAACTGGTGCAGACCGTCTCTAACTTGTCTCTCCCAGGATACAACAACCCAACAAGTGTCGTATAGCTAAAACAACCTCTGCACAAGGTGTTCAAGCCCAAAACTCCACTAGAAAGAACACCCTTCCTTGCCAAGAAACTCTCCAACAACCCAACAAGTGTCGTATGGCTAAAACAACTTTTGCACAAAGTGTTCAAGCCCAAAACTCCACCAGAAAGAACACCCTTCCTTGCCAAGAAACTCTCTATTTTTTTTTTTTATGTATGTTACAGTAACTTGGATTGTGTCTGAATGGGTCTATTTATAGGCTTAATATTTGAGACAATTCATGTTAATCCATTAATCATCACAATTAAAAAGAACAAAATAGTCTCTCTCCTTTTCAATATGAGATTAAACATTTTCACTAACTCCTCATCTTCCATATTCACTCTTACATCTTTACATTTATGTCATATTTATTTATTTAATATTAAAATGCTCCAACAAGATGTATACTAAGTACGTATACCAAAATATTCTCCTCAATAATAGTACCTATTTTGAAATATTCCATATTCACTCCCACATTTTTATATTTATGTCATATTTATTTATTTTAATTATTTAATATTAAAATGCTCCAACAAGATGTATACTAAGTACGTATACCAAAATATTCTCCTCAATAATAGTACCTGTTTTGAAATATGATATTTTCAAATTTTACATCATTTATTTTTAATGGTCCTTTTTATAAAATTCATTTTTGTAAAAATATATCAATTAAGTTATTGTCTTTCAAATCTGTCCTTCTTAATCTAAACTCACATAAAAGATATTGATAAAGAAGTATTGAAGTTTTAAATATAAAGTAAGAGTAAATTATGAATTCTTTTCGTAAATAGTTAAAAGTAAGGTTTTTTTACAAGCTTATTGGTTTTAAAAACTTTAATAGAAAAAGTGCTACAGTTGTTCTTTTTTTTTTTCCTGTTTTATTTAGAGCTTTTATATATATATTATAAAATTAAAAAAACAACTGTAGCTCTTTTTTTATTAAAGTTTTTAAAACCAATAAACTTGTGCAATGTAGTGAACTTGAGCTGGGGTTTTGCTCTACACGTAGAAATCACTCCAAACCTCGCTTTTCTAACTGTGGCCTCAATTATTTCCTTGCTTGTGGAATGGGTTTTTAGGATTACCCACTTTTGCAAAGTCAGCAAAGCAAGTAATGATTTCGGTCGCTTCAATAGCAAAATTTCCACAACTCTCTCTCTCTCTCTCTCTCTCTCTCCATAATTTGATTCCCAAAAACCTAAAGGCTATGGTTAGGTGTAGAATTTTAAGTCCTGTACTTGACAATGCTTAACCGAAGCCACATGCACACAGACAAAAAACAAATAAAATAAAATAAAAAGCCCTCTGGAATATAAAATGCAACTAATTGTAATTGGTACGACCTTTATTGAGAGGTGGGAGATGCTTATGGTTATGGTTTAAGGGCATTGTAGTATTTAATTCTTCTTTTTGACAGGTGTAGTATTTAATTCTATGACTTTGAAAGGATCCAAATGATGAAACATTTTACATTGCATTAATTAGTAGGTATTATAGTCAGAGTAATACTAAAGCAAATATATATAAATTAAGAGAAATACTAATGGAGTCTTTTAGGATAATGATTAACAATTTATTTAAAAAAAATTTATAGAAAAAAAAAAACAATTTTAATGCTATGATGGTTTTTTTTTTCATTTCTTATAAAAGTAGTGTCAAAACTTTCTTAAAATAGATTGTTATCTATTGTCCTAAGAACACTCGTTAGCATGACCCATTAATACGACATCAATCATTTTTTATTTATGTTATTGACATGACATCAATCACATTAATTATTACATTAATTCATAAACTTTGTGTGGTAATAATTTATATTAATTTTAGCATTTTCCAGATAGTTCTCCTGCTCTTTTCATGGAGCTCATTAGCCTAATAATTTTGACCCAGCAATGTATAATGTAAATTCATAGACGAAATATAGGGCAGTCTAATGAGAAAACAAGTAGTGGATTTATTGGGTCTTTGATGGGGTCTGCAAAACAGAGTTGTCAAGATCCAAGACAGCATTTTTACAACTAATGTAGGGCTTCTAGAAAGAGAAGTAATTAGCATTCTCTTTGTTTTACGCATTTGTGTTAAGAATGGGACAAAAGTATAATCAAAGAGTTAATCAACTAAAATTGGGCCAACTTTTGTCACTTTAGAAGATAATTCATGAAAACTTGTTGCAATAATGATCATTATTATTTATTAAGTTATTATAATTATCAAAGGATAACATCATTAGGATTCAGATTTGTTTCTCATAAAGGAGACCAACGTCACCTGTGAAAATGAAAGGGAAACCAAATTCCACAAATATGCGATATTCTAAGCATCAAGATCATGGTTGCACTTAGCCACTTACAAACTGTCATAATCTAGTTCATTCTAGCTTGACACTACAATTACCAGTGAATCGAGTTATGGAGTCCAAGTTACGAAAAATAAAAGTTTTTAACTATGATTGTGGACATACAAAAGCATCAAATTGTGTAAGAGCTCCCCACCTCACATATAGATATAATCCATAAGAAATCAAATTCAAATCTCTGTTTTTGGAAGGAGGAGACATAAACCAATGAGTTACGCTATACAGGAACAAAACAATACAATCACAACATCAATTTAAGAGCGAGGATTTCAAGTGAAAAACTTGTATTTCGAACTAGACCTATGTAATGTTATTTGCCATGATTTTACCAATAGTTCAGGTTCAATGAAGTAAACGTTTGTCAATGATTTATAGTTTCAACTCCAAAACTTTACACAGCTATTTTAGGCATTTGATAGTCTCTTAAGTCTTTAGCTTTAGATGGACCTGTAACTTTTTAACAAAAAAAAAATCTTTTTTGTCACGAGGGTAAGGTTCACTTTCAGTTATGAGGTTCAGCAGAGTAGGGTTCACGTTTGTCCTATTTGTTTTCTTTGTATGACTCGGTATATGCACCACAACCACATGTATGTGCAATTACTGTAATGCTCCCTTATACATACACATTATTACAATAAGTTTAGCCAAAGTGTATACTTATTCTAGTGAGACTTCAGGACCAAGTTTCAATACGCATGTTGGACAAATGTGCCCACTTGGACACCACAATTTAGTCGTTTAAAAGCTCATTAGTAGATAGGACTTTCTTTTCCCATCCTTCTATATCACTTGGCCCTTGATTCCTACTTTGAGTAAGGACAGAACACCTAATAAACTCTTATATTAGCTAGCTCTCCCACTCTACTTATCCACTTCATTTGCTCTCTCACCCCTCCTTTCCCTTCATGCCATGGCAACAAACTCAAACCAAGCTCTCCTCTCCACCCTCTTCTTGGCCTTAATCTTTCTCAATTTTCCGGCAGCCATAAGGCCCGATACCGCGTGCCCGTATCCGTGTTATCCACCGCCCACCGGCCCAGGCAACACCCCTACAACTCCGGCGGCCACAACACCGCCGCCACCGCCATACCAAGTAGAGTCATACCCACCTCCAGCTGGATACAACCCTACTACACCAACAGGGAATTTTCCATATTACTCTCCACCACCACCTTACGGTTCTAATTTTCTTGGTGCCCCTCCCCCTCCTGACCCTATATTGCCCTACTTCCCATACTATTACAGAGAACCTCTTCATGGGGAGGCTAAGTCATCAGCTACTATACTTGGAAGACCAATATGGGTTATGATGGCCATGGCTAATCTTCTTGTTTTTATTTTTCTTTTCTCTTCCTATGTATAACTCATTAAAAATTTGGATGTAACTAGTTAAGTTAGCTATTGTTGCATGTGAGTAAGAATTATTCGGCAAAAGTGAAGCTTTGTGCACTGGGTACGACTTTTTTATATGAGAAAAAACTAGGTAGAAATATTTATGTTATATTTTTAGTTGCAGAAATGTGAAGCAATGGTGTAGTTTATTGTTTGGTAATGTAAAGGAGTCTAGTTTTTCTTTTATGCGTCTTTCCTTTACTTTATTTTTCTTTTGTCTTGATACTTTTCATTGCAATTTTCTAACCACTCCATTACATCAACTTTTTTGGACCACAATGGGGATTGAATTGTAGCTGGAAACTTCTTGATTCCAGCTCTAGGTATTCTTTTATTTTTTGTCCCCTGCCATGGAGGGAAATAAGACAATAAAATTTGGGTACAATTAGAAAATATTTTATTTATAATTAAAAGGGCAAATTACAATTTCCCATTTGTGATTTAGCTGAATTACGATTACATATTTAGCCATGTGGTTTAAAATTTGACACTTTATCCACCTGAAATTTAACCAAAAATTAAGTTGCTTACCTGCAGTTTGAAATTTCATGACACAAATGTTTCGATGGATAGTTTCTGATCTTGTATTTTTTTTGTTTTTTGTGTTTTTAGAGGAGAGAAACATAAAAATTGAGCAAAATTACATATTTAGTTTTGTTTTTAACAGAGGCGGATTATAAAAATTTAACTGAGCTAACTTCAAATAGATAAAGTGTCATATTTAAACGTAGATAAAATGTCGAATTTCAAACCACATGTAGGCAATTTAAATTTTGATCAAATTACCTATGGGTAAATTGTAATTTACCTTAATTAAAAAGTTTCAGGTTGTAAATAACATTTTGTTAATAGTATCAATATTGTTCGCTAGAACTTGTACTTAAATATAAGAGAGATATAAAGGATTTCAAAAAGTTTAAGATAGCTCTGCCTTTGTGGTTGTGGACACTGCACCTTTTCTTCCTACTTTTCAAAAAGAAAAAGTAAATTTCAATATCAAATTAATTAAGCGGTCTCTCTTGTCTGATAGTTGTGGGGATGGGGAATGGAGTCGCACGGCGCCAGGGCCCCAAGTTTTCATCTATATATATTTTACTTGATTTTTAGTATATTTTTTTATTTGAAGCATGATTTTTGTGTTGTATTTCTTAATGAATGTCAAGCATGCTTCTCATGATTGTTACTTTTGAGTTAATGCTAACATCAGCGTGATTTTATTATTGTCATATAAAAATTAGTTTGCAAAGAAATAAGTACAATATTTTACTTATTTTAAAATTTTAAAACAAAAAACGAAAAGTTTTAAATTGACATAACTTTGAACTGCTTTAAAGAAAAACAATTATGTTTCTTTACCAATTTGTACTGCAAGATTGTAATTTTACTTTGAAGAGTATAAATTGGGGTACTTAGGTGTTAAAAATAGCCCCTTTGAGAAGTCTATGCTTGAAATGTTGAAGCAGAATGATAATTAATTTGTAGCTTCCTTTTTAGTTTGCAATAAGAATTGATAAAAAGTGGCCACCTATTTTCGTTAGTCTTCTTGAACAAATTAGTTTTTGACTTCTATTCTAAACGTTGGCAAATTAAATAATGTAACCCTCCCAACAATGGAGATAGTTATCAATAAAATCCTAAATAAACGAAAAATTATATCTACACCATGGTTTATGACATGTTTTGACAGTAATTGCTTTGGAAAACCATAGATCTTCCCTTAGCCTCAAGGAACCTTTCTCCTTAGTCCTCACCATCAGCTTACTCCATGCTCAATATAGATTGGATTGGATTGGATTGGATTGGAGTCAATCAAGGCCTTTAGAAAACTAGTATTTTCTTAAGAATCTCCCTTTAATAACTCTTTTGACTAAATTGTTCGAAGCCTCCAACCCAATTTAGCCAACAAAGCAAAGATTAAAACTTTCCAACTCCCTATATTTATTCCAACCAATCCAACCTTTAACTTGAAATAGCAAAGAAAGAAAGCAAGAATTGAAGTAAATGCCTTGATAACAACCTCTTTACCTACTTGTGATAGGAGTTTTCCCTTCCGCTGCTTATCGTTAATTCAATCTAGTCGCTAATAAATGCAAAACAGCTTCAATATACATCTTCTAATAACTAAAAGCAACCTCAAATGTTTGCTTTCGCTAATCTGAGCTATTTATTCAAAACATTTTATGTGAAAAAGCTTTTGGAATGTTCTTCCTTCAGCAATTGTAGATCTTTTTCGAATGAGAAGGGATCAATACATCATTTACTATGGAAATTGTTTCTTTATAGAACAAGTATGGATTCATTCACAAAATTTGTTCCAAGACTGGAGAAACGTAATGAAAAATAAATAAATAAGAATGCCGCATAAATACATTACAAAATGTGTTATCTTCCTTAAAAATAATTGAATTCAACTATATGGCTCGTTATCAATGCAATCATATTTTTGACTTTATTTAAAATTTTAATGTGTAACAACACTTAAAGAACTGTACTTGTGCTTTGAGACAAAAGAGAAAAACCACAAAAGAAAGAATTTGGATTTAAAGTCCATTAACAAGAGCATGGGAGCCTTATTTGTTTGCCTTCCAACCCAAATGAAATGGGCCTATAGTACTAGCAGAAACATTCAGCCTTCTTTGGAGTCACTCTCGACAATTCTGTTGAAACGTTCAACCTTAGCAATTTGGATAGCCCATTGAATGGCATTTGCCTTAGCTACTATTTGTGAATTGTGGTCAAGGTTGAACAATTTTCGGTGCACGGTGAGTTTGCATTAGCTTTAATCTTTTAATTTTTATGTACAGTTTTTTAAAATCTTATTTTTTCAGCTTTTTTCATATTTTCAATTTTTTTCAAGGAACAAATATACTTTATTACACTTTCATTAAAAAAATTTCAATAAAAAGCTAAATAAGTTATTCCCAAACAGACATATATTCCAGAGGACTTTTTCTCATAATTTCTAATCATGATTCATGAATGCCAAGCAAGCTGCTCTTGTATTCATTTCTAATACTCCTTTTTCAAGTTTGCCCCAGTGGTAAGTCTGGAGATGATTGTGCTATTGATGCTACCGCTGCCTTCTATTCGAGTGGCTTTCAAATTTGACACTCATAGCCTCTACACAGAAACCCCAGTGATAGCTAATCACATTGCTTTTGCCCAAACATACCACAGAAACAAGTGTAGGCTTAATAGTTAATACCTTCTCTAAACCAAAACATGAGATACACTTCGTAGTCTTTAGACTTTAGTCTTTTTGAGCCAATCCACACTAATTTATCAGGTCTGGGGGACTGATCTTAATGGAATTTTAGAATAGCTTTGCAAGATTCATCATTGGAATATGGTTCTTTATTCTGTTTACATAATCACATCACATCCCAGGCTTGGTATTGAGAATTTATTATACTCGCTAACAAGATTGGATCAGCACTAACACGGCTGTCCATGGGCTTGGGTAACAGGCACAAGCATTTTGAAATTCGCAAGGCATAGTACCATGAAGATATTATAGAAATTGTTAACATGGTTTGGCGCTGTGGCCTACATCTATAAGACAAGTTCAAAGGACCACATTTTATACACCTTTCTTAATTAATTGTACACTAAAATGGAATTAAAATTATAATGGAGACGACACATTAAAGTCATAATTTAAATTTGAATTAGAATTGATTGTCACAATCCCAAAACTTTCCCTAACAATCAACTGTTGATTTGTTAAACAATCCCAAAATTTTCTATGGCAATCAATGTCTTCATTTAGTCTTCACTTTCATGGAAATAGAATTGTATTTTTCAACAGATATGGATACCAGGTGGTTGATGCCTAGATGGTATGGATACCACCAATACTAAGAGACGATAAAAGTATGCATTGGCTAAAAAACATTTCCTTTGATGGCAAGAGCCTAGGTGGTTGAGGATATGGCTTTTAGTGAGTCTTTTCTTTCACAAAAGCAATTTCTTTGTAGGGGAAGACGCTCAAGTCATAGTAGTGGCTATCATTGAAAGAGAGATCTTCCTATTAATATAAGTTATTATTCATCACATTTTCCACTGCATCAAGTCTCCATTATATGTCTGCGGAGTCTCACTGAGGCTACTCAATTAGTTGCACTAAATATGCATTTAGGATTGAAGATTTGCAAATTTGGTTGGATGGGCCACCAGTATGATTGGAAATCACAGCTTATCAGTCTGCGGATCCCGTGAGAAAAAAATAAAACAAAATAAAGGACCAATTTCAAGAAATGGGCTCCATCTCTCTAATCAAGAGCCTTTGCATTTTCATTGCAAACAAATTAATACCCTCTTATTGTTTGCCTCAAAATATGATTTGGATCCTGCAGCAGTTCTATTAACTTTTTTGTTACTTAGTAGTTACTACAACCTGATTAATTAATAAAGATTTCCTTGAACTTCAGGATGGTGTGAAATGTGAATACTTCTGAAGTTCTAATTAAGAAACATAAAACTAATTGTATAAGTATTGGTCACAATTCTTGTTTTTTCTTTTGCTACATTTTCTCCTAGTCTTTCCAATAGTAATTCATAAACATTTCAGATAGCCTTTTTTGCACTTAAGATGGCTCCACTCCTAGCTAGCACATCGCAGAAGACAGAGGCTTAGAGAGCGAAGAGCTTTGGTGGTGAGGAAAATTTTGGAAATGGTCAGCTATGGAGGTTTCGGCCATAAGAGATAAGAGAGAAAAGTAATCGTCAAAATTTAATAAAAATTACTGAAAATGGTGTAAACTACTGTAACATAGTACTACAAATAGAGAGCTTGAAAGAAATATTTCTGATTTCTTTTAGAATATTCTAGCACTAATATGGTTTATTAAAATCTTATAAAATGTATTTTATGAAAAAAAAAAAAAAAAAAAAAAAAAAAAAGTCTAATCTAAAATTTAAATGCTTTGATTATCAGGCCTATGTTACTTTATTATAGATAATGCTGGAATATACGTGGACAAATGCTTAAATTAAATTTTCTCCAAAAAATAAATGCTTAAATTAAAAAAAAATGAAAAAAATTTGGGAGACACAATCGATTAATTAAAATAAATATGTTGAGAACTGATATTTGTGATGAAATAATAATTCTTTGAAATTGCAACCCAATGATGTGTGTTGGATATGTGTTGTTCAGCATGTAAAAGATGTATTACTCGAACAAATAAATCTTGGGTGGTTTATGGCTATGGAGGAAAAATTGAACATTGAGATCATCAAATGTTGTCTTTGATTAGTGAAAATTTAAAAATTCAAGTTGTTTTACACCCCAGAACTTGGTGAGAGTTGGAGTGTCCTTAAACATATATATATACATATATATATATATATTGGTATAATTTAAATAGGAACCATGCTTTAGTTAATAGATCAATCTATGAAGATATTGCACGTTGGATAAATTAAAAATAGTGAAAGTTCAACTTTGATTTGGGAGATGATTACAAACCTAGTGAAGTTTACTTGTGTAGAATTACTATTAATAATGCAATGGTTACAATTTCCAACAAGTTGGGGAAGGGGGATTTATACTCTGATTCTCTGATAATGTCATTCAACTATAAAGTTTTTGGTAAATTACTGTTATTTAATTTTGTTGAATGATATGGAAAACTGTAGTTAAATGGTATTAGTTGCGTACATTATAAGATGATTATAGATCCTATTGATTTAGAGAGATCAAGTCTAGTTAGTTTATTTTTATGGCCTATAAAGATTCCAACTTCAATTTCTTTTAAGATGATTACAGATCCTATTGATTTAGAGAGATCAAGTCTAGTTATTTGATTTTTATGGCCTATAAAGATTCCAACTTCAATTTATTTTCCATGGGTATATAATACTAGCATGGTACAACTTACTGTTTGTTTTGATGAGGAGAGGGGAGGAGAGGAGAATAATTTAGGATATTGTACACATTGTGTCCAAATGCAGTACTCTTATAGGTAGATCTAACAATAAATACACAACACTTGATAGTGTAAAATGCAGCAAATATGATGATCACTTTTGGGAAAGTGTGAATTCGAAAATTACAAATTTGCTAAGAAACCGGCCAAGTTCAGTATTTGAGTAACGAGTAGCAACATAGAAGTTAATGCAAGACCTCATTTTTGGTAATATGTTCTAATTTATATAGAAAAGTGAGTTGTGTCTTGACTTGATAATAAAGAGCAATCATCATAGAGCAAATACCACAAATTAAAATTCTATTATATATGGTAACACCAAGGTCATGTGTAGTACTATTTGGTATTCGTGGAAGGATGATATTAAGGACAAATATTTCCTTGCGCTATAGGAATATTTTGGTACCTGAAGAACTCGGGAAACCCTCATTAGTTAAAAAGGAAAACAAGAATTAATATTGGCTTCAAATCATGCCATAACACCCTAAGCCCAAAGAGAAAATAAATTAAGAGGAATGTTGGAACTTCTATTTTATTTTGTTCTATTTATTTGAGTTTTTCTAATTAAATTGACATTTCTCTGGGACAAAATTCATCTCACCTGTTCCAACATCAAACAAGAATCGATAATCTAGCTGATGAAATGCCCCTAAAATATTCACCCCTTGTTGAGAAGTAGGAAGGATCATCATGCAATAAATATTCTCATGAACTAATTTGAAGACTCGATGAGAACCAATCTCAAGTTTTGCTCCAACAAATTTAATTGTTAATGATGGAAATTGTTGATTTTCAGTTGGCTGGACATTATAGCAAGGTTCATAATATAGGCCCGAATTCACCATAGGATTCCAGTTATATGCATGCAAGTATCTAACTATTCATCTCTAACAACGTTATATACATTCTGAATAAGAATAGTTATTGTAGTTCCTGAATCAATAATAAACCCACCTTTAAGATCACTTCTCAATTGAAACTCAATTGGATCTATTGGAAGTGACTCTCCATTCATCAAAATGCCAAACACTTCCACAAAGTACTGATTTAGTTTGGGTAATAATAGCGTTGCTTGAACTATTGCTTGATCATTTCCTCTAATTTGTGCATCTTTCCAAAATGTAAATATGTGTGGGTATTTTGTCCAATCAGAAAGACAATATGAGAAACGTAGATTAGTGTCAGCTTTTAGTTGCCTTAGTATTGATCATGTTCCACATCCTAGACCGAACATCCCTGCTACTGTATTTGCTTCTCCCATATATTGACTGAATTGTATATTTTCATTGACCAATCCAACCCCCAAAATTACATTTCCGTAGCTTACATATCCCCCCTCACTTCTAGGGAATTTGAATTTTTCAGATGAAAGATAACCCGTCGTGTGACTACCATCACCATAGTGCTGATCATAAACACATAAGTTTCCGTTACATATTCTGGGAACACAATAGGGATGATCACAAGAAACAATAGTAAATGTCCTGGAATTTTGGTACTTGAAATTTTCAATGCTTAGGGGAAAATATTTTTTGCATCCATCACCTTGAACCCATGTTTGATCGGAACCAGTATCCACTAACAATAGTGCAAAGTATGGTATTGTGCCAATTTCAATTTTAGCTACATAGAAACTTCCATAATTCTGCACCATTGGTTGTAGTTCTTTAATCATTTAATGCCTTGCTTTGTTGAGTTGATCACATTTGCAAAATTGATGGATTGAAAATGAAGAGCTCGAAGGACTAGAGAATCAAACTGAATCTCATTGACGCAAGCCCATGTGATTTCTCGGTTGTAGTAGCAAAGTCAGCATCCACTGGGCGATCTCAGCTGGAGTAGTATCGAAATGTTCCATTTCTTTCTTGCTCTTGGTTAGTGCCTTATTAGCGGTGATGACTGACGAGAGAGAAGCACAAAAGGGCCTGTTTTGGTTTCTATTTTGAAGTGAATTATATTATCACTATCACATATAGAGTACTTGTACTAGAGTTTACGTCTTTTACCTGTCAAATTAACCTAAGTCGAAAGGAAAACCCTCGCTACCAAGGTAGTATTACATGTATCATATACAAAATAGATTTTCTCCTTCCTACTAATTCTTAGCTACGGTAATTTCAGTATGTTTCTCCAAACAAGGCAGCCATTAAGTCGTCTCTCAAAAACAAGAAAAATAGCAACCATTAAATAGGGTATCATATATAATTGGGCGTGCAGTATGTGCCCAAAATGATGATTTTTATTGTATCTTGATTATGAGAAACACTCATCCAGGTTTATATACATCATCATTGTCTTCCATAATGATTAGAAGAGAAATGATCATCTCTTGTTAATATACGAAGATGAATTTTTTTTATTCACAATAGTAAACAACAATAGACAACCATGAAAATCATTTCAAGATGCTAGATACAAATCTTGCTTATGAAATTATAAAAAAATTAGAACAAATGCTGTTATTACAAATAATTATTTCATTAAACTAATCATTCATATTGGTATACCTCATACATGAAGGTAAAAGGGTCTTCTGATTTTAAGAGATCCCACGTACAATTTCACCATTATTATCTATTCCAGCTACATCTAAAGTTACATGTTGCATACATGAAAATATAAAATAACGTTAAGGGAAAGTGATAGTGAAATGCTAACCTCAATATTCAGCTTTCATGATAATCACATCTGAGCTATGGAGAGAAGCATGACATCGCACATGCTTCTTACCTAGTAACTTAAGATCACTTTATGCTTTTTATTCATTCCGCATGGTGGCGAACATGTGATTACAAACATGTGATGGTAGCTTGGGGAGAAGGGTCTTTTTGTTCAAGAGGCAACTCCAACTGTTAGATGACCCATTCCAGAACTGCTACCAATGCCAATGCTTTTCATGTCCTTCCTTGCCATCTCATTGCTACTTCTCCGGGCTCCCACTTTCTGTTTCCTATCAACTCTTTGACTTTTTGTCACCTTATGAGTTTCTGACACATGATGTTTATGCAAACTGGTATCCTTGTCCTTTCCTCGCTCTTTCCTACCTGTGACCTCATTTCTAGTTGTAGCTTCTGGGGGAAAACTTTGGTTGGTATATGAAGTCTGCAAGGTTTCACTGCCTCCAGAATGCTCAGTCAATGGGAAGTTGGTCTCCTCTGAGGCATCAAGTGGTTCAGATATGTCAACAGATTCACTGGTAGAGGGAGCTTGGTCATTTCCTGCCTTAAAATATGGTTTTGATCTTGCAACAGCTCTACTCCCTGGACTTGTAGACTTATTTCGTGCTTTATTAACTTTGTTGGTACTTAATACGACCTAATAAATAAAATTTTCCTTCAGAATCAGGATGGTTTTGGCTTATTTGTTGCCAAATTAACATCTGAAAGGCTTTATCAGACACATAAATGAAAGAACAAACTAATTATAATTTAGGAGAACAATCCAAAACATAGGACAACAAAGGCTAAACATCAAAATATGACAGGGAATCATGTTATAGAGGTAGTCAGGTAGATACAATGGTTATAATGATATTCACATGCTCAAAATGACAAATTTACATGGGTAAACTCAAAATTTGCCTTTCTTAAAAGTACTTCCTAAAACTAAATTCAGAATGAATCGCCTTAAGGGCTCTTCCTCTTCCCTATGGATAAGATATCATGCCATGCTATTTCACACAACACTTAACAAGAGAAAACCTAGCTATCAGATATTATCGCTCATGAAATTTCTACAATTATTTTGGGTGATAAATTGAAGCTCACACATTAAGTCATGTTTTCTCTCAATTGGCTAGATTTCCACAAAGCAATTCTTCATTTGCATAAAAAGCCGTTTGTTATACATGAATGAAGCAGTTACTGGGGAACTACTAGGCCTTCAACAAACACATTGAAAGTGAAAAGAAAATTTAATTTTGAAGGAAAAATATTAAGTGACTAGTATGGAAAATATTTGGAAATCAGAAGACATCACTGTAAGATGTTGTGAAAACTTTTGAATTTCTAATTAAAAAACATAAACTAATGGGCTAAGTATTGATCACAATTCTAGTAATTTCTTTCTCTGGATGTTCTCCAAGTCTTTCCAGCAGTAATACATTTCAGATAGATTTTTTCTGCAGTTTTGCCTATCAAGTTCCAGTTTTGGTTCAATGATTTTCTTAAAGCTTGATATTGTTTCATCAGTTTATTGTCATGTCATCTCTGCATGTACATTACATAAATTCCAAATCCATTATCAATCTTATGACCCCTTAAAATCACAAGCGCTGGCTGAAAGCCAATTTTCCTCTAATTTCACATGCTTGTTGGTAGCCCACTGGGAGGGTCCAATGTCAGATGTGAAGAATCTGATTCCTCTAGTTATATAAAATGGATTTCTTTAGTCAAATAACCATGCAAAGTGGTCATAGAAAAACTATCTACATACCTTCTTCCCATCTGACCCTGATGGCATAGCTACATGATAAAAAGAAGGCATAGGGGTTGCCTTGAAGTTTAAGCTTTTCCGGAATTGTTTGATCTCAGCTTCTGTCTTCTCCTGTAGTACAACTGAACCCATTAAGTTTCATTTTTTATGCTTCAATTGTTGTAACAAGAGGGGGAAGTGGCTTTGAACCTTGGTTCCCCTCATAAGGAAGACCAAGCAATGCCACTAAGGTACAAGGGCTCTTGGTTGAACTGGTTAAGTTTCTTACAGCCACATGTAATGAACATCAACATAATTTACAAAACAACCAACTTTAAGAAGGTGCTATTTAATCCATATCTACTACATCCTTGTTTAAGAAATGAAATAAGATGAACCTTACTAGAAATTTTTCAAGTTAAGAATTTGGAATGTTTCTAACCATACCCACATTTAAAAAGAAAGAGAACCAAGACCAAAAATAATACTAATAATAGTAACAAATCTACGGCTTCTATAATTTTTAGCATCAAATCTGCAGCCAGTAGCATAAGAGCCTAGGTTTTGAATATCACTATTGTTTCAATATCCCAAGTACCGAGAGCATAGCGATACTTTGGATGATGTCGTTATCTCTTTTAAAGTTAAGCAGCATGCAGTGAAATTCCAAATAATTTTCAATTAAGGTCCGTTTGGGAACAGCTTATTTAGCTGAAACTGAAAACTTTTTACTGAAAGTACTGTAAATAAAGGTAAAAATTAGCTAAAATAATACAATGAGACCCATAAATAATACTAAAAAAAGCAAAAAGCAGTAAGACTTATGAATAGAAGCAAAAATAAGCTAAATAGTAAAATAAGCTGACTTTATAATCTGTTTCCAAACGCAACCTTAATAATAAAAAAAAATTATTAATTTGATACTTCGGCGTACCTGTGTTTTTGCTTGAATTTGATTTATCTCAGCCTCCTTAGCATGCATTTTCTCCTCCAACTTCATATAGAACTGAGTCAGATGAGTCACAGGAGCAAAGGGGTAAGCCATTCAAACCTAATCCCCAAAATCAAAGCACAATTGAAATCAAAGTTACAGCATGCTCACTTACCTCTTTCCTCCTTTCTGCTCGTTCGTCGCTTTTGAAACTGAAAGCTGCAGCACCAGGCCTTGCATCTTCCTTTGTCGAATTCACAGTGCGATGAAGCCTATAACGAATGAAAATGAAAATTTAGAGGGTAAAAAGATTAAACAGAAAGAGCAATCCTCATTGTGTTTTCAATAAACCTGTTTGCTGTTAGATGTCCTCCTGATTCAGCCTTCATTGAAGAGGGTTGAGATTCACCAACTTTCTTTTTCCTTGATCCCTTTTCAACAAAACTACAACAAAAGAATCAAACTTGAGGTCTAAATTAAGTATATAGGTTTACCACTACCAAGATTCCAAGAAACAATAAGTACCTATTATTGTCATGAATTAATTTTGCCTTCTGACTTCTAGAATCCTGTGCAAAAAAGAACAAGCAATAATAGAAAACAGAACACACTTAGTATTCATTTTCAGTGTTAATGAATCTTACTATAATGAACTGCCAACTGACAAGAATGTTACTGATAAGGCACCTTGAATCGACTTCTCAATATATTGGCATTGTTAATTGCTTACCTCTGAGATTGGAGTTCTGTGCACAGCACGTGTAGTTGGAAAGCTAGTTTTTGACGAATTCTTTTCTATATTTGTTCTTGGTGAACTCTCTCTTTCCCTTCTACTTGGATTCTTTGCAGGGTCTTTAGATGCAGCACCAGAAATGTCTCTTTGGACTCGAAAAACTCTGGGCTTCAAAGGTTTGGTTCCCGTTGCAGCCTTCAACTAGAGTTAGAACATCAAGGACTTTAAGCCACAAAGTAAAATATGAGGAAAAAGCTTAAAGAAATGCATGCATAACAATTTAGTGCTCATTGAAAATGAAACACAGCATGTGGAAAAAGCCAGAGCATGTTTCCAATTGCTACTTTGTTATAGAACATACAGTGATTGCTTTGAAAAATAAGGAACTATAGACAAAAAAGTATGAGTTGTTACTGTGATAATATTCTTGTAAATCCACACCTTTGGAGAAGGGGTTCGCCAATGTTCCAAGCTAGTTTTGTCAACTTTCGCAGCAGGTCCAATCTTGGGAGATTGGTCAACGCCTTTTGGTGATTTATCGGCATTTACTGCATCGCAATCAAGGTTCTGATTTACCTCATTATCTAGTTTGTCATGAACTAGGGCTTTACATGATTCATCAGCATTCACGTCATCACCATTAAGATTATGATTTCCTTTTATCTCTGGTTCATCATTAACTGAACGAAACTTGTCACACCCAGATTCAGCTTGATGTGTTTCCCCAGCATTAACATCTGCAGCATTACCATTTATCAAATTATCAGCATTATTCAAAACAGATTCCATCCGAGGAGCAGAGAAGGAAACCCCTGGCTTCTCCATGCCACATCCTGTTACTTCGGATTCTGCATGATGCTCTGAACCCTCAGGGCTCTCATCAAAGTGAGCATAGTGGCTACCTTCATTTACAGGTTCAAATTCTTCTCTGCTCTCCAAGATATCATTTTCACTAGTTTGATATTCAGACCCACTATAGCACTCGGATGAATTTGGAAGAAGAAGACCCTTCTTCTTGAAATGAGCTTCAAAATAAGCTTTCTTCTCAATAACTGAACCCGGTTTCGAGCATTTTTCAACCTCCTCAAGGTACCTATTATGTGAGAATGATGACCTCCTTTCCCAAGATATTGGTTCTTTTTCAAACCTTCCAAATGATATAGATCCAGAATGTAGAGAATCTGCCTGCTTGTGTGATGAAAGTAGCTGTTAGAAAGAGAATAAGTGGAAAAAGACACCCATGAGAGAAAAAATGAAAAGTATGTTTTTCAATTCAGCCAGCTTCCACTGACGCAAAATTTCCAAATACTTTGGTGACAGCCTCATTAGCACATGTGGAAGGTAGTTGGGTGCTCAATGAAGTAAACTTTTGTGGTTTAATTTTATTTTTAGTCAGCGTGTTTTGCTGTATTTTCACTAAAACAATAGAAGTTCTACAACAATGTGCAATTTTTGAATTGCATTACTGATATAGAAAATGGTTACTAAAAGATCCAGGAATCATCAACCATATATACAATGATTACTTTCAACAAGCTCATGGGGTTGGAGATTTAGTCTTAAACTCTGAATAGAGGCAAGGGAAATTCTGAGTGATAAAGTAAGGGATGGAAGCAAGACACTCCTATGGCATGATTCAAGGCACCCTGATGTCATATTCAGGCAAAAGTTGCTTCAGTCCAACTGAATAGAATATGTACCTGGAGGCTTGCTAGATCAGATCATCTTGTAAGCATCCAGAGCAAGCTTCCTTTAAAGAGGTGAAAGATGAAGACAGAGCCTTATGGTCTGCCTCTCACAAGTTTGATTGTGCTGACACTAGGAATGAAGTTCGAGCTAAAGGTAACAAGGTAGAATGGTGGAATCTGGTGTGGTTTAGCCTAGCTATCCCCAGGTACTCTTTGGTTGGTTGGATGGCTATCCTAAACAAGTTCCAAGGACGGAATGATACAATGGGTTCTTGATGTGGACAATGTGCAAGTGATCTGCAGATCAAGTAATGAAGAGAGAGATCACCTCCTTTTTTGCAATGCTCCTTCACTAGGAGGATCTGGGATGATATAATGGGTCTGGATTTAGTGTCCGATGCCAAGACCAACTGGAAGGAGTTAGAAAAATGGGGTGCTACTCAAAGAAATTTAGAACCATCCTCTGCAAGTTGGCTTGGTGGCTACTGTCTACCAATTGTGGAAGCAAAGGAATGCTACTCTACATGCAAGGAAAATCTATATTGAAGAGCAGCTTATTGGCATTATTAAAAAAAGGATGCTAAAAGAATGGAAAGCAAGAAGAAGTACAGCTATAACTCAATATTAAATAGAGTACTCTGCTGTAATGGGGGATTCAATCCAGCCTTGCTTTTTTCTGTCCCTTGATTTTTTATTCATTGGAGTTGAGCTGAGTTGTACAATTGACTTTAGGTAGTTGAGTTTTACTTGCATAAAGTAGCTGTTGCTAGATGGGGTAAGTCTGTTGTGGCTTTTTGCTCTTCTCAAACATTGCTGTACTGTGTTTATTGTTTAGCAGTTCTGGTTCTGCAGTACGTGTTCTGCTGAATCTCAAGCCTACTGCTCTTGAATAAATGTCTTTGATTTGTTAAATAAAATTCTAACCGATCCATCTACCCAAAAAATATATTCTGTCGACAAAATCAATTATAAGATTCCATTTAATTGCAAAATGACATCACATAATTTTACTTTTTCAACAAGCAGTGCTTTTTAACCATTCCCAGAACCTGACTAATTCCTGTGCTACGTAAATGCATATCCAAGCACAAAAACTTGTTAATAGTACTTCAAAACATGCTCTTGCCTATTGGATAATCTGTAAAGTAATTAGCCCCCAAAAAAACAAAGAAGATCTAATATAGATAAGCTTTTTTTTGGCATGATCACTAGGCTAAGCACAGTTTTAGTGAATCAAAGATAGAATTCAGCAAGCAGGGATTTAAAGAAATGCTTACATTTTTATCACATTGAAAAGCAAGGTATAGATCATAAATTACAAATAGCAAATCACTACATTCTTTGCTGTGCTTTCAAGGAAGTATGGATTAAAAAGCTCCAATTCACTTTGATATTTTCTGATTACAATCGGTAAAACACGCATATGTGCTAAGTAATCTATGGACCATCAGCCTTGACCCTGTAGATGAATACTTCTTATAACATGATACACACCGGACACGCTCAAACGCCTTTTTTTTGTTTTCTCTTCTTACAACAAGTGGAGATGGGAGATTCAAATCCAGATTTTCTCATGGAGAGAACTAGTCAAAGCCACTGAGCCACAAGGATAGGTTCTAAAAAAATGTCCTTTTTTTTTTTTTTGGCAAACCAATCAATATACATTATGCATATGAACAAAGTATGCACTCAAGCTGAAAGGCCGGAAAAATCAAATTAGACTAGTAGAGCCAATTACAAATGCAGATCCTTTCACCATTATATCTAAATTTCTAAAAATAGAAAAGTAAATCGTATATTATGGCCAAATGAGTCAAACTCTTTTTTTTTTTCCTCAATTTCTTTTAGCAATTATTAAAACCTCAAATTCCTACTACTAAGACTAGCAATTATCAAAACCTCAAATTTAAGCACCAGTCCTTAAAAATAACTTAAGTAAATCAAACAACATTAGAGATTTAACAATGTGATTAACAAAGATTTATAAAAAAAAGAATACCTGAAAGCTAAAATTATAGGATTCTTCAACCTCTCCAGCCATGATCAGCAAAAATCAAGCATTAAAACACTACCTAATCACCACTCATCAAAACAAAACAAAAAAAACATAGTCATTAAATCTAATTAAACTCAAACTACAATAACATCGAAATTAACGCATAAACAAAAACAGACAGACAGACAGAGAGAAAGAGCTTTCAATGATTATTACCTTAAAAACGCATTTTTCCAGAGAGACAAATAAATAAAATAAAAACGCTTTGTGATTTGAAATGGAACAGTTTGGTTTGAATTAAATGGAGGCAAAAAGCTTGTGATTCATCAATGAATCTAAAAAGGAGTGAGAATAATAAGCAAGCGTGTCTTAGAGTAAAAGCACAGAACGAAAACAAAAAAGAATGAAATCACTGTGTTTTGTTCCTCTTTTTGAGTTTTGAGATCTTGTTGTTGTTGTTGTTGTGTGAAAGAGAGAGAGAGGCTTTTGTGACACACTCCTTTTTAGAATAAGTGAGTTTTAAGTGTGTGTGTTTGATTATTGAACTGTAAAATCTTAAAAGACGGTTTTGCTTAGAAAGCTTTGTCAATCACAATCAGTCATCATGTGAAGCTTGTCTTTTTGCTTTTTGTCCTTTTGCTCTCTCTCTCTCTCTCTCTAAACTCTATTCCTCCGTCACTCGGATCGTTTGAGGCGCCGTTAAACTTGCAAACATAGTCAATTTTCTGGATTTTCACAGTGGTTTGACTAAAAGAGCATTAGTGCTAAAAAGAATTTAGCTTTTATTAGTAACTAAAAAAGAATTATTTATCTATTTTAACACTATGCTACATAATACATCAAGTATCAAATTTTTTATATATTTTTTAATCACTTTATTTAAATATTCTTTTTTATTTTTTTTATGCTTTCTTATATAGTTTTACCACTCAAGTATCTCTCTAACTTTCATTTAAATAATTTTTTTTTTTTTTTTGTGTTTAACACCTAATTACAGTAAATTACTAAAAGAAATTTGACTTCTAGCACCTTTGATGTAAGGAGGTTTTTAGTGCTAAAACAACATTTTAGTTATTGTAGCACATTTGATGTGAATGCTCTAACCGAGATCTTAAATGAGTCAAGTCAAGTTGAGTATTAACAATATTCTCTTTTAGATAATAGTTCAAGAATTCTCATTTAATTTTATTTTAAAATGACACAAGCTTGAGTTCATTAATAAATTAGTGTCTGTTTAAGGAATTACTTATTTTCGATAGCTTATTTTTATAATATGAGACAAAAAAAGTTAAAAGATAGCTTGTTTTCTAAAAGATGAAAGTTAGAATACTTATTTTTGTGTTTAATACCTAATTACAGTAAACTGCCAAAGAAATTTGACTGTTGATACCTTTGATATAATGGGTTTTTTTAGTGTTTTTGGTACTAAAATAATATTTTAGTTATTGTAGCACATTTGATGGGAATGCTCTTGTAGGGATGATAGGCCCAGGAATACATATTTATGTATCTTTTGGGCCAAACGCCAAGTCCAAAGACATTAAGTATTCTGAGGACGAGAAGCTCTGTTCTTAGGAGGTAAAATCTAGTTAAGATTATCTGAGAAGGTTGTCCAAGAAGGAATATTGCCTCGGCTGCGCTTACGCAAAGCCAAGGTCGAAAGGTGTAGTCTGCCGCTCAGAAACAATGTTCTAGGAGATCCTATAGATAAAGATATACACTAAAAAAGGCACAAGATAGGGAAAGACTGTGAAATATTTAAGAGAAAACTATTGTCACAGTATTGAATGCTCTGTAACTAACTCTCTAGCCGCATTAATGAGGAAGTAATGCATGAGTAGCCGTGTTTAGCCTTACAGTTATTTTTAAAAGTTTCAAGAAGGTGCTGATAGGACAAGTATCCAGACGAAGATCCAGACCAATAATCTGATTCATACATAGAGAGTAGAGAGAGGAGCAATGATGGTATAAAAGGCAGAAGAAACACTCAGGAAAGAGGGAGAAAAAAGGAAAGGAAATATTGTAGACTTAAGGACAATATCTGTAATCTGTCCTTAAGAGAAAGAAATATAAGAATCAACCTTCTCGACTTGAGTCCGAGGACAATTGTCAGTATACAAACTATTTCATCTTCATCATACTGTAAACTTGGCACACTGTCATTGTTATGTAAACTCATTAGAACCTAAATTTCTAACATACTCTCTACAAATTCATTGTATTGGGCTCTTTAGGTCTATTCTCTTTCTATTTTTGGGCTTAGGTACAAATTGCGTCCTTATAGCTCTAACCAAGGTCTTCAACGAGTTGAGTCAAGTAATAACAAAATTCTTGTTGAGATAATAGTTCAAGGTTGCTCATTTAATTTTATTTTTAAAATGAGACAAGCTCAAGTTCTATAATAAATTAGTGTATGTTTAAAGAATTCTTTATTTTCGGTAGCTTATTTATATATCTATATATTATATAATAATAGGTGGAATTGAAAGAAACTCAAATTAGAATTCTAAATTAGAGCATTTCTCAAACAAAAAAAAAAAAAAAAAAAAGAATTCAAAATTAGAGTTCCAAATTTGGGCCATGTGTCCTAAATTATTTATTCTTAAAGAGTTTTATTTCTTAATTTTAGAATTAAATGTCAGACCATATCATAAATATTTATCCAAGTGAGTTATTAAGTACAAAAACTAAAGAGTTTAGAGTAAATGAATAGTAAAAAAAAGTGCTTCACAATAATAAAAATATATAAAAACCTTGGACAATTTAAATTTTATACCTAATAATATCATTATAAAATTTTTTAAAGAGTTAACAGAATATAAAAATGACTATCAATAATATTAAATTATATATATAGGAATTATGTTATGCATCTTATTATATATTTTTAAGTGTATCCATACATATACATAGTGTTACAAGCTAATTTTTATAATGTAAGACAAAAAAAAAAAAGTTAAAAGTTAGTTTATTTTCTAAAAGCTGAAAGTTGGATTATTTGAAACAAAACTGAGACAAAAAAATAATGTAGGACTTATAAACTGCGGATAATTTAAGCAAAAATCTAACTTATAATCAATTGTCAAACACGCACTTATATCACATGTTTAGACTTAGTTCAATTTATTGTTGGATAAATTTGACTTTATTCACAAGTTAGTTGATTAATTTATTCTTCTTTAATACATACATATATATATATATATATAGTAAATACAACCACTTATTTTTTTTATTCATAAAATATATGTTAGTAATAACTAATAAATAAATTGTAGTTAAAATTATATTTTTTTTGAGTTACTTAATTAGATTGATTTTAGTTTATGAACTTATAAAAATAATTTTAACCAATCTTCTATTGTTAAAAATTATATGATTTTTATTACAAAATTTACTGTTTATGTCGTCAATAAATTACAAACTTCTTATAAACATATTTACAATCTTACACAATCCCTTAAAAACAAAAACAAAAAATTACACAACCCAAACTCATATTTACGAATTTTTTTTGCTCCCTAACATATGAATATGTTGGAAATTAACTCATTTAATAGTTGAACTAAAATTTAGACTTGAATTTATGTTGTTCGCTAATATAAAAAAAAAAAAAAACAAAAATAATTTTTTTCATGCGTGGAGCCCAACTATTAGATAACAGTTTAAGGACACATTTGATAAAATATTTCTATTAATATTATTTAAATATTATAAAATACGTATGAAATAAAAAAATATTGTAAAAATATATATTATGATGCTGAGACAACAAAAACTATCATTCAAATAACAGTACCAAACATACCATAACTCTTTTAACGCTAGTTGTAACGGAAGAGTAGGCTGAAACTGACGGCAGATTAGAGCTCAGAAGCTAGAAAGGGGTTGGAGCAATAGGGGTGCGCCCACGTGTCAGCCGCATGCACCATTGAGTAGAGAGGTTCCAGCTAAGCTAGGAGGAGGGGTTGGTGTGGTAGAGTTTCCTGTAACGGTAACCGATTTATTAACTTTTTTTTTTTAAGTTCGGTATTGACTTGGGATTCGGTTTTTCACGTGGTTCCTTTGGCTATTCATTCATATATTGGATCACAGGTGATGGAAATCACAATGCACCATCACGTGGCTCCACCTCTACTTGACGTTCCTCGCTAAAAAATTCTTGCTATTCATTGCTAATTTTATTTTAGTAACGCTTATTTATATTTTTTAATAATATGTGTGGGTAAAATAGAGTTGACTAAACAATAGATACAATTGATGCAATCGTTTAAAGCTCTAAAATAAAAAAGTCTCTCATTTGTAAAAAAAAAAAAAAATTATATATATAATATATTTATCTATATATTTTAATTAAAAAAATTAAGTACTTTTATTGGTCAATAAAATGCATTAAAAATGCCGTATTATATCTTAAAATGTAGATTACTGCACAATAATAGGGCACACAACTTGATAGAACAAGATTGCACATGTGCACTATGCAATCTTGTTCACAAGGCACAAGCCCAACACATCACAAGGCATAAGCTAAGTTGGCCCCTACACAGCCCCACACTAATTAATAAGTTATCACTTTTTTTTTAATGCAAAATTTTACTTTATTAATTATTATAAATTATCACACCAATTAATAATTTGATGTATATTATATCAAATTATTTATATTATAGTGATATTAATTTATTAAACCATGTAATAAATTAATTTTTATTTATGTAGGTTTAGACTTTAAAGTTTAAAAAAAAAATCACTTAAAATTTTCGCCTAAGACCCCAAAACTTGTTGAGTCGGCCTTGGAGTGAAAAAGTGTGTAGAAATACGTGTAATATTTTTTAAAAACTGAAAAATGTTGCTTAAACTACCATATCAAATAGCTCCTTAATTTCTAGAGCTAGAACCTCTCTCTCTCTTTGAAGCTCTCTCTTTTTTTTTTTTTTTTTTTTTTTTTTTTTTTTTTTAAGGAAAAAAAAGTATTAATATGTATTACATATTTAAAAAACTGTTTTGACTTTTGACCAATATGTGGTCTTTTATTTTTTCGAGAGAGAATGACAAATATGTGGTCTAAATACTCTTCTTTTTTTCTTTTTTCTTTTTTTCTTTTTTGCTTAATACTACATGCTAGAACCAAAAGTGCATGCGGTCAATACTCTTATACAATGGAAAAACTTTATTTTGATCTAGTTGAATAAATCTTTTTTTAATAGGTTGAATAAACAAATTTATTATGAATATTCCATGTATTTTAACCGCATATATAAGATTTAAATCTAAAGCAACTAATTTGGTTATAACTAAAAAACCATTGTAGAGTCGAAAATCCAATTCTTTTAGATAATTCATTATAAATGATCAATTACTATATGCTATACTCAGAACATTTGCAGTCATAATCTCTGTATATAACATATGTGAAGTTGTGAATGCCCAATCGCTTTCCTTTTGTAGCAGTTTCAAAAACTCTAGAATCCTTCGATAATGGGCTTCATCATGAACAAATATTACCCTCATGAATCAAAACCTCTTACCTCTGATACTCAAAGGAAGTCCCCAAATATTTGCAGCAACAATAAGCTCACTAGGAGCCCTGCATCAAATGGTTTATATAAGTGTACATAGTAGGTGTCAAAACCAAGCAATAACCCTTAATTCTAGCCAAATTCGAAATTTGGAACCCAAAGATTTCACTCAAGCAAAAAACAAGCAAGATATAAGTGAATCTTGAGAACAACATAATGTGCCAATTTCCAACAATTATATCTCACTCATTTCAAATCCAAATTAAGTTAAATTGACCTAATTTTTAAATTATACTACAACAATCACCGTCATAAAAGCTCTATCTATTTTTTTAAGCGCCACATGATAAGAGTTGTGAGTTGTTTATCTTTTATGTTAATTGGACACTAAGTATGTGTTTAAAATAACTTTTTTTTTATTTACTTTTATTTTGTTTTAAAAAATAATAAGCTGGCCAAATAAGTTGTACCAAACAAAAGCTAAAATCTACATACACATGAAGAAATTATATGGGAATTTAATGAATTTTTGGATTATGAGGCTGCACATGTTAATTAAAAATAGGTACCTTCTTCTTTTACTTATTTCTTTTTTTAATAAATTGTTCTCAATCCAAATTTGGTTCAGTGTGTGATATAATCTAAGAAGTTTTATATTTATATATTTTTTTATTAAAAAAAATAGTACAAGTTTGGTTTATTTTATTTTGATTGATATAATAGGTTTTAATTTTAAAATTAATGTTTGGTTTACTAAACAAACTAACAAACTCGATTATTCTAAAACCGGCTTGACCATAAACAATTTGATATATCATGGAATGACCATGTTTCAAATTAACAATGGAACTTTGAAAAAGTGGGACACAATAAGAAAATAATTAATAGATGAATATATAATCTAATAATCATATATGTTCCTATTTCAACCAACATATTAATTGATATATTGAATATGTTTTAATACCACTTTTATTGAAAAAAGTATCAAAACATTAATTGCTTTATTTCACCAAAAATTCAATAAACAAATAATCATTGATTATTGAATATAAATACCAAAAATAAAAACAAAAATCCAATCCAAATCCACACCTAACATGGCATTAAACTTTTAAACACTTGCCTCTCACGAAAATGTGGTGAATATATGGTTTTATAGCCAAAAGTTCATCATTTCTAGGGAGGGCTATTGCCTTTTGCTTTGATCGAAGAAGAAAAGTTTGTATTTATTATACATTTATTTTTGGATGAAACTAAAAGTGCTCATGCTAGTACTCCATGAGGACAACCTCATTATATAAATGTCACTCCTATAATAATATTCATATAAGGGAGGCAAGGCAAGAGATAAGGTAAGGAATTAAAGGACCCACTATAATTATAACTATCTTCAATGGGACCCCAAAACTTTTGGATGAATGATAGATTTATGGATTTGATGCAATGATTATAGCCGTTTGATTTGGATCCATGGTTTTTTTTTAACTTTTTTATAATTATATATGGGTCCCCGTTAATGTATGTTCTTATGGCATACATTAACAGATTTGTTTTTGAAAAAAACTTATTGAAAATTAAAAAATTGTCAAAATTTTTTTGATTTTCGGTAAATTTTTTTTCGAGATGGTATACTATTGTGTACCCTTAGAGCACATATTAATAAAATCCATAGTAAATTCATAATAATGTTGAATGAATCTAGGTCAAGCAATTGTATCAACCTGTGTGCATGTCTCACTCTGCCCAAACATATTGATGGGTCCCGGGCCGCCCACGGCACAGTGTGAAACCAAATTCGGATCCTGTTCAATTTTTTGACCTTGCAGTTGCATCATAGCCGACCTTTTCAGCTCTTAATTGGGCGCACAACGGTGGCCCTCTTCAACTTCACTGTACGGCCGATATACGAAGGGACAGTTTTTTCCGCGAAGTTGAAGAGCACAACACGTGCAAGATTTTGAAATATTACATGAAGTCTAAAATATAACTCTTGAAATCCAAAAATTACTTACATTAAATTATGGTTGTTACATTCTCACAAAAAAAAAAAAAAAAATTACGGTTGTTAGGTTCCTAAAAAAACAAAAATTTTTAAAGTGTTTATGAAAATATACAAGTTACTATAACATAACTTTGACTGTGCATGTAAGCGCATGTTCAAAAGTTCTTTTAGTCTTTTGGGTAAATATTAATAACTTGCATCTATTATAATTTAAAAATATCTATTTTTTATTTTTCAAACAAATAAAAATGATAAATTTTAAAAATAAGTAGTAATTGTGATTTTTTTTAATGTGAACAAAAAAAAAATCCTAAATTTTAGTAATTCTGTTTTTTAATTCAAAATGAAATTTGTTATTTGTCATTTATAACCCTATTTCTAAATGAAATTTTTATTCATTAATGGAGGTATTTTTGAAATTTGAATCATATAAAAGTCTAGTTCAAAGAGGAGAATCCTATTTTACAGTGTAAATTTAAGACAAATTTTTATATTTTTTGATGGTAAAGTAGGAGAATGGATACTTATTAATCTATATATATATATATATATATATATATATATATATATAAAACCGAAGCTCTGCTTGCTCCACAATTTTCCACATCAGCATTGTTTTTTTTTTTTTAAATTCTTTTTCCACGCCAGCATCATTTAAAAAAAAAAAAAACCTGATTTTATATAATAGATATTAGAAGATCATATATAGATATGTATAATGAGATTAACACCATTTATCCGGTTGCCATGTATTAAGAGTCCCATTAGGAATTGGATTTTATTGGAGTGGCGTGGAAGTCTTACTCTGAGCCATGAACCAAATTGTTGCTCCCCCTCCTTCAAAATCCCCTTCCTTTACTGCCATCGAGAACATTCCCTATCGTGATGAGTTAAACGTTCGCACCAGTAGCACAAATTGGGCAAGCGTTCATACTTAAAGCTAACTCAACTCTCTTCACAAAATTTGGCATTTTCAGTGAGACTTCTGGATGTAGTTCTGTCTGTGTGCTCTCTAGAGTCTGAACAAGTGCAGAAAAAAAGAACCCAACAGGTACTCCCTCTCTGCATTTTCTATTCCTCTCTGTTATTTTCAAATTTTCTCAATAAAAATGTTACCTTTACTGTTATGTTCTCTATTGATTTGGTTCGGTTCCTGAAAATCACAGCAATCTGAATACTTTAGAGTAGTTTCCATTTTTAAAGGGTTTATGGGGTTTTAGGAATTAAAGAACTTGAAATGTCAATGCTCTGAATATGCATCCTGTTTCATTATATTTTTTCCTTTGTTTTCTCGAGGACCAAACAGAGGTCTAAGTTTAAATGAAAAGAAAGGCTTTTGCTGTACTATGGGTCGGGTTATGGAGAACCCATGTCCTGAAATGTGTTAGATTTGCATGTTTCGTTTGTTTGTTTTTTTTTTTTTTTTTTTTTTTTTTTTTTCTTATGGTTTAGAAGTTGCAGGCTCATTGTTTGATTGAAGTTCTGAATGAATAGCCAAATGTAAACGAAAAGGCAAGAGCTTAGTTTATAATTGTGCGTCTGTGCTTACTCCTTGGTTTGATACACACCACTGAGCATGTTGTAAGTAGTGGATCATGTGGGTCTGAGACTCTAAGGAAACAATGGTTTTCTTTCATTCATTTTTTTCTTAGATAAATTATTGCCCTGTATTTTCTGGAACTGTTTTCTCATGTATAAACCTCTGTGTGCTACCAAAAACTATTCTTGTGTTACAAACACTTCTTCTCAACCTCAAGGTACGAAAATTTCTCTTCACAACTTTCTCTCTTTAGTTTTTGTATTCTTTCTTATAGTAGTTTGTGTATGTTTTTCCTTTAATGGTTTGTGTTTGTGTAACCCAATCCATTAAATATCATTATCTTTGTTTTCATACTAAAAGTTTTGTGTTCTGGCAATTAATATTTTTGTGGTGGGAAGTTTAATGAAAAGTTTTTAAAATCTCATATTCAATAGCTTTCCCGTGCATCGCACGGGTTAGCGACTAGTATTGTATATAAAGAATGAGAAATTATTCCTTCTCAAAAAAAATGAAAATTATTAAAAAAGTAAACAATATATATTTTAATGAAATAAAGTATAAAATAAATAATTAAATTTGAGAATTTAAAAATAATGGTTAGTTAAAATAGAAAAAATATTTTTTATTTTAAATTATACAATAGTTTTTGCATAAGCTTAAGACGGTATGAATATTGCTCAAGTAATATTAGAAATATATACTTACAAATACAATTGATTTGCCACGGCCACCTCATCAATATCTCAAGAATTTTATCATGGATTAAGGTCACCCTGTGATAAACTGTACCATTTAGCTATAATTTTTTTAAAATTTTATTTCTTTCTAAACACAACTATTTTTAAATAAAATAGATCAAAAAAAGCAAGCTAGCGGGGTAAATCAATTTCAAGTTTTCAACCGGACCTTTAGATGATTGAAACGACAAAGTAATGATTCATACCTTTCATCAGTATCAAATGAATTCATACCTTTTATCATAATGATTCATACCTTTCATCAGTATCAAGTGTACGGATATGATCTTGTTCTTTTCATAGTAAGCTTTGAAAAGGATGTTTAAGTTTATGGTCTAATTCAATTCAAGTTGGCTCTAGACTGAATATTTTGCTAATGACATGTATCTCCCACTAGATCTTCGTGGTGGGTAGGATAATATAGATTGTGATGGCGGGATATATTATATAAAGTTATGTACCACTTGCCCACATAAGCCACAAAATGGAATCCTATTGGTTTCATATCATATTCTTTTGGCCCAGTCTACGAGTATCGAATTTTAAGTTATGTAGAATCTAGTTGTGTTTGATTCAGATTATAACTCGACCTGGTATAAAAGTGCTCATATTTTTACTAAGAGATTTTTTAAGGTTTAATCCATGGACATAAGCAAATTGTTGAACCACGTACATATATACTGTCTTGTGCGATTGTTTGTTCTTTGACGCATATTTTTTCTCTATTTTTGCATCTCATAAATCTAAAAATTTCGTGTATATTCCTTATATGAAAGACATTGATCAAGGTTAAGTATTTTTATTGCAATCGACTATTATCTATCTTTTGAAGTCAAGCTCTGTTAAATGGATATTTAATTACTAACCTATTATCCATTTGAAGCTACATAAATTATTCCCATTTCCCACCTTGGTTTGTTTTATTTTTTGGTATAGATAAGATAGTATTCGAAAAATAGTTGCTTGCTTTTATGATGATTGTTTGTTTACCATCACATCAAAACACCAATGAGCTATAGATTTTTTATTTAACAACAAAACACTTTGTTAATTGAACTAACTAAAACGCATAAATGACTTCCAAAAAAAAAAAAAAGTTAAAATCCATAGGTGTGTTTTTGTGTTAATCCTAATAATCATGCTGTCATTCTTGTCTTAATGCAACTTGAGACTAGTCGTCTTCTCAAGTTATCTAAATTTCTTTATAAAAAAAGGAGAAAGAAAAGGTTTATCTAAATTTTCATAGGGTTGGAACTTGGAAGGTGTGCAGATGCTGTAGCGGAAAATATTCTGTCTGGGAAAGTACCATTTAATAGTAAACATGAACCAGAATTGGGAAACCTTACTAGTAAGGGGGACTTCCAATTAAGTTGCAACCAGCCAAATAGATATGAACATGCTACCTAATCAATGAATATAATTTTTTTTTTTCCCTTTATTTGAGAGTTCAATAAAAAAAAAATCAAGCTAGCAACATCCACCATATATTTATAGCACGCCTTCATTAAGGGACAGTGACATTTACAACATGTGAGACCCTACCATGTGATATTACACACTTCAGTCAATGATCTAATCCAAAAAAATATTGGTAATGGACCATATCATAAGATTTATATATGAAAAATAAAACAAAGAAAGAGTTTAGGAACACAAAAGTTTTTACAATTTTTTGTCATAATTATGACGTGGTAGAGTGTGATTGGTGAAGAAAAAATAGTGGATCTATATGTATATGACGATTAACCACTTACAGTTTGTCACATCAGAATTATAGCAAAAAATTATGGAATAATTTATGGTTGTAGTTCTAGAACTACTCTAAAACAGAAGACGTGGGCTTCAAGTAGCTGTGACTTGTGACAATAGCATGGCAAGGGAGTTAGCAGCGGGTCCTATGGATATTATATAGAGATTTTACCACAAATGTGGACATTTTAAGAGTAATACATCCAATAGCAGCCACAGAAATGTGAGTGTCATATTAGCAGCCATGTGCTCTTGTATGTACAATAATAATCATGTGGGCTTCATGTGGTGCTGGTTTTTCTTCCTGGCTTTAACTACTTGTCGAACACATGAGAGAAAGAGAGGCAGATACAGAGACTGAACAAAGTTTATTACTATTGAAAACTCACTAATAAAACTTTTCTATTAGGGTTGTGGGCAGTAGTGTCCTAGGAAGGTCATCATTACATTATAAATATTTTTAAATCTATAAAATAAATTCGTAATCATGTAATTTGTGGGCATTCATTCTCCTTAATTTGTAATCGTGTAAATGTAGCACATGTATTAGAATATGAGCACTTAAATAAGGGCTACCTGCTGGTTTAACCCCAAAAAAGAAAAACTTAAATCTGGGCTCTTCCAGTGAGATTTCTTTAACTTAGGGTATGCTTGTTTAAACTTAAATTTTTAGTTGATTTTCACTCTCATTTTGTCTACAAACTTATGTTATGCTAAAAGACACCTGATTTGGTTTTTCTAACTGGCCGGGTGAGGTTTGGGTCTAATGTCCAGTTGTACTAAACCTATTGAAATTATAAAATATGTTTAAACGCATGTCACTATCTTAATGAGTTCAATGCATTACATGCACTAGACCTAAGCCTCACCTTTCCTAGCCTAGCTGTGGAGATCTCTATCAAGAATTGAACCGTGTTTGTTACCTTTGTTTTTGTAAGCCCGAAAAAGAAAAGTTGAAACAATGACCAAAATGAAGAGGCTGAAATAAATACTTGTAAATTAGATGAGAACATTGGATTCCAAAGTCAACAGCCTACTAAAAGTTTGCTTGCACATGGAATGTCTATGTAGCCCCATACAAGCAATAATAAGTAAACGTTTAGGATAAACGATTGGTTTATATCCATGATAATTCGGCAATAGAAAGGGTGATAGGCTAGTTAATTACAGTTCTAACTTAAAGAATGAACAAAATTCTTGGAAACGTAAGTAGGGGTGTGCATCCAGTCCACCATCTCAATGAACCAACTTGGTCCAATCCAATGCCTCAAGTGGATTAGAAATTTGTTTTGATCCATAGGTTAGGTCAGATCTAAGTTGATGAGTTTTTTCAACTTGTATGACCTAAGTTTATTTTATTACCCTTATTTTTAAAAAAAAATTATTTGATAGATTTTGGATTTTGAGAGTTGCTATGAAATTGGAAAGCATATGATATCAATTGTAAGAATTTGATGAGAAAAAAAGTGGTTAAATAGTTAATTGAAACCCAATTTTTTTATAAGACATGAAACATGTATGCGCATTCCGCCATGCCAATTGGTTTGTGTTGGTTTATACACTTGTCACATGTGATGCGTTGGTTTGGATTGACAAATTTCTCTACCCAACAATGAGTTTAAAAAACATTTCAGCCTGACCCACAAACTCCTAAACATAATTATAGAAATAAGTCTAGAATTTGTCAGATGAAAGAAAACATTGGTAACTATTTTATTGATAATAGGTTTTATTTTTTTATTTTTTGTGTATTTTACATATTAGTAAAATATTGAAAACACTTAAAATAGTTTTAATGACAAAATCCTAACTCTTAAAACCCAAAAGTTACATAAAAATAAAACAATTAACAAAAGATAAATGTAAATATTACCCCATTTTTTCTCCAAGATCAACATCAACATGCAATGGCAATTAGTTTTTCTATTATTTATATTTGTACAGTAGAACATATATCTCAAGGAGCAAACAATTGCATAATACAAATATATTTTTTTTAAGAAGTACCTAACCAAAAAATATATATAAAAAAAAAAAATTAAAACTATTGCTATGTTTTGTTTCATCAAGTAAACAAAACAGCAATGTTGAACTTTATTTTCCTCTACGGCTCTACCTAATATGAGGAACTAGTAGCTAGCATGACAAGGTTGTAGCAATGGGTAACACAAAAAGTGATAAAATTGGTGATTAACTTGCTGCAAGCATTATTCTCTGGACATGCTTTTGAGGAAAGATGAACTCTTGGTTATCTCCCGGAGTGGTTTATCAGTGAATCTAATAATATGATAGGCTAAAGCACCAAAAATGGTCCCTATGGGTGGCCCTATAATATAAACCCAAAGTCCCTTGTATACATGCACTATAAGAGCAGGCCCGAGACTCCTGGCTGGGTTCATAGATGCCCCAGATACTGGCCTGCAATATAATCGAGTAACAAATGTCAACAAACTTTGTAGGATTGATGTTAGAAAAAAATAATAATAATAATAAAAAATCCAAAAGTTTCCAAGGGCCTCTTTTTTTGGCAAAAATAAAATGAATGGAATGGAAGCATGTGATTATAGTATTATTATATGCCACCACTAAGTGCCTGTTTGATTTTGATCTCAAATTTTTAAGAGTCATGTTAAATTGTTAATGGTTACCTTTATTAAAGCAATTGTTAATAAACTAGTTTAGAAAAGTTTTAACATAATGTTTATGAAAAATATAAAAAACAGTAAAAAAAAAATTAAAAGTATTTTTTCTTTTCCCTTAAAAAATTTATCAAAATATATCAGTATCCGTTATCCTTTTTCTTTCTTTTTTTTTCATCATTTTGTAATCATAAATGAGAATATATGTAGTTTTTTTATAAATTGACTTTTCCTTCTTTTTTTTTTAAGTTATAGCTGTATTTTTGTTAAACTAATTTTTTAAGTAAAATAAATCAATGAAAATAGACTTACACCAAATAAACAATGAGAGTGGAACAATAGTGGAGCTATAATCGACAATTTTCTAAGAAATTACCCGGCAACAAAGACGTTTAGAAGTATTGTCATTCCAACAGCCATTCCTGCCAATTCTCCAATCTACAAGGAAAGAAATTGTTTCAAACTTAACCAAATAAAAATATAAACTCATTGGATGAGAAATTTTGAAAGCTATATATATGCTACTAACTGCTCTATTGTCTGTGGCAACGCCACAAATAACAAACATCAAAAGAAAGGAGATGATGATCTCGATAACAAGAGATTGCACATTGGATCCAGTCGGCACTGTTCCAAAGAAATCCTCTTTATGCACAGTAAAAATACCACATAACGTGGCACTAGCAAGAATTGATCCTAGACACTGCGCCAAGATATATAGAGGCACCTGCAAAACGAAAAACTAACCAAATTTAGTGACCATATATCCATGTGCATTGGACTAATGAAAAGTGTCTTTGTTGATGTGTAACGGTTACACGTTTGGGAATCAATCTCTTCAAAATTAAAGTTTAGCGATAAGACTATCTACGAATTACCACTTCCTGATTTCACAAAACATATGTATTGAATACAATTTTTTATATAGAGTTTTTGTACATGTTTGTGTCAAGTGCTTTCCTTAAGAATCCTCAAGAAACATTGGCATAATTGAAACAAATTGTGGAAAGAGGGCATGAGTTGGAGCCATTAATGAACCCGAGAAGGTCTTGACCACTAAGTTATGGAAGGAATTTTTTTATTTATTTTTTTTCCAGTTGAGATAATTGGAATGGACAAAAATGATGAATATTAGACAAGGGAGGAAGAGAATGAGTGGTTGGGGAAGAAGATAGTGTTATGATTTTATTGACACTCACCCACATTGTTGAGTATTGTATGTATTGTATATATATAATTTCTTGGAGACTGAGTATTATGGTGTGGATTTGAAAACCTGCCTGTTTGAGAGGGAAACGTCTAAAGATTGAATGAGTTATAGTCACTGCTGGATTAAAGTGAGCCCCAGATATGTGGCCAAGGGAATAAACCAAGACCATGACAACCAAGCCCCATACTACACAAATCCCTGGAAATGTTACTGAACCATATATCTTATTGACAACAACCGAACCACACCCAGCAAAGATTAACATGTACGTTCCAATGACTTCAGCAATGACCTGAAGAAAAAAAAAATTAGAGGAATAATGAGTAAAATTTAGACAAATCCTTAAGTATAATACTTTAAGTTCTCCAATCAAATTTAACCATGTAACTATATTGATAAATGAACCATATGGTTAAATACGATTGTCACTCAAAAAGATTATATAGTTTTTACTGAATTGGTCAATACAAGCATGTAGTTAAATACAATTGAATAATTTAAGGAATTATACAAAAGTTTAACCCTTTGCTAACCTTTTGAATGAGCTGAACCGTCTCCGATGAAGCACATATCCTATCGATTATGCTGCCACCGACTTTGCTTGAGGTACTACCTCCTTCCATCTTTGTTATTTCATGTAAAGACATTGTCTTCCTATAATATCAAATACTTCTTCTTCTTCTTCTCTTGTATGATATAATCCTTGTTTTCTCAAGCAGCGGATAAAATATTAGTTTTGGCTTAAGAAATAAATTTATATATTATATATGTCAAGTAAAGTCAGGATTGATGGTTTACCTGTTTTGAGGAGTGGTTTGCGGATGTATATATGTGCTTCTGCTTTCTCATACAATCTTGGCCTTAAAACTGAAATAACCACCACAACTGTGAAGTTTTATTTCTTTTTATATTAACCGTTAAGCAACTAAAAGATAGGTTTTCTTTCCCATTTTAGAAAAAAACCTTAAGATAGGTTCTCTTTCCCATTTTATAATTAGAAAACATTTATTAGGTTTTATTTCCCATTTTATAGATCACGTGGCAAAAAAAGAAAAGAAGAGAACAAAAGACTCAGAAAACATAATAGGAACCTCGTTGCAATTTGAATACATTAATTAAACACATCAATTGAAAGCAATAAACAATTGAGAAAATTTTGCAGAAGAAGAAAGAAGCTGGCCATTGCTAATTTGCTATTATTGCGCCTCCAGCGAGTATCTAATGCCAGGTTCTATACTTATGACGCCCTTAGCAACGCTCTTTGCTTTAGGACTCAGGATTTGTTTGTTTGATTCCCACCCAAAAAATTTAAAAAAAAAAACTAAACTAAAACTAAAACTAAAACTATTTGTGTTTGGCTAACTTAATTTGTAGGTTATAAGATTTTAATTTTGTAAATTGAAGTCCAAAATTTATGTAATCGTTTCAATTCAAAGTCTTTGTCAAGTGAGTTTCAGTTAGCTCAACTGGTAAAGTCTCTGATGGTTGAATAAGAAATTTGAGGTTTAATTTCCGCCTACACCGAAAATCGATTGGTATCTTGATTTGATGAATCAATTTGATAGTCATTAAACAAATAGTGTATGATGATGCAATAAAATCGTCAGTAAGCCACACGGTCCACACGTGCCCCCGATGACGTACCTGCACAACAAAGAGAGTGAAGACCTTTGAAAGGGCACCGGCGTGGTACCGGCCAAGTACCCTCCGAAGGTTAAGTTAGAAACCTTTACTTTCAACACTAGAGTGCTAGAGTTGAGTTATTTGTGCGTACCTTACTTTGAGAGGGTCTTGGGGTATTTATAGTAGCGTTGGGCCGAGATTCAAGCCTTGGTCAAGGAGCTCTTTTCCTTTTAGGACAGTGATATTTGGATCCCACGTATCTCCTAGAATCCTTGTCCTTGTAGGAGTCTCCATACTTAGACGTGTCGTTCAAGAATCATTTATATATGCGTGTTGGTCAAGTAAGGTTGTAGACGGAGCCGAGGCTAACCTCGTCAGTCTGTCCCCGTCAGCTTGGCTACGCGTCAGGCTTGCTCGTGTCCTGAGACCGTCAGCTTTAGGTCTCCATATGCTTTGGGTCGTCAGCCTCAGGTGGCCCAAGAGTTGATGTCGTCAGCCTTAGGGTCGTCAGTCCCAGGCTCGTCAGCATAATGTCTTTGGGATAACCCTTATCAGCTGCCCCCTACTCCATAACCTCGTCAGCCTTTCCCGACGTGCTATGGAGTACATATCTAAAACCTCACGCCTTTCATTAAATGCAAGGACACATGGCTTAGCTTGATTCGCCTCGTTCTGCGACGAGCGTGTCGCTTCGTCTTTCGTGCCCCCTTTTTCCTATATATATCTCCTACTTTCCTCATTTCAGACTTTCCAGCACTTGTATTCTTTTGAGAGCCAAAGCGTCAAGCTCACGACTCCCGTCAGTCTTTTTGCTAGCTTCGTCTTCCTTGATCCGTCAGCTTTTTTGGGACCGTCAACTTACATCAGACGACACTTAACTTGTAAGTTTTTCTTTTAATTCTTTTTATTTTTCCACCCTGTGCCTTTAGCGAAGCCGTTGGCCTAGGTTCTTAGAGCAACGACCCTCGTTTGTAGGTAGTCAGATGTCGAGTGAGCAGTCGTCAGTCCGCGAGGGAGCGGGTTATGACGAAGTCTTTCCGTCAGGCCGTCAGCCCGAGGAGGGCTTGTCCTGGTCGTCAGAGAGGGACACATCGGCCCATTCTTCTGACGAAGTGGATAGAAATAGTAGAGAAAGTGAGGATGGGGGTGGTAGGGAGAAAAGGAGAAGTGGTGACGAGAGTGAGGATGAAGGTGACGAGGAAACTTTAGAGAGTACCTCTGGAGCTCCGGGTGATGACCGCCCCTTCATCCTTCCCCTTGAGTGGTCCGTCAATAGTTTTTTGCCGACGATGTCAGAAAACGTTTTCAACACTTTACGGGCCCGCTACCAGATCCCAGACGACGTCCAATCCGTCTCCCCTTGGAGGGTGAACGGTGTTACACAGGCCGGACAGCAGACGTGGGCATGTATGACGCCATGTTTGCGGCGGGCTTCAGACTACCACTGACGGAGTTGCACCGTCAGTTAACAAACTTTTTAGGCATCTCCGTCAGTCAAGTTGCCCCCAATGCGTGGAGGACTTTCATCGGCGCGGAGATTTTATGGGTCGTCTCAGCGGTGGGCACCGTCAGTTAACTCTAAACGAGTTCTTTTGGTGCTACCGTCCACAACATATTTCCTCGTCCAAGGGTTTCTATCACTTCTCCGCTAGGTCGAGAGACTTGAAATTGGTGTCGGACATGCCTGACTCCAATAGAAACTGGAAAGGGAGATACTTCTTCGTTGAGGGGACGAACTGGGTGTGTCGTGAAGAAGAGTGGCAGTTCATGCCATATGGTTCTTTCGACAATACTTGGGCGCATGTTAGGGATTCAGGTTGACCCCGTCGGCCCCTCTTTTTGCCTAGATCTGATTGATTCCTAACCCCGTCTGTTTTTCTTTCAGCCAACGTTCGTCCAGACATAACTGCGGAGCAAGAGGAGTTCATTCGTCGGGTGACGTCGATCCCTCTAGACGAAAGGAGGTGCCGGGACCTAATTACCCTAGACACCTTGCACCTATATTGTGGTGGTCCCGAACCGTCAGACGAGGCTCGTAGGCTAAACGAATTATCCCGTCGACGTGAGTTTCTCGTAGTTACCTCCGTCAGTTTCCTTTATTATTGTTTTTACTCACTTTTTGTCTTTAACAGAGATGGAGACGGCAAAACAGAGAATCCGTGCCGCCGCGGCTAAGAAGAAGCAGGAGGAGGAGAGGGCAAGAGGTGAAGCGACGCCGTCGTCAGCCCCCAAGTCCGTCGGGAAGAAAGGCGTCAAAAGGAAAACCGACGGGGCTGGCGACCGGTCCGGGAAGAAGGCGATTCCCTCTTCTGGGGAACCTACCAAGGGGCCGTCGCCCCCAAGGGCTTCTCACGGGGTCGGCAAAGGCCTGATGACGGCGTCAGGGGTCGTCCATCCAGATTCCGTCCGTCACCTCCTTACCCACAAGGACTATGCCGTGGAGGTGACGGGGTCCATCCTAAAGGAGGAGGAGATGGCGCTGTGTGACGACGAGTCGACTGACGATCTAGGGTCGTCAGGGATTTTCGACCTCACCCGGGTATACTATTCCTTCCTCTTATCAAGCCACATGGACGACCTTATAACGGACTGACGTTATTCTTACGTCTTGCAGGCCATGATCCGGATGAAGTACTTGTGGGACAAATGCGCGGATAAGGAAGCTGTGGTTTCCCGTCTGCATACCCGGCTAAGGAATGCTGTTGACGCCCAGTAGCAGTACAAAGAGGCCAACGTCCACTTAGCTAAGGAAGTGAAAAGACTGACGGACATGCTGACGGAGGAGGCCCGTCAACGAGGCCTGGCTGACGAGGCAAAGGTGGCGGCGGAGAAGGAGCTGCAAGGACTGATGAGCCAGGTAGAGACGGCCAGGAATGACGCCGTGGCGGAATTCAAAGATTCCCAGCAATTCATTGATTCCTGCGCCGTCTACTATGCTGACGGTTTTGAAGATTGCTTGAAGCAGATGAAGCGCGCCTATCCTGACTTGGACTTGTCGGGGATCAACATGGACGAGCCCATACCGTCAACTCCGGCGGGTGAATCTATCCTCGAGGGGGATGATGAGTCTACCGATCCTAAGGCAGACACGAGAGACGGCAGCTTCGTTCTTGCTCAACCTGCCTTGGAGAGGTCCGTCACCTTGGATCCGTCAGCCGGTCTTGATGCGGCCAAGTCTACTGCTGACCCTTCTACTCCAATCGTCGTCCTGTCCCCGTCGACGGCTCCTTCTACTTCGTGAACCCTTTGTAAACACTGTTTTGTAATGAATTTTTATGCTTGACGCCCGCGGTTTTGGGCTTTTTGTAAAGACAATTCCCTTTTGTAGTATTTTCACGTTTGTTGCTTTCAAAGTGTTATTTTTATTTCGCCGTTGGTTTGAATTTTTGTAATGTTTTTGCATCTTGTCCTGACGAGGCTACCTGCTTTAGTAAACTTTGTATTGGTTTTGCGCACTTAATGTAGTTTACTTCGTGAATTTTGTAGTGACTCCGTCTACTTTGTGGACTCCGTATCAAAGTCGTCCATTATTTTTTGAACTTCCAAGTTCACTTTATGGTCTTTGTAGTGACCCCGTCAATTTTGAGGATTTAAGGTTATCCACTTTGCGGACTTAAGGCTGTCCACTTTGTGAATTTAAGGCCGTCCACTTTGTGGCCTTAAGGTCGTCTATTTTGTAGACTTAAGGTCGTCCACTTTGTGGACTTAAGGTCGTCTACCTTGTGCACTTAAGGTCGTCTATCTTGTGGACTTCAGGTTGTCTACCTTGTGGACTTCAGGTTGTCCACTTTGCGGACTTAAGGCCGTCCACTTTGTGAATTTAAGGCCGTCCATTTTGTGGACGTAGTAGTAGTTCCGTCCATTTTTGTGGACTTAAGGTCGTCCACTTTGTAGACGTAGGGTCGTCCACTTTGTGGACTTAGTAGTAGTTCTATCCACTCTGTGGACTTAAGGTCGTCCACTTTGTAGACGTAGGGTCGTCCACTTTGTGGACTTTATAGTAGTTCTATCCACTCTGTGGACTTAAGGTCGTCCACTTTGTAGACGTAGGGTCGTCCACTTTGTGGACTTGGTAGTAGTTCTATCCACTCTGTGAACTTAAGGTCGTCCACCTTTCTCCTTGCTTGTGCCAAATACATCTTCATTCTTTCTCCCTTGCATTCGTAGTCGCCGTTGACCTGATTGGTGATTACCTGAGAGTCACAATGGACCACCGTACCTACGGCTCCTACGGCTTTTGCCAGATCTAAGCCTGCTATGAGGGCTTCATATTCTGCTTCATTGTTGGTCGTAGGAAAACCAAGTCGAATCATGCATTCGACCTCGTCACCCTCGGGGGAGCGAAGTACGACTCCTGCTCCGCCAGCTTTTTTGTTTGACGACCCGTCAGTGAAAACATTCCATTGGGAACTCCCGCCCCCTGATCTTCTTGATATGCGAACTCCGCAATAAAGTCAGCGAGTACCTGCCCTTTGATGGCCGTGCGGGGGCGATATTTTATGTCAAACTCGCTCAATTCTACAGCCCATAAGGCCATACGTCCCGCGGCATCAGGGCTACTCATTGCTCGTCGTATGGGCTTGTCAGTCAGTACGACCACCGTATGGGCCTGGAAGTATGGCTTCAGCTTGCGCGCTGCCGTAACTAGAGCGAAGACCAGTTTTTCTAGTGGCGAGTATCTTACTTCTGCCCCGTGGAGTGCCCGGCTGGCATAGTACACCGGCCTTTGTACCTTGCTGTCTTCCCTCACTAGGGCTGCGCTGACGGCGGCTGGAGAAACGGCCAAATAGAGGAATAGTTCTTCGCCTGGTTGGGAGTGGGTCAATAGTGGTGGCGACGATAGGTAGGCTTTGAGGTCTTCAAATGCTTGCTGGCACTCGTCCGTCCATTCGAAGGACTTCTTCAGCGTGCGGAAGAATGGGAGGCACCTATCCGTCGCCCTGGATACGAATCTGCTAAGCGCGGCGACCTTTCCGTTTAGGCTTTGTACTTCCTTCACATTTTTTGGGGGCGTCATCTCCATTATAGCTCGGATTTTGTCTGGATTGGCTTCAATGCCTCGCTGGGACACCATGTATCCCAGGAATTTTCCGCCAGTCACTCCGAAGGCACATTTGGCTGGATTTAGCTTCATGTTGTAGGAGCGAAGGGTATCGAAGGTCTCCTTCAGGTCTTTCAAATGATCCTCCTTTCTTCGACTTTTTACCAGCATGTCGTCGACATATACCTGGACGTTTCTCCCGATCTGCTCCGCGAACATCTTGTTCATAAGCCTCTGGTATGTTGCGCCTGCATTCTTCAAGCCGAACGGCATGACCTTGTAGCAAAAAAGGCCTTGACTTGTCACAAACGAAGTCTTTTCTCGGTCAGCTTCGTCCATCAGGATCTGGTTGTATCCCGAGAATGCATCCATGAAGCTTAGCAGCTGGTGTTGGGCCGTAGAATCCACCAGGAGGTCGACCCTTGGTAGAGGATAGCTGTCCTTGGGGCATGCTTTGTTTAGGTCGGTGAAATCTACGCACATCCTCCACTTTCCGTTGCTCTTCTTTACCATGACGACGTTTGCTAACCAATCGGGGTAGTAAACTTCCTGAATGAAGCCCGCCTCTTGTAATTTACGAACTTCTTCTGCTACTGCCCGATCTCTCTCCGGGGCGAAGACTCTCTTCTTTTGTCGAACCGGCGAAAAGACGGTGATACGTTCAACTTGTGTACTATGACCGATGGGTCAATGCCCGGCATATCCTCGTGACTCCAAGCGAAAACGTCTCGGTTTTCTCTGAGGAAGACCGCGAGTTCTGCCGTATCGTACTGTTCGTAGAGTACCAATCTTGGTTGCCCGCTCTAGTCGGGAGAGTCGTCGAGAGATATCTCTTCGAGTTCTTCTATGGGCTCCGTCGTGGTGCGTTGTTCTTCAATGCTCATGGTCTGACGGTGGTCATCCATCTCCATCATTGCTATATAACATTCTCGTGCGGCCACTTGGTCTCCTCTGAGCTCTCCCACTCCATAATCCGTCGGGAATTTTATCATTAAGTGGTAGGTCGAAGTTACAGCTTTCCATGAGTTAAGCGTGGGATGCCCTACGATGGAGTTGTAGGCTGAAGAGCAGTCGACCACGAGGAATGCTACATTCTTGGTGACTTGCTGAGGGTAGTCTCCAATAGTGACCGCCAGGGTGATAACACCGAGGGGAAATACCTTTGTTCCTCCGAAGCCGACTAGCGGGGCGTTAGCCGGAGTCAGTCGTTCTCTATCAATTCCCATCTGTTGGAACGCAGGGTAGTAGAGGATGTCCGCCGAGCTCCCATTGTCGACAAGAACTCGATGCATGTTGAAGTCTCCTGCTCGTATGGTGACGACAAGTGCGTCGTTATGGGGGTGATGGAGGCGTCGTGCGTCTTCCTCCGAGAATCCGATGAGGGGGTTATCAGTCCGTGGCATCTTGGGTACGGACCCTGCCAACTGGATATTCTGCACCATCCTGAGATATGTCTTTCGAGCTTTCTTTGACGATCCAACGGCCGCCGTCCCTCCTACAATCATCCGGATATCGCCTAAGGGCTGTCTGGGGCGTTCGTTTTCCCGTCTGGGAGCTTGGTCTTGCGGCGGTTCCGTTCGTTCTTTGCTGACGAACCTCTGCAGCCTTCCCTGCCTTATTAAAGCTTCTATCTGTTGCTTTAGGTCGTAGCAGTCAGCCGTGTCATGTCCATGGTCTCGATGGAAGCGGCAATATTTGTCTCTTGGCCTTTTGTTGGGATCTCCCTTCATTTTGCCGGGAAAAGTCAAAGTCCCCTCGTCCTTGATTTGCATCAGGACCTGATCGATAGGGGCGGTCAATGGTGTGAAGCTCGTGAATCTCCCTGGGAGTGGTTTGGAGCGGCGATCATCCCGTCGTTCTTCAGTCCTGGCTTTCTTTTGCCCCCTATCCGTTCGAGTATCTTCTTGCCTTTCCCTCTTCTTAGGCTTGTCTTCCCTTGCAATCAGCGCGTCTTCTGCGTTCATGTATTTGGTTGCCCTGTAAAGTACTTCGGACATGGTCTTTGGATCATTCTTGTATAGGGAGAAGAGGAACCTCCCTTTTCGCAGCCCGTTGGTGAAGGCTGCTACTTGTATCTTGTCGTCCGCCTCATCTATAGAGAGAGCTTCTTTGTTGAACCGCGTTATGTAGGACCTTAGAGTCTCGTCTTCCCTCTGCTTGATGCTCATCAAGCATGCCGTGGATTTTTTGTACCGGTGGCCTCCGATAAAGTGCGAGACGAACTGAGCGCCTAGCTCTTTAAAGGTGCTAATTGAGTTTGGCGTCAACCTGCTATACCAGACTCTCGCGGACCCTTTCAAGGTGGTTGGGAAAGCCCTGCACATAATCTCGTCGGGCACTCCTTGAAGGTGCATTATAGTTTTGAAGGACTCTAAGTGGTCCAGGGGATCCTTGTTTCCGTCGTAGCTTTCCACCTGCGGCATACAAAACTTTGGGGAAGTGGGCACGACGTAACAAGTGACGTGAAAGGTGAATCGGTCCGCTGTACCAGGTCGTCGAGATCGTTAGACACTCGTCCTTTGAGGGCGTTCATCATCACGTCTATTCGCTCACGCATCTCCTGCATCTCGGCGGCGATGTGAGGGGGTATGGCTTCAGAAGGGGTAGTCAGATTGGTATCCCGCCTCTCCGGCTTGCTCGGGGCGTTGCTGCCTTCGGGCGCTTCGGGATCCCTTCTCTCAGCGCTTGTCTCCTCCTGATTTTCCTCTTGTATTCTAGGATGCGCGTTCCTCTGACGCAGCTGCTCCTCTAAGTCGTGATTTTCCTTAGTTAGGCGCTCGACCGCTGCCGCGAGCGTTTGGACTTGCTTTTCCAGAACGGTTGCGCGCGGTTCGTTCTCCTGAACGTTGTTGGTGGTAGCCATTGAGCGGGTGAGTACCATGCAACTTTTTGTCCGGGAAGCGACAGCGTGGCGTTACCACTACGTCCCCACAGACGGCGCCAACTGATGATGCAATAAAATCGTCAGTAAGCCACACGGTCCACACGTGCCCCCGATGACGTACCTGCACAACAAAGAGAGTGAAGACCTTTGAAAGGGCACCGGCGTGGTACCGGCCAAGTACCCTCCGAAGGTTAAGTTAGAAACCTTTACTTTCAACACTAGAGTGCTAGAGTTGAGTTATTTGTGCGTACCTTACTTTGAGAGGGTCTTGGGGTATTTATAGTAGCGTTGGGCCGAGATTCAAGCCTTGGTCAAGGAGCTCTTTTCCTTTTAGGACAGTGATATTTGGATCCCACGTATCTCCTAGAATCCTTGTCCTTGTAGGAGTCTCCATACTTAGACGTGTCGTTCAAGAATCATTTATATATGCGTGTTGGTCAAGTAAGGTTGTAGACGGAGCCGAGGCTAACCTCGTCAGTCTGTCCCCGTCAGCTTGGCTACGCGTCAGGCTTGCTCGTGTCCTGAGACCGTCAGCTTTAGGTCTCCATATGCTTTGGGTCGTCAGCCTCAGGTGGCCCAAGAGTTGATGTCGTCAGCCTTAGGGTCGTCAGTCCCAGGCTCGTCAGCATAATGTCTTTGGGATAACCCTTATCAGTGTAGATAAATTGATTAAGAAAGCTCTATTTAGAGAGAGAGAAACTTCGCTTAGAGTGAGAAGTTGTTGCCAAGAAACAACAATTGATTGGCTATATATGTGGAACACAATATTTTATCATTAGTTCCCACCTACCCTTTTGGGTCATTGTTGCTACTTAGAATAATGAAAAAAACATGAGCTTCAAATTGAAATGGTTAAGCTTAGGACTTCAATTGATTATATTAAATAATTGGATCTAATTTCAAACAAAGTATATAATCTCTGAGTCTTTATAAGTAATTTACCCTGTAATATATATATATATATATATATATTTCTTTCTTTCTTTCTTCAATGGGGAGTCTCAAGTCTGGTTGTTCACAAAAAGTCTATTTTTTCACGTTACAGCCAAGGAGGTCCAAGACATGGACCAACAAGGCCTAAAGATATCAAAATTGAGAAAGCCCAATAATGGTTATTTAGAACCAGCCCATTATCAAGGTCCCAAGCGAATCATGTTTTGTTAAACTTGAAAAGGCAGAATATCGATCTTGACTCAGTAATCAGGAGCCCAACATGTACGTAATATAAAAGGCTCAAAAGGGAACTAAATATAAGCTCAAAAAGAAATAGTAGACATTATTTGGGTTTTTAAGAGGACTAGATGGGCTCCCATATTGATCAAGCCCTGAAATGTTACCCTCATTGCATTAATGCTTAGACTCAGTTGAAGTAGAAACCCTACAAATGCTCAATAAGAATCTGAGGCCCACAGTCACGTGAGTTTCTTCACTATTCCTGTTTATTTAGTTGATAAATGCAGATTTTACTTCTTCAACAATACTACCCTCACAATCATTTCCACAACTTGTTGATTTAATAAGAATTTGAGGCCCACAATCATGTGTGTTTCCTCATTATTCCTTCTCGCTTTATTTCGTTGACAAATGGGGATTTTACTTCTTCAACAATATTACCGACATAACCATTGCTACAACTTACTGATTTATGCGATTGTAAATAGTCGAAGAAAAGTGGTGAGTTGTACAAGTCAGTAATAAGAAAAAAAATGTTCAATACTTATAATCACACAAGTCAACAAATTGTAAAATTGAATATACAATTAAAGTCAACAAATTGTAAAATTGAATATACAATTAAGGGTGTTTTTAGATTTATTCTTTATTATGGGCTGTGAAGCTACAAATGGGAAAGCATCACTAATGTCCTGTTGCCGATGAATCATGGTTTTTAGTACCTATAACATTTCAAAAAAGAACGAAAGAAACAAGTGTACTTTTTTTTGCATAATATGCTATGGGGGGACCAAAAGGGAGCTGGGTGATTCATATTTGCATATTTGTGACCCATGTGAGCAGATCTATCAGTGTACGTCTTCATGACTCTCAGTACACACATACATGCATCAAGATAGGGGCTGCACTGCTTTATGGACCCTCCCCCCAAAAAGTGCAAAACATTTTCTGACCTTACTAATGTAATTTGATTTGTTTTTTAAGATTTGGATCCAGTGCAATACTGAGGGTATTGCAATACCCTAGGTATTGTACCTGACCTGAATCAGGTTTTTCACTTTCTATTGATTCTAACGAATCTAAACAAGCCCACCAAGGAGTAAGGATCCGCCAAAGAAAACAAGCTTAAGGGTGTCACAATTTTGACTACTTACTAGAAAAAAAAAAATTAAGATATAGAACTCTCTAAACTTACAAAATTATTGGAAAAATAGAGTGGTGATACTGTAAATTTTATTACATGAGAAATCGAAATGTAAATTTTTAAACAGAAAACAGAAAACAAAATAATAATTTAGAAATGTATATATTATATTGTTAATGTGACACCAATCATGTTTATATTTTAGTTAAAATTGGTTTTTAAGCATTTTATTGGAAAAAAGTAAAAAGAAAATCATTAACACTTGAGGTCTTTGACATAACATAACGTTTGGTGTTGAGTTGATATAACTTATTTTTATTGGTTTATTTTTTTTCAAAGAATAATTTGAACATAAAGTAAGTTATACTTAACAAAACTAAGACTCTAAAAAGTTTTATATGATCAAATGAATTAAATAAACCAAAAAAAAAAAAAAAAAAAGGTTAGCATAGTGAGTGTGTGTATTGGACTACTTTTAGAAAGGCAAAGGCATTATGATCAGCACACATGATCCAGCCTAGAGGTCAAAAAAGCATGTTAATAGCTAACCCATTCAAACCTTCTTCTTCTTCTTCGATCTTCTAGGTCCAGCTGCAAGTAATGCAATGCCAATAATAAGTTAAAGCCCACACAAGTCCCACATTTTTAATGGTCAGCATTGTCTCAGCCAGTTCCATTTTATTAGCATAGAAAAAGTCTACAAAAACGACAAAAAATTTGGTAACAAATTTAACACTCGCTAATGTAGTAAATTATTATTAATAAGTAAAAAAAAAATGACATCGATAATGAGATTAGATAAGAACCAGTATAGACTTATTAATTCACATAAAGTAAAAAAGTTGTCCAATTTTTTTATGTTAAGAAATTAAAAAGCTCAATGATGAACACAAAAGGGGCGAAAAAGAGGTTCAATCAAAGGGGGACATGGGTCTTTGACAAGATGTGTAATCCTAACTTAAAAGGTTTGATAAAACTAAGTATGTGTACGTGTTGTCAAGGTTTAGTTTGTAAAAGGAACTTCTTTTGTACTCTCTATACCTCTCTCTCTCTCTCTCTCTCGCTCTCTCGCTCTCAACCCACTTAATTCAATCAATGGTCCCTCCTTGCTTTGGTCCACACCCCAAGCTCATGTCCGTGGTTTAGCCTACACTGACCATGACCCCTCTCTCTCTCAGCATCAGTGCCTTGATTAGTTTTTGTATGCTTTTATTTATTCCCATCTGAACCACAGCTTAAATGATTTTTGGTCCAATCCACCCACTTGCACTAAATTTAATATCCTCACCAAAATTATCTTATCTGAAACACAGTTGAGTTTGATATTTATGTTACCGAAAATTTTTTCACCTGAATAAATTGTCATAATAAAATTTCATTTGAAACACGATCAAGTACTTGTGTACTATAAGTTTTCTAAATTGAGTTCGTGTCGATTTTGTATTTCGTCTAATACACTAGAGCCAAGTGTTTTAAATAGCCTCGTGTCAATCTTCTATTTCGTCTAAAACATTAGAGTATTAAACGTAAGTCTTACCTTGTTATGAATGCGACACCAGCCACTACCACACTACCATTTGATTCTGGTTTAGTCATGCAGTCTAGTCATAAAATCACAATTGCTAACAAAAGCCAATAATATTGAAAGAGTTTTTTTTTTTTTTTTTTTGGGTTTTTTGAAATTTGATTTGAATGACTTGGAGCTACCGTTAATTTAGATGCAAGGTCCCCCATGCATGCTGGGTAGTGAAGCCACACGCACAAGGACTGTACCGTATGTTCTTTCATTTGACTTGATCATAATTTTTTCGCGCATCATATGTTCCATTATTATTTTTTATTATCATTATATACATTAACAATTGAAGGTAGAAGATTTGAATTATAGATATCTTTATTAAATACATCAAAAAATGCTTGTTAAATTGTAAGGCTCTTGGTAATTAGTTATTATATTTGGGTGAAGTACATAAATATTTCTTGGGTTGATTTTTTTTCTTATTCATTTCACTGTGTTCATATATATAAAGCAAATAGTTACACTAGGACTGAAAAATTAAACTCTAAATGTTTACATTGAAAATGTCAGAAAGTGCTAATGAGTTTACTTTTAATATGAACCGTTCAAACTTATGAGACCTAATAACCAAAAATAAATTATGATAATATAAGTTTATTTTAGTTCACATGCAAAGAGAGGATATCCTTGCACGATACTACTTGATCGAGGGTTATGATTAGTTAAGATTCAGGGTTATGACATCAAAAAAATATCTTACTTTAATTATTAGCCTGATGCTGATTATATATTTGTATTCTCTCTTTATTGTCAATTTCACACTCATAAATTTCAGCAAAAAAAAAAAAAAAAAAAATTCACACTCGTAGATAGTCGTGTCTTGTTACAGACTTACAGTGCTCCACAACTCAGAACTCCGACGTACACATTAAATCTCGTATTACTCTTCTAGAGGACTGCACCTTTTCATTGAGGGAAAAGATTTCCTTTGAGGGAAAAGATTTTCTTTGAACTATGTGATGGAAGGCACAAAAAGATATTTGCAGTACTCTCTCTCTCTTCCTTCTTATCCTTCATTTTAACTACATTAAAGTGGTGGGGGATGAACCCTGCAGGACCTTTTTGACTGGGACGACTAAGTTGATCTAACCTAGAAGTTATTGGCCACTGGATTTGGATTGCTAACATAAAAGTTTGATAGACTCATCTTCTACCCAATATGTTATTAAAAGAAACAAATGATCTATCATTTACTAGAAGATTGGTTGCGATTTCTTTAGTGCCAACTTCTTTTTCTTTTTGGGCTTAAAACTTGTGGGTGGAGGGCGATCACGGTTTTAAAGCTCTCAGCATTGTGGGGACTGTTTTGCAGCTTTTCAAATTATCATCCATTGAATACCTTTGCAGCATATAGCTAGAGTGGAAAATTGTATCCATATATTAAACCAGTTATTGTCATTCACATAGGGTCCCATTCCTTTGTACTCAAAGAAAAATAGTGAGTGAATGACTCCAAAGTCCACAGCCTCTATCAAACTTTAAACTTTAATTTTCGAAGAAGTCCCTACCTTAGTTGGATCCTATCCTCTCCAATCTTCTTCTCTCCCACCTGCAATAATAGTACAAACCTTTGTTTGGCTTCAATCACTGTTTGAAACCCTAGCATCACATGCCAAGGGTATGGGCATCCACATGAGTATCATCCAATGTTTCTGCCATGTGTCCTTGAAAAGTATGATTAAAGACAGTGCCCTCTAGTCTATGTGAAACTAGGCCACGCCAGATTTGGCTCATGCACACATCTGTTATTGCAGTATATAGATGTAATAACTACTGAATGTAATTAAGCTTCGTGGTCCATGATCTTTATCAATTGGTCAAGTTCACTTCTCTAACTTTGATGTGGATTGTGGTCTACACTAATAATAAATTGTTGATATAAGATTGCCATTGAAAGTCCCTAGCTGAACATGATTTTTCTTCATTTAAAACAAATTCGTGAAGTAAAATCGAATTAAAGAATATGTATTATGTCATTTAAAAGTTTGAATGAAGTAACGGCTTTTATATAAATTATTAGATTCAGAAAATAAAATATTAACTATGAAATAGACTCAGAATAATATTTTTGTTTGTATTATAGTGTATTATGGAGAAACATTTCAAACTTTCTCATTTTGAAACTCTTTTTACATGAAAAAACTGGTTGAAAAGATATGACTATATAAATTGCACATCACTAAACACTAGTTATATTGTCCTTTAAAGATGCATAAGATAATAAAAGTACAATCGTGAGCTAGCAAGAGGGAACATGGTGTCTAGGGGGCACCATAACAAACAAAATCAGTCCAAAACAGGCAAATCAAGAGCTTATCTTGCTCGATTATTATCATGAATGTTGGGGATTTGGATGAGCAGAGAGTTGGACACATCAATGCATGCATGAAAAATGAGAATGAATTTTCTTAGTTGTTTTGGCGTAATAGTTAATATGCCCTACACCCAAAGAAAATTACAATAGGAATTCCATCATGTATTTCTATTCGTGGCTGGACCGATATCAAGAAATTAAGCTAGTTGTTTTTATGAGTACAGGTACGAAACATGGATGAAGTTGCTCATAGTCTAAAAAGCTGACTTGACCTTGTTTGTTCGAGCATGCTTGTTCGTTAGTGGAAATTATTTGATTCTGAGATCGATAACATTAATTTTTGTGGCCATATAATTAGTAAGCCTCCTCCTTAATGTTATATGTCTCTCTCTCTCATATTATTAATTTTTTCGCTTTTTAAACTAGCTAGTATGAAAAGAATATATGACCGAGTCTAATTAATCTATTGAGAATTTATATTTAACTCCAAAATTTTGGGACTAAGGCCTTATTTATTGTTGTTGTTTAAGGTTAAGTGAACGGTGATTGTATTATGAGGCTTAACGGGAAATGACCAAAACACTAAGAGGGTGTTTGGTTCGTTATGATGTGTCTTTAATGTAATGCACATTACAATAATGTGACATTAAATTTTTTGGTTTATTTTATTTTTTCTAATACTATCATAATCTAAAATTACAAAATATATCACACTATCATATTGTATTCTTGTATTGAAATTACATTAATATAAAATTACAATAATATAATATTACAGTGTAATGTAATGTCACGATGAACCAAACGCTCCCTAAATATTGTATGAGAGAAAGTAATAACGAATGATAAAGATTGAAAGTTTTTCGATATGAAAATGGGTGAATGGCGTAGTTTGAGAGTTTGAAGCCTCTATTTGGATAGCATTTTTGACACAGAGTGTAGCGTTTGCGTCTCAAGTTGCGGGTGTCGGGTACTGTTCACAGGACTAACAAACCTCTTTTTCAGCAAAATTTTCATTAAAACTAGGCCTCACGGTACTATTTACACATTTAAAAATTATTTTACTACAGTGTTTTTATAATTTTTAATTTTCAATAATAAGCGGTATTCAAATATACACTAGCTGAAATTCCCAAGCATACTATTTACTAGGGGTGAGCAAATGAATATCGGAGCCGACCCAACCAACCGGCGCCGACGACACCGTCCCGACACCAGCACCGACCGAATGAGCCGAGGCCGGCGTTCGGAGAGCGAAGCATGTTCCGATGCCGGTGCGGTGCAGTCACCGGATCAAAGAAGGCAAAACCGATCTACACCGATACCGAACCGATACCAGACCATTCGTTTTTCTCCCTACAGTTTGGATACGGCGTCGTATGGGTGTTGTTATAAAAAAGAAAAAAAAAAAGGAACAAAACGGTGCGTTTACAGATAGGTTTTCAGATTCTCACGGCCATATAAATTCTTTCTTTTGTTCGGATATCATATAACTCTCTCTCTCGCTCCCCTCTCACCTCTTAGTCTCGCCTGATGCAGCGATGCACGCCCGAGCTCTCGCCGTCGCTCACCGGTCACGGCAAACCAACGGTAAGCATGAATGATTCTTAATCTCATGTACTTCGTAGGTTTTTGGGGTTGTAAATTACGGTACAATGGGTTTTAGGCTTGTGAGAGAAGTGAAGTTTATGATTTTGATTTATTGGTGACCGGTGAGAGCTTGTGTTTGTGTCTGTATTTGTCTTTGTGTTTGCGAGTGATTGAGAGTGTTGTGCATTTAGTGAGGTTTTGAGCGTTGTGTGTACAGTGTATCACAGACATAAAATAAATGACTTTGTGTTTGTGTTTGTGTTTGTGTTTGACTTTAGTCCCACTTAAGCACTTACTTTAATATGTCCATGTATTTTTCTCGGTTCAAAGAAAAAAAATGCCTTTCGATCATTATGGGTGAACAAATTTTTTTTTATGTGAACAGATTTGTTGAACAATTTTTTTTTTTTTTTTTTGTGAATAGATTTTTTTTATGTGGATAGATTTGTTGAACAGATTTTTTTTTTTTTATGTGAATAGATTTTTTTATGTGAACAAACTTATTTTTGTTAATGTTTCAAATCAAACCGACTAAACCGATTAAACCGAGCCGCTCAAACCGCACCGCTATAGGTCGGAAAACCGACCCTAATCGGTATATATCGGTTTTAATTATTACAAAACCGATCCCTATCGGTTCGGTAACATATTTGAAAAAATACCGAGTAAACCGAACCGCGCACACCCCTAGTATTTACAGTTTCAATGAAGGTATGTTGGCCATCCATTTGGATCCACCTAATGGGCCACAATCTTATGTTCTCATTATCACATTATCTAAGCAGAGCAGCTAATCCCGGTGTGGTAAAAAACTTGGGCCTTTAGGCCCATTCTTGGACACACCCTGGCCCCTGATGAAAAAAGAGAGTGGGGTTTGGGTGAGGCTAAAATTATCATCAATAAATTATATATTTGTGATCAGTGACACAAATTATATATAATACGGTCAATCACATATTAGTAAAGATTCTTGGTTGACATTTTGTATTTTCATTTGTGCACAAAATACGAAGATAAAAACAGAAGCAGATGAGCCAATTTTTAAATACTCTGAAGTCAAATTTTTTTTTCTTTTTCAATTTTTTTTTTAAATTAAAAACAAAAACAAAAAAACCAACGAAATCAACTACAAGATAAATGTGTTGACTTGGATGTTATTTTTGAAGACAAGATTAGCCCTAAATATGTGAGTGAATTAGAAGATTCCGTAAATCAGCGAAATAAATAGTGGAATTGTGCAAAATTTTCAACTAATTAAGACGAAAACAGGTTCCAAATTAGTGTTGATTGGCTTCAATTTTTCCTGTGAATGACTTCACTTTTACATAGGAAAATGAAATGATCAGCGCACGTGGGGTGGGGGGGCTATGAAAACCTTTTTGTTGCTTTCTCCCTACAAAACCATGTGAGACCGTACCCTCCACGATGACTTGGTGTCGTAATTCACAAAGACCCATCGTTTTCCACTTGAGCATGTTGGTCTTTACCTGATTTAATCGCCGTACTATACTCTTTCAGTCTTTCCCAATATGTATTTCACTGCCCATTTTGAATAGCCCCCTTGAATTTTGTGGAAAAATAAATGTTACTATGGCTTGAAAAGAGGCTACGTTTCTCGAGGCTAGTTTGCATTTTGCACTGCGTGTGTTCCCCTCCAATGCTACATCTTGGTAATGAATCGAAATCTTGGGGTTGACAATTAGCCCACAAAAATGGGAGTGTGTGATTGATGATATGCTATTCTTGACTGGATGAAATGGGTCAATTAGGGCCTAAATAGTCATTTCAAGCACTCCACAAGTCAATTAGGGGATTAATAGTTAATAGTCATCCAAAGTTGTTGAATTCGAACTTAAATTGGAGGTTGGGGGGTGGTGGTTAATGAATATAGTTTTCATAATCAAACATTTAAAGGCTTGTTTAGTACATGTGTTTAAATATATGTTTTTAGTTTTTAAATAATATTATATGCATTTTCATACATTTTTACACCTACATGTATTTCTAAAAAATATAAACAACGTTACTAAACAGCCTTTTAAGTAAGGGAATGAACTGCTTTTACTATATCAAAGTTTGGTTCACAAATATCAAGGTTGAACAAACTCTGTTAAATGATCAATTAATTTTAGGGTAAATTGCAAATCACGCCCCTAAAGTTTGGGGGTGATTGGATTTTACACCCTAAAGTTTCAGAATTTGGATTTTACCCCCTGAAGTTCAGTAATGTTTGGATTTTACACCTTAATGTTTCAGAATTTGGATTTTACCTCCTATATTTTAGGAGTGTTTGGATTTTACTCCCTAAAGTTTTAAGATGTTTGGATTTTACACCCTAGAGTTTCAAAATTTGGGGGTGTAAAATCCAAACAACCCTAAACTTTAGGGAGTAAAATTCAAGTTCTAAAACGTCAGGGTGTAAAATCTAAACACCCAAAACTTTAGGGGGTAAAATTCAAACTCTAAAACTTCAGGGTGTAAAATCCAATCACCCCCAAACTTTAGGAGTGTGATTTGCAATTTATCCTTAATTTTATTATGCTTTTACTTGCTAAAAATTTATGTTCCTGACCTGTTTGGGGTATATTGACACAGTTGATATGCATGGATATACTCAAAACTCATTCTATATCATCCACTTAGCTCAATCAGAATTTATGTTCATTTTGGCCATGAATTCATCAAATTGAGTCAGCTCAACTAAAATATAAAAAAAAATCAAAAGGAATGAACAAGACCTCAACTCTACTTCTTGCCTAGAAAGTAAAAATTGTTAAATTTAAATAATAGTAATTACGTTCTTAGAATCACATTAATAGTTATAGTCGTTATTCCACATTTACTGCAACAAAAAAGACTCAAAAATGATAATCCATCTAAACGGTGGGATCAAGGTATGCATTATGATGACCAAAATATAGCCTAGCTTTTCTTTTTGTCCAAAATAAATATACTTTGACTTTAGTATGGGAGGATTTATGGCTAGCACTACATTGGTATTCTTCAATTTTTCTTTTTTCTTTTTTTTAGAACAACATTGGTATTCTTCTTATTGTCTTTTTGTTGTTGTTGATAGGTATAATTGTCTTCTCAGCAGAATTTTTTTCTTTTGGGATAGTTTTAGTGGAAGTCTTTTGCCCATGTCAACCGTGCAATAAAGTAGTTTATCAGCAACCAAACTTTTGGCTAAAATTCAATACTAATTTCATTTATACCTTACTATATTTAGCATTCACGTACATATTAAACTGAATTTGACTTATTGAAGTTTTCTTAAGTAATTGATAAAATAAACTTAAGCTTAAGTTTAAAAACTTAACTTTTATTTGCGGGTTCTGTGAACAGTATACAGAACCCACTAAAAAACGTCAAACGCAGAGTCTCAAATCATTTCAGTGTAATCCAAACATAGGCTTAGTTGGAATAATCAGCTTCAAACAAGCATCTCAAGTAGCCAACCAAAAAAAAAAAAAATGTAGCCAACTAAAGTTTTTCTCAAAAAGAAAAAAGAAAAAGTAGCCAACTCAAGCTGTTCAAGGGTAGTTTGGTTTGTTTTATATGGCTAGCTTATGTCATGATTTTAACCCTAAAGTTGACTAGACCCAACCAATGGAATCAAAATCCTGTCTCGCAATATATATGATCGGTTCTTTATTTTATTTATCGTAGTTTCCTGCCTTTCTATTAAAAAAGCAATCAAAGTTGAAAAAAAAAAAAAAAAAAATCACGCGTTGTATAAAGTGGAACATTCTTAATGGGCAATATAATTTTTGTTTATTGCCGATGTGCCTCAAGAGTGCATACCCCACTAGATTAGATTATTAATTGGAATTGATTCTAAAGATAAAAAAAAGAAGAAGAAGAAGATTAGTCGAATTAATCTGAAGGCTAACACCTAAACACACAAGCTCAAATGAGAGTAAAGCTTGTGTAAATAACTTTGTTTGACATTCTTTTTTCCTTTCAATATGATTATCAAGCCAAGGATTTATCTATTCAATGGCTATAAAATTACTGCTCATACCTGGAAATTAGGCAACTGTTCAAAAAACAAGCATGCCAGTACAAAGTACTTTGAATGTTCTTGATGGGTTTGGAGTTTGCTTATGTATCACGTTCTTTATTCCTTATTTTATAGTACCATTCTAATTTAAGTTATTATTTATACAAGACTTTCAAAATTATTAATAAAAGGTAAAGCAAGGTTTAATTTCGAGGAATCAAAGAAATACAAATGGATGGACAAAAATAAACTTAATTGTGTAATTGAAAACTCAACATTGCAGCTATAAGAATTACAAACCCTTATAAAAACACCTTGCTATTCTCACAAAATTTCTAATTAGTTTCTCAAATTAATTTTAGAAAAAAAAAATACTAATTTTTCTCATTGCCTCTATTGCTAAAATTATATCTACATGAAATTTTGGGAGGAAATAGAGTTTGACTTATTTACAGTATTTTTTTAATTGGACATGTCTTTTTAAAAAAAAAAAATATACAATGACAAATGGTAGTAAAGTTTTAATCTTTACATTTTATTTAGTTAGTAGATGATGTGGCACTTTCTTATTAAAATAAAAAAGAGATTTCAGTTTAAAAAGTACTGAAAGTAAACCAAACTTAAGGAAAAAAAGTTCAAAGTAAGGAAGTGTATTTAATAAATTTTATTCTTTTTCTTTTTATTTGTCTGCTAACAAGCAGTCTTTCTATTTTGTTCTAAAGAATGTGACAAACAGGATATTAATCAATCAGGTAGTTATCATGACAATCAATCTAGCTAATTATGCGACAATTGAAACTTGAATGAAATATTTTCACTCTCTCTCTCTCTCTCTCTCTCTCTCTCTCTCAATTACTGTTTTTTTTTAGTCCCATGAATAAACCTTCAACACGTACTCACCTTCTTTACCAACTCCAAGCATTGTCGCTTAGTGTTTTTGTTTGTTCTAATTTGCCGGGTTTCAATAATGTAGTTAGCCTTGAGTGACCTTTTCATATAGAGAGAAGAAGGAAAACATTGAAAAATGATACTACTACGATTTTGAAATAAATTTTTGTGCTTTTCCCACCCACGTAGCCACTTTTTCAGAACAAAATTGAGAATGAACAAAAATAGCCAATCCCATTCGATTATACAAAGGAACCGAGAAGTAGGATTTGCATTTATCATATGAATTTTATTAATATGTGTCCTTCGGGCACACAATAATTTATTATTTTTAAATAGTTTTTCTCAAAAATTAAAAAAATTTTGATAACTTTTTTAATTTTCGAAAAAAAATTTCAAAAAATGGATGACCCCTTCTCTCTCCCCCCCCCCCCCCCTCCCCCCCCCCTCTCTTTCTTTCTTTTTTTTTTTTTTTTTCTTTACAGATGCAATGTTTGCCATCATGATGACCCTAATTGGCACCATACTTTTGCGAGTTTGGAGTGATGATCACAACAAACTTTTGAGTTTTGAGAGGTGTGATGGCTTGTGATCATTATGAATGAATTGAGATAAAATTCGTTCAATCACGTGCCATCATTTTAGAGCTAAAAATCAAAGAAAAGAAAAGTAAAAGAAATAGCTGACCATTCCAGCCCACAAAGGCCACCACCCTAGTTAGCAGTTTTAGAATGACGAAGAGTCCTCCTCTAGTAGGGTAGGGGCCAGGTTAGGCTTGTGGGCGCATCAATGACCAAAAGCCTTTGGCAAAAGTAAGCATGCTGCTTTTTGACTCTGCCTTTCAGCCTTTTCTTATTTCATTACTTTACTTCTCTCTCCGTACACTGCCCTCTCAAAAAGTCCTTAAAAAAAGAGCGGTTCTATGGAAAAAGTACAAACCCACTCAGCAGAAAGACCATGTGCTTTCAAAATTTTTCTTTAGCCTCTCCCTACTTTTTTTTTTTCTTCTCATTTTGCTTTCTTTGCGTGAAAGTTTGAAGGAAGATATTTTTCTGTCTTTTAATGCAAAATAAATCATCTTTCTATTAACAAAATGACTAATGACCCCTTTTTGATCGATAAAATTCCTAAACTAAATTACAAACCAAGAAAGAAACGACAATCTCAAATAATTGCCGGATCCACTGACAATCAAAACCAACACTAACAACAAAACTAATAAAAAAAAAAATTAAAAAGAAAATTATTCCCTCCTATTCTTTTCCCTCAATTCAGCAATCAACTTTGTGACTTTTATATGGTAGAGGGGATTTTTGAAATCCAACTTTACATGCACAACTTAATGGGTGAGAATCAGATATAATTGGACCACCTTCTTGTTTTTCAATATTTTTTTTTTTTTGGGGGATTACAACTTTCATTCCTGGATTTTCTCGCTAATGTTCCCATTTGGCTAGACGGGCATTCCTTGTTCTTCTCAAACTTTTGGAAAATTAGATGAAACTTCAGGTGTTAATCGGGGCAGTGACCCTCATATCAAGGCTTCCACCAAAGTCAGATATATATCTTTTATCTTTGATCCAAAAATTTTGGAACTTTAGCGAACTCTCTGTCCTACCATTGATTTCTGCCAGAAAATCCTCGTGCAAAAACAACAACATATTCTGGTGTGGCCAATGCTCCCATGTAAAAGACATAATCACATCTAGAATTCTCTTCTAAAACTCCTCCTATTTTTGCTACTACTGTAAAGTGTAAACTTCACAAACCAAGAACAATGTAGTAGACAAGAGTAATAGGTAATGCTATCAACATCCCAAAGATAACCCTGCAATATTACATTTTGAAAATTATAAAAAAAAATTACTTTTTAAGTTTTAATCAACAAAAATGAAAATTACTTACGCAGTGCTAAGAATGGCTGGATGAACATTGTATTCTTTAGCAAACACGAAAGGAACAATTCCTTGTGGAAGTGCAGCCTGTTGGACCACAATTTTCATGTTAAGTGAATAAAAAAACATTTACCCCCACGGTTAAAAAACAGGCATCATCAGTACTGTTTGAATTTACCTGAACAATTGCTATGTGTAGCATCCTACCGCGCAAGCCAACGGCAATGGAAGCCGCGGCCATTACCGCAGGGCCGGTGAGAAATCTTACTGCCATAGCAAAAGAAGCAACCGAATTCCCACAAGCTATTATCTTGGGTTGAAGAGCCATAAACAGACCTTTCAAAAAGTAACAACAATTTACAACCAAATCAGTACGTACCAACACCATAGCATCCCCACACACACAAAAAAAAAAAAAAATGAAAATACAAAAAGTCCATAAACGTATCAATCATAGTCTTTAATCTCACAAAAATCAACTACCTTCACTAATAATATGGCCCCCCTCGGTAATGGGCATCTATCATAACGAATGGCCACCGACTCTGGTCCCCGAAAACGACTTCCCCGTATTGGGTCCCATATGTCGGGCGGTCAATCCCATTTATTGTACAAAGATAAAATCCAAACACTAAATTAAAGTCATAGGAGGAAAAAAATAAAATAAAAAAATAACAATCGGTCCTAGTCCAAACAGTACTAATCTATATCTTCACAGACGGACAGGGTTAAACATCACTACCAAACCATCGTGACCACCCCGACCAAAATCCCATGGTGCCCAAATTGGCCACGGCTCCTAAAATCTCATATTGTCGCAATTTTAATCTTGAACAACAATCTTCACAAGTCTAGCTAATTTCTACGGTAAAATAACGACTACTCACCTAAGCTAAACATAGCCATTCCAAGCCCGGCATCGGATAGTATGGAGATTGACTTCGCTACTATTTTTGGCATATCCACATGCCACCTTCAAAATCAAAGATGAAATTCAATCAACAAAATATTTGATTAGTATAATGTGACTGTAAATTTTTTAGTCTAATGAAAGGTATGAATTTTGACTTTACCGAAAAGCGACAAGTGACCAAACAAGACCAATGAGACTGGAATAGGTGTTTGGGTTACGGATAAGTTTACGCCACACCATGATTAGTATGAGACGTGTCATGACACTAGCTGGAGGCATTTGTTTGCCGGTAATGGACTCTGGAGCTCCTGCAACGGATTTTGGGTGAAGCTCAGCTGTTGAACTTGACCCGAACTTGTTTAGTCCAATGGGACCCTCTTTTTCTCTCTCTTCCTCTTCTTCCTCTTCCCTCCCAGCAAAGCTGAAGTTCTCCGCACCCAATCCCACCTCACTTTCCCCAATCCCTAATTAATTGAACAATTAAGCACTGATTATTGCATACTGATATGACACTTGTCTCGAGTGTTAAATGTGAACGTTAAATTAACGAGTGTGCGTGTGTACCTTTGTTGTTGCTTTCCGCATTGTGCGGGTGATCAGCAGCAACCAACATGCGGATCTCCTTGGCGCCTTGATCGGACCGTCCGGATTGTTCCGAGGCTCCGAAGTCGGTACCGCCGAACACGTGGAGCCCACCGCCTTCGGAAACCGGAGACGTGCTGGAGCTCCACACGAACATGTGGAGCTCCTTGGCATCGTGACTCGCCTTGGTGGTATTATTAGCAGTACCATTGTTCGGACCTTGTTGTGGTGGTGGTTGAACTTGCTGCTGATTTTTTGTGTTTTTAGTAATAGTTGATGAGAACTCAGGGTTTGGAGCTGGATACGACGCCGTTACGGGCTGAGCTGGATAGAATCCAAATCTCGGAGAAGCAACGTTCTGAGTTGCCGCCGTTGGAGTACAGTTCTCTTCGAAATTCGAAGTTCTCGGAGTCGGACCTCGTGAGGACTGAACGGAATACACGTCGGCGGGACCGAAACTCGAATGCCTCGGCGCCGGCGGGAAGCCTTGGCATCCCATCATGGAGTAGAAGTCGGAGTTGTTGAAGTTGGAGCCTCGCGGCGTAGGGTTCCGAGACGAACTCAGGCTGTAAATCTCGGCGCCGGTGAGGTTCGACGGTCGAGGCGTCAATGCCGGAAGCGAACACGGACCGAGCGACCGTCTCGACGCGTTCGACTTCCTCACCTTGACGTGGAGCTTCCCGTCGTCGCCGATTTCGGCGTCGGTCTCGAGGAAATCGCGGCCGTCCAACGACATGACGTCGGAGTCGACCTTGAACGACACGATCGAAGCCGCCGTTTCGGGAAACTGCTCCATGATGAGCATCTTCGCGCCGCGGTACTCGAACAGAAACAGAAGCAGAGTGTACCAAATGATGCACTGTAAAACCACGACCTGAACCATGAGCGAGCCAGAGTCGTGACCGTACATAGCTATGAGCAATGGAATTCCCATAACCAAAGTGTTTGGCAGCGTGGAGAGCGAGAAAATCGTTATCATCCATTCCAAGCTCCCGTTCTTGGTGAAGTTGGTCCAGAAGGTCAGAACGACGAGCATGATGATTTTCTGAAGCGTATCGGCGGCGATGAACCGGAAATTCATGGAGTACGGATCGTTGGTGGAGATGAAGTGGAAAGAGAGGAGAGGTACGGCGAAGATGGCGACGAAGCGGTTGATGCCGGAGCACTGGTCCGGCGAGAAAATCTTCCACCACCGGACGGAACCGTAGGCTAAGATCATCGCCACGTAGAGTGGAATCACAGCCGTTAAAACTGTGTACAAGTCTTTCCAGGTGATCATCTTTAAAGCTAAGCTTTGCTCTGCTTCTTCTTTTTTTCTTGGTTTGGATTTTGCTGTGTCTAGAGAGATCTAGTGTTTGAAGGTGAGTGGCATTGGGGTGTGAATTTTGAGAAGAGTGGAAGGGCAAAATGGGAAGAGAGGGGGAAAAAACCGTTAGTACTAACTGACTCTCCTTTCTATAGATAGTTCTAAATTGTACTCTCAAGCTCTGCAGCTTTCTGCAGTAGTAGTATTTGCTTTGCTTTGTTTTTGTGAAAACTGAAATCTCTCTACAGAGAGAGAGAGATATATATATTACGAGGAGTGTAAATATATGATATGAGTTGAGTGTGTGTGCGGGTGTGTGTATTGACTACGGAGTGTGAAGACGAGTTAGGAAGTAACCGCCTGATATGGTTAGGTTAACCCAAGTTGGGTTATGTTTGTTTACACGTGGCATTTGTCATGTGGGATGGGGTTTTCAGTGACGTGGACACCTTTTAAAATTGTTTCTTTTTCTTTTTCGTCGTTGTGTCTACGTTGAGGACCTCTCTTGCTGATTTTGTGGGATGGCAATGGCTTTTTTATTACAAGCTTTATTTTATCTATTTATAAATATATAAAAAAAAGGTTTTATATTATTTTTTTTAGAGATAGTTTTAATTTATGACATCCACTTCTGATGATAGTTATTTATTATTAAATCAACATCAATCAATTATTAGTGTCGTCGAGAATTGACCCACTTATGTTATATGTATATATACGAAGTGGTTTAAAATGAAAATATATGAGATAGATAGGTCCACATGAATGGTGATCCATGATTAAGGTACATGCTAAATTTTGACCTGAGTGATGGCCCAATTTTTCTCTCTTTTTCCCCTTTCAACCTTTGAAGGCTGATCTATGAGCCGCACCAATATAATCCCCACTCTTTTAAACTTTTCTTCATGGTCCTCCAGACATGTGACTCTGATGCAAATCTTGGTTCACTTTTGTCTAAGTTTGGGTCCGTGAACAAAAATAATTTTCAACTACCATTGAAAATTTTTTTGTACATATATATACTATATGTGGCGTCTCACCAAAAAATTGGGTGAATTGATCAGTTCATTCTTGGCTAGAGGAGTGCGTGCTTTCTGGTAGAGTATGTATGGTAATTAATTATAACGCACTATAATGGAATTTCGTGGACACAATAAATGAGTGTAACGGTAGAAACTAAAAAGAGGTTAAATGATATTTTTGTTGTGAATTTGACGTGGAACAGACACTATAAGCCTTCTTGGGGGTAACAAGGGTGCCAAAAATCATGGCACAAAATCAAGGAGGGTACCAGTAAAGGTCACTGCAGTGACAATGACGGAATTGCATGAAATTTAACAGGTTAATGGAAAACGACATTCTGATTTAGATTCGAAATTTCGAGTATTGTCTAAATTTAGATAAATTCCTTTGTTAAGATCCCGAAAACAATTTTTTTTGCTATGTATAGTAATATTTGTTTTCTTTAATAAGTTTTAATTAAAAAGTCAGAATAAAGTCTTGTCTGTTTTGGAACGTTTTTTTTTTTTTCAATTTTCGCAATTATCTAAAATTTTCTATTTTTGGTAAAAATTTATATTTTGCCACCTAATTACGTGATTAATGCAAATTAGGGTTCTGGGCATTTTTCTAGCTGCCCTAGATTTTCTTTTTACTATTCAAACATATTGTAACTTCTAAGGTAATTCAGTTTTCAGATTTATAAAAAATACAAACTTTGTCTATTTCTCTCTAGTGAATTCTAGAGTCTTATCATCTTGTGAATTCAAGAGACCTCTCGTAGATTTGAGATTTTCATTCAGAAGTTAACATATTTAGGCTTTTTTCCCATTCAGAAAGAAACATGTTTGTTTGTATCTCTCTCTCAAATAAAGTTTTTTGGCAAGGACTTTTTATCAGAAGTCCTTGCCAAAAAACTTTATTTGAAAGAGAGAGAGAGAGAGAATTGATTACCAAAAGGAAAAAACACTCTGAGAATACCTCTAATCCAATAAGAAAAATGCACCATATGGAGAGACATTTTACAATCTAATTCATAACCATGATTGTCTACTCAGTAGATAAACTTATTGATACGATCCCACATTAGCTACTTTCTATATGAAACCCTTCTATCACAAACCTCGTCCATAATCATGATTAGACCTTCTAACCGATTCTAGGGACCCTCATTGAAAGTTTGATCTCTGCAACAATAGCAAGATAATGGAACTTTTGTGGTTTCAAACTCATTGAATAGATACAGCCTATAGGAATATATCTTTTTGTATTGGCAGGTTCATTAAGATGGAGGGTAGGACATTCTCTCTAATAGCACATGGTTTCTAGCTTGTCAACCACTTTAAAAGTCATACATATAAGAGTCTTTATATAGTAGATTTGATAGGGTTTAAAGAGCACATTATCAATTTAATTAAAAACACATCACAATACCAAATCCACAATTTTCGATTGAGTAGCGACCAAAGAGTTGTCGAAAATCCTATTTCGATTGATCAAGAAGCAATTGAAAACGTAAGTTGAAATCTTGAGTTCAATCGATCGACAGTTGATCGAATGGTAGTTGAAACGTGACATATTGTCTTTTTGAATTGATTCTAAACAAACTAATCTTGGATATTTCAATAACAACTACAGACTCAATGATCATTATATTGTCATGGAATTTGCTAATCTAAAAATTAACATAATTCAAATTAATAATCAACTTATTTTCAAATTTCTTGAGTCCCATTGTAAATATACGGCTTTTTTATAATGTATTGTCAAAAGTAACTAAATGATGCAATCCTTTATATTTTTGGTTCTGTGGGCATAGGTCTTTGTCACCAAACCACATTAATCTCTTTCATTTTTCCTTTTTCATATTTTTCTTGATGTTCCATAATATTTTAAATTTTCAGTACACACCAAAAGAAGATTAGGGTGTTGAAAGTGATGGTTAGCAATCCTTGGTAGCCTTCCATTTTATTTGTCCTAAATACATCACAAATTAAGCAAATTTTATTTCTCATATACTATCTATTTATATTCCATGACTAAAAGTTGTATCTAATCAATATTTTGTATCTTCCTTCCTTTCATTCTCTCACTCTCTTGGAATAGGCAAGATTCGTTCTCAAATTCATCGTCATTAACAAATTAAATACTTTATTAATTGAGCTAATTTTCATTCATTACTTATTACAATTTCTAGAGACCATACGTGAGATAAAAAATAAACAAATTAGGTCCTATTTCACTTGTATAAATTAAGGACTGCTAAAGCAACGTGTTGATAGATTAAATGATTTATCAATTATTTATTCACTTATGAAAATATCACATTGTACCAGGTACTTTTTTCTGACCAGATAATTTAGAAGAACACACTTACTGGCATCAATCACTTAAGATGCTTCATGATTGCCACAATATGAACATGTTATTTGCCATGCTTCATTCACCGAACTACTTCACTGGGCATGGGAATGATTCTTAACTGGAATCAAGAAACACTATTTTGAAAAAGCAATCACTGGAAAAATGGTAAAATTAAGTGTTCGTAATTGAGCAAAATTAGTTTAGAAGAGTAATATGGTTGCATTCTGTGCACATAAAATTTTATCAGGCTCCACTTGCCATAATACAGGCAAAAATAAAAGATTTCTTATAACAATAATCCATTACTTAGTGACAGAATTTTTTAACTTTTGCATTTAAAATGAAGCATTTTGCAGTGATATAATATATGGAATAATGGAAAATGTAATTACATCAGTTTAGAACCCTTAGATAAAATTAGCCTATCAATTTTTTATTCAAGGAAGACAATAGTACCATGCATGTTGGCACATCATTTTTGTGGCGGAACTAGCTAGGAATTTTTTTCTTCTCACTTCACCTAATATTCTTTAACTTCTATTTATGAGTAGTGTTTCTGTCACAGTTCATCTCCTTTACTTGCAGCTACATATACAAGTCCTTATCTTAATTCTTCAATCTTCCACACCCACCTCCGTCACCCATTTCCTATTTCAACTCACCTTTTTGAACACTATCTTGTACTTGTATTCCTTTCTGACCTAAAATCTTCAATTCCTCTTTATTTTACTCTCTTATAATCATGGAGTTCTTTGGAAATAGTTTCCTTCCTATGACAGTGACAAATAATATAGAAAGGGTCAAATTCATGTCATCAAAGAAAGTAGGATGAGGGAATCAAAGCTTGCAAAAGATTCAAAAGGTATATATATAAAATCTCATATAGATCATTGTTCATGCATCTGTTTAATTGAGACTCTTTCGTCTAACGAATTGAATCCCATTTGCTTATAGGTATAAAATATTGTTTAATTAGTGAAAAGAGTACATGGAGGATCAGTATGAATCATATTCATGTTGACTAACGTGGAAAACGATAATTATTCATTGTTGCGTATAAGAAAAAACTTTTGTGATCGCGCTTTTACTCTAACACTATTTTTAGCCTCAAATTTCTATACGGCTAATAGCTGAACACCATGGGATTATGACTAAACTGATAATCAAATAAAATTCCACGTTCGTTTTCTTTTTTTTCTTTTTTACTGTCATCATGTGTGAAATGAGAACAGTACTCATTGCGAATCTCTCTACGTGAGACATGCTAGTGTGGAACACATCAAGATGACTGTAGAAATAGCATTTTTTTATTTGATTTAAATTTTAAAAGTGACTAATCTTAATGATATTTTGACAATATCATGCATATGGAGATGCTAATAAGGCCCACATTATAACTAGGAATAACTTCTACGCTATTTCGCCATCATTACAAGTACAGAATAATGAGAATTTAGTAGATTATGATCCATCAATGAAGTCACACTTAGTTTGCAACTACTAAAAATATTGTGAATCTTCCTTCTCTAATCTAGGAAGATCAATAGTGACTAAACATGTGAGGCAAAGGGAATGTGTTTTAGTTGATAATTGACTAACCATATACAGATTAACCCTAAAAGCTGGTTGCTAAATCAAAGAGGGAACCATTGAGCTAATTATTCAGATGATCCATACCGAAAGGAATAATAGAATCTGGAAGTTCTTGAGTAATAAACATCAGTCACATTCAAATGACTAAAATATCAGTCTCCTTGGCCCTGCATGATTGAAAATATGTTATCAAATCAAACAAAAGAAGCATCTTTTGGCAGTGAAGGTTACCCACCATGAATTTCCTCCTAACTAAAAAAATTTAACAATAACAACAATAATAAAAGAAACTTTCTTTTGGACCACAGTTAAGACTATACAGGCAATCCCCAACAAACCTAATGTAACTTATAAATAAAATATATATACCATGCACACACACACATCATTAAAAATGGGGAATTCAAACTTAAGTTTTCTTAACAAGTATAGCATTTCTAGCTATATATCATATTGTGTTAAACTAAATTGCTCCACGTACAATTCATTGAGTAATTACAATTAGAGATTAAAAAGAAGAATAACAAAAGGTTATTTAAATAAAAACTATATACTAACTTCTAATTCAGGCTGATGCACCAAATTACTATAGCATCTATAAGACATTTTGTCATTCATATAAAGCAAATGCGATGAATGCATATATAGCTGCTCTGTGGGTCTATAGACTCTATACTCTATGGATTGAACATTTGAACTTCAAAAGCCAACTTCACCTCAAACTAGGTACAAGAGTCGATAGGTTTCTATCCACAGAGGGGGTCCAATTGTACCCGATCTCCTAAAGCAAAAAGGACCCCAAAGACTAATGTATTGGCAATGCACATGGATATGCAAGCCTCAAGACACTACACACGTGCACATCTATAATAACACACGTGTAGGCCTGTAACTAAGCTAAAGACATAGAGGACCAACCCCACCATTGTTGTTTCTCCAAAATAATCTTCCACTCTCTTTAGGTACCAACAATCCCTTAGTTTTGCTGCCACTACTATTTCTAACCATTGAGTGCCCACTTCGTGCCCCATCTCCCACTACCCAAGAAATAAAATGATTTTAAAAAATAGGCTGATCCCATTTTATAGCTGAAAAATCCTTAGGGAAATATGTTATAAATGACCAAAATTGAATGCCCATACATATCGGGAATTAAGGATCAAAGTAAGTAAACAAGGCATGGCACAAAAAAAGTGATGTACAATTGGTAGATTTTGCTTGATTCTTAAAAAGTGAAAGTTGACAGGAGAAGTACTGCTATTATTAGATTAAAGAAGAGGATGATTGAGATGCGAGGAAAAGGAAAAAGTTTCATTATAGGTCCAAGTTAAGTGTTTCGAAGTGGCTCTCTTTGTTGCTGTTAGTACATAGATAAGTTCAAGATAATGTGGGAGTCAAAAAGAGGTGAACCTGTTGGCCCATTAGGCCTCTGCCCTACCCTCACCAGTCACCACCACCACCCTCTCAAGCTCACCATGCTGCTGGAGCCACCAACCCCATTAAGTCCCTTTTCCAAAGCAACTAGAAACTTTGGTGTCGTAACTTTATTTTGGGAAATGTTAACTTGATTTAGGAAATATTTTCAAAAACTTTTTATGGGAAAAGAAAAAATGAATTAATTATTTTGACAGATTTTTATATGAGTTAACGGGTGCCTTTTAAGTAATTATTAATAAATCATATTAAAAATATTTTACAATAATTTTTATGAAAAATATAAAAAGCAGTCAGAAAAATGAATTACTTTATCATTTTTCTATAAAATGTTTCTAAAAATAAGTCCTAAACCAATGTACTTAAAACATTCATTAACATTTCTTTTTTTATATTTTTAATTAAAGTGGTGACAAAATTTTCTTAAAATGATTTATTAGCAATTCACTTAAGGGTATCCGTTAACAAAACTCCTTTATTTTATCAAATTGTACTCCATTATGCATGATAGCTGTTGGGATCTTTTTGTGACATGTACACTTGTTGCATTTTGATACATGTCGGTGGGTAGATCTAGATTTGCTTAGGAAGTAGTTTGAAATTCACGTTAATAGGTCATGTTAATAGGATCCTAAAAGTTAGTGATATGGAGTGTAAGAGCTTTTCCATTATGAAGATAAAGTAAGCAAGAAATAAACACGTGTAACTTAAATATCATAAAGAAAATTTTTTATAATGTACAAGACTTATATCTTGTACTCTAGTTTTTGGGTTGCCTTTGAATTAGAGACCCATATTACGTATGGATTCAATGGCGGGATGATAGTTACCCAAGAAGATTTTGGAAACGTTAATATTGGCACATTGATCTTGAAATGAGCCATATGACTTTCGTTAGAATTGAGATTGCAGGTGTGAGATACCTGCCATGGTAGAGATGGAAAGCAATTAGCAATTACATATATATTGTGGTATTCAGTCAAGGTGGAAGTGGAAGGTGTTTAGGAATGGCACCCTAAGGTCTTCGACAAAGAATGATATTAAGGGCCTATTTGGTTGGTTAATTTGATTAATGTTGTTTGAGTGTTTTTGATATACATATAGGTGAATAAGTGTGTTAAATATGTATAAGGTTGTTTAAAATAAAAAAATATTGATCAGAACTAACCAACCAAACAGCCCCTTAGTGTTTTGTAGTAATGACACCATATATGGAGCATTCAGCTGCATACCCTAAGGCAATTAACAGCACATCAAGAGACATTCAACAATACTAGATAGGCAATGTAGGCATCAATAAGTGTGAGATGTTATAAGATGTTGAAGTTGGCTCAAGTGTGAGATGTTATAAGATGTTGAAGTTAGCTCATATTTGTTATTAGGCCATTAAGTTGGAAGCCTTATAATGAGTGTAGTGAAGTATAGTGGAGTAAGGATTTGGATTGTGTCCAGTGCATCAATTGCATTGGACATGTTAGGATGTAGACACGTATCCATGACTCCATATTCTATGTAATAATGCACTGAACACAAGTCATATCCGTAAAGAAAAATGCATTATTGTAACCTCTATTTATAATATACATGATGTATAATCCGTTAAAAAAAGTGTTTTCAACGACATGACTTGTAATAGACTCACTATTTGTATTAAACATAAAACATTCTCATGTCTCCATTTTGAATTATGTTATGGTAACTTTTTAAGATGGTGGGTCTTTTCCCCTCTTTAGGTAAACAATAGTCTAATAACAAATCTACTTTTCATGTGATTAATGAATCTAATAAGATCGGTCAATTGAACGTTAATTAGAGCCGCACCATTCACTCCTTTTTCATCTACTTTCTTCCACCTTTTACAGTTTTACCTCTTTTCATGGAGGATAAGTGCCAATTCAAATCCACTTTCTTGGTAGCGTACAGAATCTTTTTCGAGAATCTAGCATAGGAGCGGAGCTCACGCTAGTGGTGTTGGCTTGTTGTTTTGTTATTATAGAATTGTGACTCATCAAAAGCGTGAATATGAAATAGTTAGTACTATGTTAGAAGTGTGATATGTGAATGGTGCAATTTCAAAGTCTGTTTCTCTCAAATTATAAATTCATGAGTTGATTTATCTAGGAAAACTAAGAATTGCATAGTAAACATCATAACATAAAAGTACTTAGGCTCATATTAAGTTTCTTTAAGAAACAATGTGTACGCAATAGTTGAACAATCGAGAGACTAAGAGGGCGTTTGGGAGGGGCTGAAACGCCCACGTCTGCGTTTCAGCCCCTTCACTTTTTTTTTTTTTTTTTTCACTTAAGTGGGACACGCTGGTCACTGTTCATTGGCCATGAACAGTGAGTTTAGGCCAATGAACAGTGATTTTATGCGTAAACAGTGTTTTTTACCCATTAAAAAATTATTTTGCTACAGTATTTTTCAATTTTCAGTTTTCAATTTCAGCTGCATCCAAATGGACCCTAAATAGCCCATTTAGTAAAAGAGTTTGAGTAATGTTATTTGTAATTTTTTGAAATACGTGTAGGTAAAAAAATGTGTGTAATGTTGTTTAAAAACTGAAAATAAGTTGTTTAACAACTCTACCAAATGGGGCCTTTGTTCCAAAAGTAGATTTATTTCAAGTTGTCAAAATAGAATTCTTTGTAATCTTGTTGTTCAAGTAGTTAGTGCATAGCTGCCTCTCTCTCTATCTCTCTCTCTCTCTCTTCTTTGTAATCTTGTTGTTCAAGTAGTTAGTGCATAGCTGCCTCTCTCTCTATCTCTCTCTCTCTCTCCCCCCGTTAACTTAGGCCGCTTTAATATATTAAAGGGTCATGTTAACGAATGCCCTTAGGGCATTCATTAACAATCTATTTTAGAAAAGTTTTAACACCACTTTTATTGCAAATGAAAAAAGTTATCAAAACATTAATTACTTTATTTCATTTTTTTCATAAAAACTTTCTTTAAATAGATTATTAACCAATACTCTAAGGGTATTTGTTAGTATTTCCCTATATTAAAAAGTGTATTTCTTACATTTTGCATCGAAGGGAGATTCTAATTCGACCCAAAAACGAGTAGGCACTAGGCAAGGGTTTGGCAAGGTGATCAGCTCAATCGTCTTGTTAGGCTCTGTTTTTCAGGTCCAAATTATACTCTAGCTAATCAATCACGTTCTAACCAGAATGAAATTGATTTTGTCATGTAAATGTTAAATCCAACAGTATATCTCTACTTCAGGTCAAACTCCAATAAAAATAAAAAACAATAATCTTCTTTTATAGGTCGGATTTAATTAGGTTCTGATATTCGGTGCCTACAACTGCAAGTGGGGCCCTCATTTGTTAAACTAAGGTCAACATTTGTTTAGCCCATTTTTCGAATACCTTGAGAATTCCCAAATAATTGAAGTTATGAGGCAATTCTAGATTCTTTTATTTTTTTAAGGATCCATATTAATTAATAGATGCATTTATGACCTTCATTAATGGGTCATTATAGAAAAGTGTTTGTTTTTTTTTTTTTTTTACAAAATAAAATTTTTAGTCTAATCTATTCTAAATGTACATGTGTATGAAACTTTCTTTTAGAGACTTGAATTTCAGTCCTTATCTCTCACGTTTCACAAGTATTTATATTTGTAAAGTGACCACCGCACTAAGGGTGTGCGGCGGTATTATAGAAAAGTTTTAATAACACTTTTATGAAAAATATAATAAACTTGAAAGAAATTAGTTTTTTTTTTCATATAAAAATTTTTAAAAATATATTTTTTTAAACCAATGACATTAAAAAGGTTAACTTTTTTCCTTTTTTTAATTCTTAAATTTTCTTGGTCTGTTACTTACAGTCTTAATAGGTACCAATACCATACATATCTTTAAACCAAGCAAAACTGATCAAACTTCAATTCAATTTAACTGATACACACATCTGAGGAAGTAGGAACGGCATGATCACGTGGAATGAGATGGTGCCCAATTTCACATGCATCATAATGTGGACGGTTAAACCACCATTGTCTAGTGCACACGTGAATACAAGGTTGACCTAATCTCTTGGGACCATGACCATGATAAAGATAGGTTATCGTATCAAGATATTAAGATTGGTTATTGATTAATAATGATAATTAATTAATTTCATTAGTACCAACGAAGTTTTACAGGAATTAGGTTTCGTGCTTGTGGGGTTGTCTTTAACATACATAAATACTAGTATAGTATAGTATAATATAAGTTGTTTATTATAAACCCAAAGCCAACCATGTGAAAGAACATTCTTTTGAAATTGTGCCACTCATTCTTATTCCTCGACCCTTGCTATTCTCACAATGCCCTTTATCATCTCTCTCTCTCTAGCAATTTCCAAAATACAGTAAGAATATTTTATCTCTTTGGAATTTGAATTTCTATCAAGTATCATTAAGATTTAGTGGTACATTGTGATAAAAAACAGGTGAGGAAAAAAAATAAAGGAGAGGGACATATTTAATGGTGCTTGGAGACATGTTGAGTTTATGTTTAGACACATTTTCTGACTATTTGTCTACAAGGCATGTGTCTACACGACCATCCATTTGGAATAAAGCTTTAGCTATAGCTGGTGAGACTTGAGAGGTCCATATATATAAGTGATATGGTTCAGTGCTTTAGTGAATTTATTCTACATGTTGGGTTGAGAGGGGTTGTAAATTAAATGTCCAGCAAAGGGATCTATTGTGTTGAATGCACTGAAATGACAAGATGATTTGTATTTGTCTATTATGCTTTATTGCTTTGGTCTTGAAAAAAAGAAAAAAAACTTATCATATTTTCAAGGTAGGTTTTCGTTGCTTTTTCTTTTTTCCCATAGACAACTAAATATTTAGTAAAATTGTATTAAAATCGATTAATCACCTCCTCAATTATCATGAATAAACGAAAATGGAAGGCTCTCTATGACTTGGGGGACGCACAAGTGTCACTGCAGGCACTGGTTTATAATTGCTGAATCTCATCATTCACACACAATATTCTAAGCCATGTGCTAAACTTTTAAAAGCGTACTTTTTTTTACTAGTGAAAGGTGAATATTATTGAAAACATAAACATAGCTTATGGAAACATACAAACGACCAATAGAGGAACCAAAACCAGCAAGTATCTACACTCCATAACAACACGAGCCAACACAGTCAAGAACATACTCACTACAAACATTAGACACTAAAACACACAATAACTAAAACCCACAACAATGAGACATGAAACCAAGACTAGCTCCATCAAGCTCATGTCAAAGCACAAACACGTACGGGGTGGAGAGAAACCCACAGTGTCCCAAAAAAGACGTAGCAAAAGAAAAGTGGGGCATTTGTCAATTTTCAGAGTAATTTATATTTTTGTGTCTTTTCTCTACCGAAAACCGTGTTCACGTCATTTTTTTTATCTCATGATTTATTATTGTCAAGAGTCTTGTAATTTAATTGGTATGTTTTAGTGTTCGCAGGATAAAGTTTAATTCCAAACTTGTTTGGAGCTTTCTTTCATAACTTAATTATTACATGACGATTTATAAAACTATCTATATATATTATTTAAATAAGTCACATGATTCATTAAAAAAAGTCACGTGAATAAAATTATATTAAACTCTTGAACTACCGTATAGTAAGTTAAATGAAGATACTCTAAACTGGTTTGGAACCCAATTTTTTCCATCTATGGAGAATTATATGGTTCAAATTCTCCTTCACTCCTTTCTCAAAAAAAAAAAAAAAAAAAAAAATCTTTTTCACTCATTGTAACTATCAAATTATCACTAACGACGTATTGCTAAATAAATTAGTTCCAACAAAAAAAAAAAAAAAAACAAAATATGGTGTTATAACCATTAAAAAAATATGGTGTATTGACAATATATTAGTAATATATGGATTTATCGTCCAAATAAAAATGTTATTTTACACAACTTTTCACCTTAACTAATTGTAATAGAAGTCGTGCAAATGTTGGTGTGTCTAACATTTGGTTTATAAAGTAACCTATACATACCTCCTGAGTAGGTCAGTAGAACTCATGACATCTACGATCTAGCTATAGCTAGGCCAATTGAAATTCCTCGTACTATAAAGTATAAAGCTCAAGATTATCTACCTTGCAAAATATATATATATATATATATATAGAGAGAGAGAGAGAGAGAGAGAATATTGTGTCTGTTTTAGACCTTAGAAGGTTTTTTGGATTTTCAAAAGCCTATCCAGGCCACTTGAATTCCTTGTGCTGTAAAGCTCAAGATCAACACGTACCTTCCAATTGATATAGAGAATATTGTGTTTCACTGTTTCTGTACATATAATATAGGAGGAATATTGGATTTTCAAAAGCCTAAAAAAAAAGTTTTCTTCCAAGAAAAACTGAAATACCAGGTCAAATTAATGCTTAAATTATGAGGTGATTTGCAAAGCCCTATAAGAAAAGAAAGGATGAAATATGTCAAAGTAGATTAGCTCTGCTTGATTGCTATATGCTAACTCTAAATTTGTTATTAAACCATTGAATTAAGGATAATGCCAAAGTTCATGCCCCACAACTAATCAAAGAAGTTATGTAGTGCAACTTGATTTGAGTATGTCCTACATAAATTCCATCATTTGTGAGTTTGGTCCTTGTCTCAGACAGGATCAAAGAGTGTTCCCTTGGGTTTACGCAAAATGAGAGGACATCTTTCACATTTCTTAGCTGTTCTTAAACCCCCAAATATGAGTTTTATGAAGAAATGTTTTGTCCAGTTTCAGTTTTCTTGATATTGGGCTTTTCTTCACAACAGCTTATGATTTTACAAGAATTCAAGTAGGGCATGCTATGTATACAACTTACTAACACATTGTTGGCAGAAAACTGGCCGAAATTGTTGTGATTTCCCCAATTTGATACAACTAATTTGTAACATAAATAGATGGAAACACAAGCCAACAACTCCTATGATTCCATGGCCAATTCTTCCCTTCCTCAAATTAGATATCAACTTTGATGAAAAGATACTTCTTGAACCGACTGATTTAGCTTAAATTAATAGTAAATCACTTTCCCATAATTTATTATTAAAAAAATCGCTAAAGTAGTTTAACTAATTAGCTTAAGGCACCAAGATTTAGGCTCTAAAAAGTTCAAATTCTAGAGCTTTCTAGACAAAGGACATCATAAACGATCACAAATTGACATCCCTACCTATATACTTAATGCTGGGGCAATACAATAAAAATAGCAAGAGAAATATAGAAATTAAGACAAAATTTATTTGTAGATCTCAAGTTCTCAACACAATCGAACTAAAGTTTATATATCTTGTGTTCTCTTTAAGGATATTTAAGCCCTCTCAATTGGCACAGCTCAATTCTTAACTTGTCTTCTCCAAAAGACGGCCCAACAATGTTGTTTGGCACAAACCAACCGTTCACCCATACCTCATCTCTTCACCCTTCCCTTGCGTGTGGCTTGATCTATTTTCTCATATATTACATTTAAGCCCTATAAGTCACTAAAGTTATAATTTAATATGAACTATCTCTCCTTATCAATATAAGATTCCAAATTTAACTAAAATACTAAGAAAAATGCTACATCCACAATATTTTCATAACAAACCAAGTTCTTACTAATTGTTACTTGTTAGCAAAAAAGTAATTTTAGTGATGAACCCAAATTTAAACTAATAACAGTTTGTGACTTAAATTTTATTGTGAAAATGTACATATTATGAATGTATCATTTTTCAAATACTAACCCATTAACCACACATAGTTCCCACAGTTTCACACTTGATTTGCCAACTTACCATTTAATTAATTATCTCAAAATTATAAGAAGTACTTATAATTTTGACATAATTTAAGCACATAAATATTCCATTTTACTCACTCCTCTCTGACTCGAAAATCTGACCAATGGGACCCCATGGGATTGCGCAGATTTGGAGCTCATTGGATTTCCCCTCCAAAATCCAAATAATTTGGGCTGAACTCACATATAATTTAGCTCGTGCTTCTGAGTTCTCTGAGCACCTTTAAACTTTCGGCCCTTTTATGAACAAACACTGGGCCTGCCAATTAATCACTAGTACATTTTATTGAGCTAGAAATAATTTTCTTTTCATTTTCTAAAGGCCCGTGGGATTTAGGTATTATATAATCAAAGTTAATCCTCTATTACCATTTAAATTTATCATTTTTCAATATCTTAAGCTTTTGGAAGTTCGATCACCGTCACCTTCACTCTACTTCATATTTAAAAATCTCATGTGTTGAGCTTCACCTATTAAAAGGAAGTTTGAGTCCACCGGTGAAAAAGAGTGTTAGAATTATATGGTTAAATGACTATCATTTTCTAATAACTTAAAACGTTTGGGAGAATCCGCAATTTAACAAAACGTTTAAGTTATTAGAAGAAAAAAAAAAAAAAGCACATGCACTATCATATCCCAAATTCCAGTTTCGTATCTTCATTCTATACCATATCAAAGCCCTAACTATTTTTTCTTAAATATACAAATATATATTTAAGAGCTATCATCCAAAAAATTTAGAGACAGATACAGAGGCGCAAGTTTGGGCTACGTTATGAATTTTGAAGTGCCATTTGTGAGAAGTCTGTACCCAATGCAGAGGCTATTAATGGCCTCGCAACTATAAGATCAGGTCACCAGAAGCCCAACTTAAATAGCTGATAGCTAGGCGATAAATCTTTGGGCCATGCCCAAATGTTTAAGATTCTGATAATAAAAAAACACAAATTTTAAAGATGGAATTTAGAATTTTTGCAATAAGAAAAAAAGTTTTTGCAATAAGAGTCTAAGACAATCAGAAATCTAAAGGGTAATGAAGCTGTCGTTTTGGTATAGTTTATTTTACTTAAAAATAGGTCAGACAAAAATAAAATTTATACTTAAGTTAAAAAAAATTATTATAAAATGCAAATAAATTAAATACATCCCAAAAAAAAAAAAAAAATTACAGATCCATAAAGTGGATGGGACATCATCCAACTCACTAGTTGACCACTTTCAGTTCAAGTAGGGTTGTTTAATACTAATTATTAGGGTCGCTTTATAAATCTCATATTACTTTAGGATCAATTCTTTGTAATATACAATCTAATCTTTTTTGTTTTTGTTTTTTTTTTTTTTTAAACTATTGGCATAATAATCATTAACCCACGAATCCCATGGGATCTCTCAAATTTATATTGTGCAATGAAGAAGACAAGAATTTAAATTTGATCTCATATGTCAGTGACGTGACTGATATATATAGGTAAAGTGGTAACAAGCACTTATCTGAACTACAATTTCTAAGCACAGAAAAATAATGCACACCCAATAGCCACTATAACCAAATCCGAACCTATCCCATTATGCCTTATGTTATTATTTGCAACTTGCAACTTTTTATTTTTCCCTTTTCTCTTGGGCCTTGGCCATGTCGGTTGTTGACATGATAAAATATTAGATTTTGATTCTATATGGTCCCAGATTATTGACTCAGATGTTATAACATTTCCAACTTGCAATCTTTTTCATTAGTTTCCTAGGTAAACATGCCAACATGACCAACACAACAGAAAATACAGTAATACACCCCCAATTAAAATTATCTATATAGGAATTGATATTAAACAACATTCCATAGACACATTTTTTTTTTCTTGTAAGCTACTATGAACATTATCTAATCTAATTTTTTCCTTTTTTTTTTTTTTTTTTTTTCACTTAAATGGGTCATTACACATGATTACAACTGCCTAACAAGCCGCCGGAGATTGCCGGGATTGAAGGGTGGACGTTGTCACTTTGGTAGACATTGTGGTGGTGGTGGTGGTGGTGATGGCGGTCTTGATAGGACCTTTCTCAAGATTAGTGGTGGTCACGCGCTCGCAACGAGGGCACATTGTCAGAGTGGATGCTGGGAGGGGCTCACAACTATGGGGAGAGATTACTGTAGGTGGGCCCACTTTCAAGGACCTCAGCTCCTCAACCTCCCTTTGAAGCCTCCGATTCTGCTCTGTCAATGACCCAAACCATCTCTTCAAGTACTCACATTCCATTTCTGTTTGTTTTAGCTTGCTCCTGTTGAAATCACAATGTCTAATTTAGTTAATTTTATGCATGTGTAACATGTGTTATTTTTGCATGCTTTCAAGTTGCCAATGCACAAAAATGTCTTGTTCTTCTCTTCTTGTGTGTGGCCTATGTTTACGCTCTTTTTAATTTAGTGGATAATGTTTCTTTTTTTTTTTTTGAAAGAAGAGAATTCTTACTCAAGTTCTCTTATATAAGAAGTAATGGATAATGTTTTTTTTTTGTTTGTAATAAGTGAAAGAAGGGAATTCGAACTCAAATTCTTCTAAGTATTGGATAATGCGATTGACCTACAAAGCATATAATAAATGTTGGTATACAAAAGTTTAGGTGCTTGTACTTGTGGATGTAGTACTCAGAATCATTTATAATCTGGTTTTTCCTTTTGAGAATTTTTACCCTCATGATTAATGAGTGATCTAAGTGTAATTAATGTTTTTACCATCCATACATGCACAGCATAACTCACAAAAGGAAGAAAATGTGGTCAATGAATTTTCAACGTTTCAAAGCTAATAATAAGTGCATCAGTTTCCCATTTAAAAAAAGAAGTGCAACAATTTCTTCTATAATAACAATTACTACTAGTACTAGCTAGTATCATAATAAAGTAAAGCATATTGTTCTAAAACATCTTGATTCATAAACAGTTTCAACTGATCTATTATTATGCTTAAGAAATGGAAATTTAATATTAAAATAATAATAATAAATAAAAGAAAAGAAACTGCAATTTCCCCAATTGCTACACCTACAACTACAAGAAACAAAATGAAGATAATTATGAAAGTAATAGATATAAGGCAGTTATTACTATGTACAAACTAATTAAAGAATATACCATTGCTTTTATTGGTATATCAAATCGATAATTTAGCACACGTTACACGTAATTGCATAAATGCATGGCTAGTCCAAAAGCATAACGAGTCAAAGTTGCACTTATTAGAGTGAAGCACACGAGGAAGAAGAACTTATGGACCGCAGTGTACTGATCCTTATAATAAATAGAGTGCTATCATTATTATTTATACTTTGGACAACCATCATTATATTGAGGCACAAAGATGAGCTCATGAGATAACCATATCATTAATTGCTCATAATTTTGCTGTGCTATCTTTTTTCTCTCTTTAAAAAAAATAAATAAAATGAAAATTAAGCTACTGAGATAATTATCAAGTGTCTATGGGAATTGGTAGGATTAATAATAATAATAATAATAATAATAATAATAATATTATTATTATTATTATGGTCTACAATTGAAAAGCCCACCAACTCCATCATTTTCTATTAGTATTTACCCGATTGCCAATAACAGTGTGTTACAACATTTGTGACAATAACTGGTAAGTTATTCCCAACCATTCAATTCCAGCAGCTACTATATGAAAAAAGATATTAGCTTAACTAACGCAAAAGGATTTCATTTCTCAAAATAATTTTATATAATTCCTATTATTTCATCATTAATGTAACTATGCTGCATTTAGATTTCACAAACCATGTATTGGAAGTATTTCCAACTTGAGGTGCATCCTGTAGTAGTTCTAATTCTTTATGGAAAATGCTAATAATCTATTTAAAGAAAGTTTTTATAAGAAAAGAAAAAAAAAAAAGTAATTAATGTTTTGACAGTTTTTTTATTTCTCATAAAAGTGATGTTAAAACTTTCTTAAAATGGATTGTTAACCAATACTCTTAGAGCACTCGTTAGCATGACCTTTTCTTTATTAATCATGAATTTTCTTTTTTAGTGCAAAACAATGTATGGATAATTGTCTAATCCATATTGATGTTTGTTTTCCTTTTTTTGTACATATAAAATTCAAGTATAGAGACTTGTTTTTTTCTCTTAAAAGCACTAATTTATACATATTGGTGGGTCTTAAACTCACAACTTTACCTTCCACTCCGTACAAAAGGAGACAATGCTATTTGAACTAGAACTCATTCACAAAAATGAAGACAGTTTTGTATTAGCTCTTTCCTTGTAGGTAAGATGTGAACAACTGATTTGACAAAATTTATGGTGTGCAAATTTTTCTGACCCTCTCCTTATAGAGGAAGAAAGATACCATTTAGCTACAAAGACTTAGATAAACCATTACGTATCACATAAATTTTTCTATGTTATATATATGTAGGTCCACATACGTACGTACGTACATACATACATACATATATATATATACACACACTTTGTCGATCATAAAAAGTACCTATATTATTTTCCACTAAAATGACCAAAGCAGCCCCATACGAATCAGTGTGGCAATATTCTGTTACATGTATTATGTGTTTGAAGAAAATCTTATGCTAAACAATGGATCGCTTTATACTTTATAAAGAGTACGAGTTATACGGGTTGGAAATTTAGAATCGGATTCACATTATATACTCTGTAATATTATTATTATTCTGTCAACCTTAAATATCTATGACTATTCCCAACCACCAACAAAAGAACCATAGCATTGAATTTCAACTAAAGCATATTTAGGGTACAGTACCTGGCCCTACGGTTCTGAAACCACACCTCAACTTGCCGTGGCCTCAGCTTCAACTGCATAGCCAAAGCCTCTTTTTGTTTCTGCGCAACAAAAACTTCAAAAGAATTAATAAATTTCAGCAACAAATATTTTTTCATATAACCATTATATGGGAGAGAGACTCTTATTATGCCATAAATAAAATAAACAAGTAATTACGAGACATAAAACCCGTTAACAATTATCTTATTTATTCGATATATGTATTAACTTATTTATCCGATATATGTATTTCCTATGAGTTTTATAGTTGTATGAGACCCGCACGATTTGAGGGTCTCAAAACTTTTAATACCAAAGTCCAAGTATTGCACCTCTTCGTTTTATTTTTGTGTTTACCAAATAAGAAAGAAAACAAAAGAGAGGGAGAGATATAGTGAGAGAGAGGTTTACAGGGTTTAGGGTGTGGTTTTGTCTGAAACTTTCTTCAAGGAGACGAGATTGTTCCTTAGTGAGACGAAGTTTCTTGCGAGGTGGGCCTCCGTTGCTGCTTTCTTCTTCATCATCCATGTTCATCGTGATCCAATCTTCTTCAGCACCTATTGATGGTACTTGGTTTATGTCCAAGTCCCTCACTGCAAAATAATGATCAGTAAATAATAACCCCCTTCACTTTTTTTATTTAACATTGTTATTGTTCACCAAATTTTTACAAAAAAATAAAAATTTGTATAAATCAACCACATATTTATACAACATGAATCTTTCTTTATGCCATGGGATATGAGAGAAAGAAAGAAAGAAAATTCATGTGATCATGATTCATGCACCATAAAAAGTACATAAAAAATAAAAAATAAAAACTCCAAAAATATGAATTTTTGAAAGGAGAAACCGATATCTGATTGGCATAGCAGTTCAAATAAAGCTCAAAAAAGATCAAATAAATAAACTTGCCAAACAAAGAAAGATATGAGAGGAACAGAAACGAAACGAATAATCAAAGTAACAAAGTTTGTAACTTACCAGACGAAGGAAGAGATGAAGATGAAGCAAAACCAGGCATAGACATGGTCAATTCCAAAGCAGATGAGCTAGAAGGCAAAACAGCCATGAAACTTGTACAACAAATAAGAATCAGAAGAAGAATAAGAAGAAGATTTTAGCGAAAGGAAAAGGTAAAGTTTCACAACCAATAAAAAAAAAACCCAAAAGAAGACACAGATGGAAACAGAAGTAGATGATGAAATGGAGAGAAAAAGGTTAAGATATAAAGGTCAAATAAATAGAGAGGAGCATGGAAAAAGACCGATACTGAGGTTGGGTGTGTATGTGTGTGTGTGTTTTTTTCTTATATATATATATATAATTTTTTTTTTGTGTGTTTTGTAATAGGAGTTGGTTTAGGGTTTTTGACTATGGTCGTCAAGTCAAAGGTTCTGACCCGTCTGATTTTAGACACGTGTCAGTTGATGATAAGGGTCAGTGTGGGAGAAAAACCAGCAGATTTTCCTGTTCAGAGAGGGGCCTCAGTCTTGTGTTGTCGGTTCTAAGGTCAGCTGGTGAAATGATTGGAAGCTTGGACTAGGCCTCCTTCGGCTCCTACACCTACACCTACAACATTTTTTATTTTGAATGTCCCACATAAATTCTTTTATAAAAAAAAAAAAAAGATTTTATTTTTAATTAATTACAAGGTCCCCGTCTCATAATAAAAAGATACATGTATCGGATACAAATAATATTTATCTAAATATGTCATGTTAATCACGGTATTTGAATATTATATGATTAGTTATGCGGTTTATATATTCTAATAAGAAGAAGATGCATGTATTAATACTATGCAAATAATTATTGTTCAAAATAAAAAATGTGGTAAATGTCATTCTTATCTTGCTAATATGACTTTTTTTAAGTACATGATTTTATCTGGGTCTTTGAGAATTTGACTTGGGATTATTTCATGTTCTTTGGTCTGGGATTTGACCTGAAATTAAGAGGAAGAAACCACTGTGGCTATGGACTTGGGGGTACATGAGGTTCACGGGGTGGAAGTTGGGTAGGAATAAATGCATAGATACTGAGGAATTGAATGCTATTTTACATTTTTATCTGCAACTGCAAGCAGTTACAAAGGAATTGTAACGCAACTTTGCATTTATAGAAGGAAAGATAGGGCATCATTTCTGAACAGGGAGTTTGGACTGTACTCATTTATGTAGGATGGGCATGCTTGTGTGTGGAGACCTTTGTTACTCCCTTTGCAAACTGTACCAATCATTTCGTTCTATATTTTTTGCATCATGTTGGTGTTGCCATTTTAGTGAAAAAAAAAAAAAAGGCTATTGTCTCTGACAGGATAGGAAATTTTTTTTTTTTTTTTGAAATAGACAGGATAGGAAATTTAAACCCCAACACTTATGAAACATCATATGGCATGTCAGTTAGCTATAGCTTACTGCAAAAGTTTAAAATGATTATTGATCGTATCAAAAAAAAAAATTTTGATTATTGAAAACGAGGACTTCGAATTTTGTTTTATAGGGAAAAAGCAGACAAAATCTCCCACTGTTTATCTGTAGAATCCTTAAGTATTTAATATAGGGAAAATGTTAACAAGCGGTGCTTGTTAAGATTTTCTATTTTGTGTTTCACTTAAAAAAAGAAAAAAAAACTGTTAAAGAAATGTCAAAAAAGGTAAAAAAAAAATTGTCAAAAACTGAAAAATTACCAAAAATAAAAAAAAGTTACCCAAAAATTTACCCAAAATCTATTGTTAACGGACACCGTACATAAAATGTATTTGGTTATCGTTTATTACTGAAAATTAAAAGTACTATAACAAAATAATTTTTAAATGTGTAAATAGTGTCGTGAAACCCAGTTTTAAAGTTGTTTTTTTAAAGGAAAAAAAAAATATTTTGCAAGTCCCGTGAACAGTGCATGAGACTCACAAAAAACGCATGGGACAGCTAAAATGCAGACGTTGAACACCAACGTTGTATCCAAATAGATACTTAGCGTGTGTTTGGATTATGATTAAAACTTAAAATTATTTCACTATTTAACTTATTTTTACTATTATTCATGAATCTTACTGTACTTTTTGGCATTATTCATGTACTTTACTGTACTATTTCAACTAACTTTTACCTTTATCTATAGTACTTTAAGCAATAATATTTCAATTTTAGCATAATAAGTCGTATCCAAACGTACTCTTAATCTCTTTAGTATTGTTTTATGCATAAGTCGTTAAATTTTTGTTAAAAAAACAATTAGTTGTTCATGTAATGACACGTAGTTGTAGTCATTAAGAACTACATTTCACATAAAACAATACCACACGTGAGTTTTGTGTTATACTAAAAAAATCTTAGATGGTTGTGTTACAAAATTAACGGTTTATACATGTATAGGGTTTTATGCTCAAAATATTTGAAAAAAAATGCACCGAGGTTTTGTGTATGTTATTTTTGTTTCTTTGTTTTCATTATTGAAAGGGATAAGTCTTTCTTTTTTTTTTTTTTTTTTTTAATGTGTGCTAGGAATAAGTCTACCATTGTTTTTTTAAGACTAATATGCATAGGAGAGTTTAGAGGGCACAAATTTGTCTAGACGTGAATTGCCTTTCAAAAAAGGCGAATATTTAAAAGTGTTCAATTCACGGTTTCATAAATCCCCTTAAACAAGGACCTAGAAGTGGTCAAATTTGACTAGACTCATAACAGCAATCAAATTGAAAGGTCTGAGTCAGTCTACCCATTCAATAGATTGAATGCATATTAACCAATATCAACCCACCGGACCCAGTAGTAAACAGGGTTGGTTCAAAGTTAAGAAACCACCAAATTTCCTTACCAAATACTACTACCAATTTGCAAAGACACCACAGAGAGAGAGAGAGAGAGAGAGAGAGAGAGAGTACTGACAAACTTGGAATACCCTAGACTTTTTGTTACACCAATATCTACGATTCTATTATATCTATATAAAACTTTGAACATCAACATTTTAAACTAATTATTGAAGAAGAAGAAAAAAGCCGCCATAGACGTCCACAAATTGGGTCCAAAGGCATGCCAATTAAGTCCACGTGCTTAGTCTCAAACTCTTAATTAACACTAGCTACTACTGATTTGCTTTCCTTCTTGCCAACTAACCTCAACTAAACTATTTATTAACACTAGAACGATTCAGAACCAACCTTTGTGTCCAATTGGTATCCTAAAAAATATTGGGACTACCTCTATCTCAACTTCTGATTAGCACAGTCACCAACATGTACTTCCTTTTAGTAATTAAAATAAATATTCACATTTTGTTTTCATAATTATTAATGTAATAAGTTATTATTGAAGCAACATCGTTTTTACATAACTTCATCATTGATATTACTTTTATTATTATAAATTACACCATGTCACTTTAACCATAAGAATATTATGAAAAAATTGTTTTTGAATGTTTTTAAAAAAAATGAGATTTTCTAACCTTCTCACAAATTTTTAACTTAAAAGGAGATTAGCAAAGAGAAAGCGTATCTCTATGTTCATGTTGAATGCGTCCACACCTCTCTTTCATAATATAAATTATACATGTGAAATAAAGAAGTATAGAAAGAGCTATTATGATGTGGAAATAAAAGTTCCCTCAATGAATGCTACAAATAAGGAGCAATTATATTTATATAGATATAATTGGGATGTGGTGGGTCTTAGTTCAAATGTTACATAGAAAAGAATATTAAGAAAAAAAGATAGTTCAATATTATTATCTATTTGCATTTCTCAAAAAACTCAAACTTTTACACAAACAATTGTGGCCTTCTTTAGTACAAAAGAAATCAAAAGGATAAACTTCAATCAATAGAATTCTCATAAATGGAACGCATTTTTGAGACCACAAAGTTGTTTAGGAGACCAAGTTCAATGCATAAGTTGCCTTATAGCTAGTGCAAATAATTGTGCATAAGGACTTCCTGCTTTAGGCAAGCTTTAGCCCACTTAACAATTTATTTCTTCTTTAAATCTATTGTATAAGAGCGCAATAATTGTTTCCCCAAATTTTCATCACAAATTCACAATAGTCTTTTTTACCTCTTAAACTTTATTCAATCACAAAGTTTGAAAAAATGATGAAGTTTCACCCATATCATAGAGGTTATTCTTTCAATATATAATGATTATGGTGGACACAAACCCTCGAGAGAGAGAGAGAGTTATATTGGATGAAACAGGTAGGTTGCTCAGCTGAATTAGGAAAAAAAGAAAAAGGTATAAACCTGAATTTTATACACTTCCTTAATTCCTTTTCTTTTTATTTTTCAAGATAAAAAATTTATCATTGAAAACGTATTACTTCATTCCAACCAATGATATCATATAAATTTCAAAGGTCAAAAGAATTTAATTGTATTCATTAAAAAAAAAATCCTCTAAGAAAGTAATAGGTCTTTAAACATGGCTAGTGATTATTGACCTATACATCCAATAAAATCACAGGAAGCTTTCGCATTTGACTATATGATGCCAATGGAAAAGGGAATGCAAACCACGAGCAAATGATTTCACACTTATAGTGAAAGTTCTAGCACGACTTGACAACCTAAAAAATCTGTTCAATGGCCAAGAAAGAAAAGAAAAGAAAAATCTTGTGATTTGCATAATTAATGGAAGCATTTATATATTATATTCTAAAACGATCTCACACATTTCTGGTAATCGAATTAGATGCATAAACAATGACGAAGTCACATTGTTTATGAGAAAAACGATGGAATCAAAGTAAAAGGAAAAGATTTTTTGAGATAAAAGAAAATGAAGAGCCCATTTGACACGTAAACTTAAATATATGTTTTTAATTTTTAAACATTACATATATTTCTTCACGTTTCTTTACCCATATATATTTAAAAAAAATTAAAAATTATTATTTAAATAAACGTACGAACGGAACCGAAAATTTTCAAAGTTGGCGTGGAAAAGCCGTAATGCTTGTGAAAGGGTGAGGTGGTCTCTTCCCGTTTCTGGGTCTTGTGGTCATAAACAACACAATTGCACACGGCCGGACACAACTTTCAATAAAAAATTTATGGCAAAAGCGTGGGAATGTGGGGCCAAGTTTGATGATTAGGTTAGGGACAACACATGGAACATCAAAACTGGTAGACCCCACTGTTGATGATTGGGTAGGGAACCAAATTGGGACCCACTTTGTCTGCTTGTCCTACCTTTGCCTTTGCTGATTGGGTAGTCCATAAGCATTCAGTGTCTTGCTATCTCAGTGGATTACATGTTGGGCCCATCAACCCCCATGAATTCCCCAATTCCAAAGTGGGATTTCTGGTTTTTCTATCTGTCGGTAAACAATGCTGTTTAATTTTAAAAAAACTCTTTAAAAAGCGAGACAATCACTCCTTCTTTGATTAGGGTTCTTCTTCTTCTCTTTTTAGCTTTAATTAAGGGGGAAAAAAAAGAGAGAGAAAGTGACAACAGTTGATTAGGATTTCTGTTACATGCGTGAATTGTAGTTTTTCACTGTAGACTTTAGAGTTTTTTGGTAATATATACCAAACAATGTACCTGAAATTAGTCAGATTTTGTTGAACATGTCTCTTTGTTTAATAATAATAGAGTATTATCTTTTTTCTCAAATCTTACTATTTCTATATAAACAAATTAAATAGTGTCTGAACAAGTTTGGGCAAGAGTGACTTGTTCTATTGGGAAGCGTAAACTTCAACCCATGAGTTAAATAACATGTGCCATCACTCTCATATCTTATTCTAACTTGACAATAATAATAATAATAATGATCTGTGAAGGTTGCCAATTTCACGAGCAACCCAGCTTTGTATTGAAAAATAGGAAGGAGACAGTAATAAAGCGGGAATTACCATGATGGACTGTCATTTTAACTGGCTACTATAATTGTTTACCGTCATGAACTAGAATAATAACGCATGAATGATGACACATGTTATACAAACTAAACAATGATAGTAAAGACACTGGAATTTTTGTAGAGACTTAAAGAATTAGTACATAGGAAGGAGACAGTAATAATTGAACAAGAAAATCCATGGTAATTCTTAGTCAAGAGCTAGGGTACCCCTTTTTCTTTGTTGTCATATTTTAAACAAATTTACTCATGCACTCAAGGGCTAAAACTCCAAATCTCACCCACCACACCTTGGAGGGATACTACTTGGGCCAAAGCAAATGTTTATTATGATAAAGCCCTAAATAAAGCTTAATTTTAGGGTGGTTTTCAAGTCACAGTGCAAAAATTGTGTGCACGTTTTTGTGTAATTACAAGTGTACTAGTATTTACCTTAATTTTTATAGGTCTGCATGCCTAATGGAAGCACAAAGCTGTGTCATCGTTATTAATTTCTTATAATCCACATTACTTAGTGGTACATATCCTATTGTAAGAGAGAACTCACCCAGTGTACTATATCTCTCTTTCATATAAATGTGAGTCTCAATTTGTGAAACCCACATCGGATACATTGACTCATTTAACATAAGAGAGAGGATTTCAATTTAAAAACGTAATAAGTTGAAATGGAACACTTTAGAGGCTCCTATATTCAGCAGGGGACGGTGAATAATGATATAACTTGCACGATTAGAAAATTGACCTATAAGAATGACATTGAAAGTTTCTAGCAATTTAATTGAATACACTTACAAAAGTAAGAGAATCAATCTGATAAATGCCTGACATATTTTACTTCTAGTTTTCTAATTCTTAACACTATTGAGTTGAATAATGGATTGAGTTCCAGTTGAACTTCCTATATAGTGGTATTGTGTTGAAAATATTAACCCAGTCCACATTTAGCACTGGTTGAGTTAGACTACCACATTTTTCTTCCCAACTGACCAAAGCAGTTGCTTGCAAGATTCTGAACATAACGAACAAAAAAGTCCGCATTTATTATCAGTCCAAAATGAATCAAAACCTCTTGGAAACATTTAGAAATTTGTGATGTAGTTTCAGTTAAGTGAAGATAAGAATTTCATGATACTTATCAAAAAAGATAAGAATTTCATGACCCTTACGAGTTTCAAATAGTTTTCCTTTACAAAATCAAAGTAACTTTCAATAGCTAAGCAAAGATAAGAATTTCATGACCCTTAAAAATTTCAAATAGTTTTCCTTTACAAAATCGAAGTAACTTTCAATTGCACATATTTTCCAACTGAAAGAGTTGAGTTCTTGTCCAACTAGAAAAGAAATAAAAAGGAAATAGAAAAGGAAAAAACCGAATAGTATAATACTAAGGATGGTATGAAAACCATCATTACAGTGCTTTACAGGGAAGCATCAAGCTTGTAGAATAACCATATCATACAAAACATACAGCTGCAGACGCAAATATAATTTCAAAAAAAGAGGCCAACATACCGTGAAACATCTTCAGCATGAACTAGACAAATTTGCAAAATTTTACGATTCAATCACCCAGAAGACAAAGAGGCTGTCTCATACTAAGCTCTGCTTTGAGTGTGGGGAATTGTTCCAAATCATGAGAGGCACCTAAAATTTTCTGCATTGAACAAACATAGCTTGTGTTATACAGGTCAATTCCCAAAGCAACAACCATGCAAAACAGGTTTACAAAAGTGAAACAAATTCCGTTCAAGCACTATTTATCACATCAGGGCATTTGCCACCAATTTGGCTTTTCAAAGAAAGACAGCACTATTACTATGACTTTCCATGAAAAATTATTCAGAAACTCATTTAATTTCTAAAACAAACCATTACACCAACCTTGGGACAGCTAAAAAAGAAAGCCCAACAATGGCACAAAACACCATTTTCAGGAACAACAGCTAATGAAAAATACAAACTAACCAACTTTATTTGCCCCGAACATTGGAGTACCAATCCCCAAACTCGAAGGCCATCTCGTCAGCAGAAGGCCACTAGAGTCCAATGGTCACCCCCATCAGGTGGCACCTTGTATCATGCCTCTGTAAATGTCCCCATAATTGTATTGCTCCCTAGAAGAGTGCTAGGAACTAGGTGAGATAGGAAACCAATCATAGGAGTGATATAATCTAGCCAAGTGTCAATCTGAACTCATTCATGCTAAGTGTCACTCCTTGACCTAATGAGCAACTTCCATTCTGATTAGGAAACCTTTTAGATGTGGCCATTATCAAAGGAAAGCGCAACCACTTAAGTGCCAAACGTGGACACAAAAGACATAACTAGCCAAGTGAAAGTAGCTACAAGATCCCCATAAGACGTACCAAATTAACAGCTTGCACAAATTTGGGGAACTAATTTGCATTTTGGCCTTTTAGATTTATGGATATGGGATGTAGCTGGATCCATTTGTTTAAATTAAGGTCTCCTATGTTATCAGGCTTTCTATTGGTAAGTTTTCAGATACTTAATTTGGGCACAGTAGTCAAAGGCCATGGAGCCAAATGTAGGGTTAGAAATACTTAAAGGTTTTTTACATTGATATAATGCTTATGATTGAACAGCGAATAAGCTATACAAGAATTTTGCAACTATGCTCTTGAGGTTTGTGTTATGAAAACTCTCTGATGCTTAAGAAAATTAGGGATGATGCCTAGCCTTGTTTTCTTTTCTTCATAATTATCAGCACCTCATCTAGCTTTCAAACATTACAATCCGGCCTTGATATCTCACTGTCAGAGCCTTAAAATCCATAAAATAAAAACCCTAGAGCAAAGCACCTTTAGCCTCCAAACACAAAACTAGATCTGCTACAACTCCTGACTTACCATTGACAGTCCTGAATCAGATATGCTATTCTTCCATTTCTCACCTATTTTAAGCTCCAAAACATATACATCTTATTATTCCACAATTAAACCATACCTACACATTATTTTCCAGCTTTTTCCACCAAAACCCCTAATCCAAAAATCCCTGATTCCCCTCAAACACCTACTGCCAAACAAAATCCTGCAACTTAAAGTTCTGTTTCCAGCCACTCTTTACCTTCAAAATCACTCTTTCCAAACCCAAATCAGTTGTTATGACCGGTACATCCAACCCCTTAAAATCGTCCTTACGTGCAACCACTGAAACCCTTCAAGAAACTGGCCAGAGGACATTTGCTGTGGTCCTACTCTGTTTGGTATTAGAGCCCCATGTCCTACAACAAGAAGGCCATACATCCCAAGTACTTTAGATCAGATACACATATCTTGTTCCTTTCCTAAGTAGTTTAGGCAACAAATTTTTGACATTTTATAAGACACAAGGCATGCCAGTGTGTTATAGGGCACAAGTGCGTTACCAATGTTAGTAATCACCTCAAAAGAAATTAGCATTAACCAAATCATTACGCAAAAAACAATCTGCAATCCAGATAGATAACTCTAAATGTAGTCCACTTGAGTTCCTAACACTAGAATAGTAAAAATTATACTTGGAAAATAATTATTAAAAAAAAAAGGCTATCAAGATTGTTGTATATTTGTAGCAATGAAAAATCTGAAAAGGGGTTAAAGAAATAATTTACCAGTGCAGCAAGATGTGCATCTTGTAAAATATTCCCATCTATTTCCAATCGGGCAATGGGGAACTCCGGAAGATGACCCGACTGTTTCTTACCGAGCAAATCACCAGGTCCACGTAAAAGGAGGTCCACATTTGCCAAGTAAAAACCATCTGACGATTTCCCTAGAACCTTCAACCGGTTTAGGCCACCGGTGGTAGATGCTAACAATATACACTTAGATCTTCTCTCTCCGCGTCCAACTCGTCCTCTAAGTTGATGAAGCTGAGCTATACCAAACCTCTCAGCATTCATGACAACCATCATAGATGCGTCTGGAACATCAACACCAATCTCAATTACTTGTGTGGAAAGTAGTATACGTGTTTCTCCAGATCTGAACCGTCTCAATGCTTCCTCTTTCTCATCACTCTTCATTTTTCCATGTAACAACCCACAGCTGTATCCCTGAAACCTATGAGATATAACTTCAAGATCTGCAGACGCGGCACGAAGCTGGGGCAGCTGTTCGGATGGTTCAATGACTGGATACACAAGATACACTTTCCCTTCTATTTCTAACTCATCCAGCATCATCTGTTACAAGCAAAACAAAGTAATTAACAAAAACATTACTGCTACTTTAGCATCCACTGATGACCGGCCTTTATATGAGCGATGAACCTTTAAATCCTACAGATGCATATGCAGAAATTTCCCTGCCAAAAGGAAAAAAAAAAAAAGCATATGTGCAAGCATTTTAGCCTTGTGCCTGTGTCCCATGTCTAGACTTTCCAGAAATGTGATCAACAGCTCATACCCCCCTCTCTCTCTCTCTCTCTCTCTCTCTCTCAAATTTCTCACAGCCTTGTGAATTATACTTGTCCCAGCAATTAGTATACCAGAATTAACTTTAATGTCCAATGCTGATGCCTCTTTGACTCTCCTTATTCAACTCTTCTTTATCTCTCAGTTTCATAAAACCTTATACTCATTTTAGCATAATTTATGCTCCATACAAATGACAAAGACTAATAACAAATTGTTGATTGCAGATGAGCACTTGGTGACATGAGCATCTTATGATTGGTTTAACCTATGCTAGTCTAAGGTAGAACTAGGTGAGTTTCTTCCAAGTCTTGTATATATGAGGGGAATTTTTCAATATAAACAACATTAAACAAAAAGGAAATAAAATGGTTCATAACAATGAGAAAACTGAATCCCATTTACATATTCTTCTTGTCACATCTTGCAGCTTCCTTTTATTGATAAGTAAAAATGATACAAATAAGTGAGTACTGTAGTCTGTAGTTTGTTGGTTGGTCCCAGCAAGGCCCGAACTCATGACCTTCAGCTCATAATACCAACACTCTAACCAACTGAGCTTCCTTTTAAAAACAACAGATAGCAGCAAGTCTTTTTCTTCTGAAAGGGATACATTTTTGTTTGAACTAAAAGCAGATATCTTACTTATTTTCCCTAAATGAGAACATTTTGAAGTCCAATATAAAGAATTTCTTGTTTGCATTGATGGCTTCAATTGGCTTCAAATATTAAATAATCATGCCTTAACTTGAGAACCACAAAAGATAAGAAATGATTTTGTACTTTAGATCATTCACTGAAAGAAAGACCATTACCTTGTACACATTCTCAAAGCCATCGTCATTTCCTTCAACAATGAAAGTTTCAACTGGTATTCTTCCAGGAGGTAGGTCAGTTATCTGTTAAAAATAAACCAACAAAATGTAAAAACTCGGGATCAAATAGTTAAATGTGAAGCCCATTTTTTTAAAAGATGAAGTACAAAAGACTTTCCAGTCTGCAAAACCACACCTTGATGGATTTTTTATTGGTCAGTTTACAAAAACACCTAGTGAGTTTTGAACTCATGACCTTCCCCTCCACCTTTCTTAGGTGGGGAGGAGGTGCCATTCGAGCTAGAGCTCAATGGCTACATCTTGATGCAAGTTTTAATTCCAGAAAACATCAAAATCAAATTGATCTACTATGCAGGCATCCCTCTATATCATCAATATCAGAATCTACAACGCCCCTCCTAAATGCCTCCTATAAAGAAGAGGCTCAAGACCATCCCACTCACCCTTTTCCAATTAAATGCTCCACAATCACCAAGCGCTTATTAATATAACCAAAAGCTATGCAGCCTAATACATGATATACATTTTATAACATCAAAACAACCAAAAATTATTTTGGGGGGGGATTTTGGTGGGGTGGGACATAAAAAGAATTTGAAAAGATATATGCTGAAAAATTGTTCAAATTACACATAAAAGCTTCAAGAAGATCATAACAAGACATGGGATTATGCCAATCAAAAAAGAAAAACAAAAAAGATTTGGGATCATAGAGAACAAAAACTGTAACTTAAGATGACCAACAATACATACTTGTGTCAGGGACATATCCCCATATAAAGCCAGAGCAAGTGTCCTTGGGATAGGAGTGGCTGACATGGCAAGAACATGGGGTGCCATATATTCATCACCTTTTGAGGGCCCATCTAAGTTATTAGCTCCCATTCTTGAACTTTCAGAGGTATAATATAACTGCAGGGAGTAGTCGTCTCAATCAATTCAACTTAGTGAATGAATTGCAGAACAGATTGGAGCCATAAGTTTCAATAGCTACAGCATCAATGCTAGAAAAGGAAAAAAAAAATACAAACTAAAAATTATTTCAGCAGATGGAAATGCTAGAAACAGCTAAAGCATGCATTAGAAATGTGCATATAATGTTGATTAGGCAAAGCATAAAAGCTTATCCAATCTTATATTCTAGGGAAATAAAAGAGTGGCAGCTTTTCCACTTGGACTGATAGCCACAATCAGGATTTACAAAATAATCTTATTGATTGAGATTCTGGATGCTGAGGTCTTTATCAACAAAGTAATTATAATCTTAGTATTAGTTTACTACTTTTATTATTATTATTATTATTATTATTATTATTATTATTATTATTATTATTATTATTATTATTATTACTTTTATATTGGTAAACTACACATGCATCCCATGGATCTTGAACCAAAGACCTTACTCTCCATCCCATTATTAGGGGAGGAGGAAGTGCCATTTGGGCTATAGCTCATTGGTCCTCCACCCCTTATTTATGGAAGCAATAAATGCCATATGGTATGAAGACTATTTATTTTCTGTGAACAATATGACAAATGCTTATAGGACATCAAGGTATAGATGAAAATAATATCAATGATAACACAGAACCATTTCGAGGATATTTTCAACACTTCATGAAGATGTAAAAATTATTAAGAAAATGCAGAGAAATTCTACATTCAACAGTACTTCAATGCCACTAAGAACATGTAAAATCAGCGATTGTATTTCTTTATGAGCAAATGACTACAGAAGTCTCACTCTCAATCAACTCCCCCAAAGATTATATGCCCTTCAACAAATGTACCAGATGCATTTCGTAAGGACATTAAAATAAAATAATATAAAAACAACTCCTGGGCCAGCCTGAACCTCTTCTGGCCACCACTCCCACTTACCTAAGCCACCAACCTCCACCAAAATCAACTCATAAATTATTTACTAAGTGCCTTTTTTACTTAGTATAGCAACCTCCACTGATCTACAACCAAACCAGCTCATTGCATGTCCTATTATGTGATTATAGGTACCAATTATTTTCAGAAAGGTTATCCCCAGACAGCTACTATTAGGAAGAATCTCACAGTTTCTTTTCCTTATTGATGAATTTCCTCCTCTAAAATTTCAGGCCCCCACCACCAAGCAAATATTTGAATTAGCATGTAGAATGACAAAGAGCACGAAAGCTACAACAAAGCGGAGATTGAGACTTGAAAAATGGAAAATATACAATGGTAGTACAATGCCTAAGATATTAATCACTTTTGTATAGGACAAATTAAAGTGGTATCATAAAAAATTATACAGCAAAGTACAGGTGCACTATTATCTGTTGGAAATATCCATAATTTCAGTAGTATGGCAAAGACATCAGCCACTTTTGCGTAATGATAGCTTAAGGGTGGAGTACTGCCCCACAATCAGACAATGATAATTAAGATAAAAATAAAATAAAATTGTACTGGACAATGTTCTGGCACATGTAAAATTACAACTCAAGTAAGTTAATATGGTGAATAAGTGGAAATACAAAGAAAGATAGGGTTCAAAATGAGGGAATTCACTTAAAGAGAGAGGTAGCTCCAGTTGATAAAAATAAAAAAATAAAATAAAATAAAATAAAGTCGCTTGAGATAGTTTGGTAATGTGCAAATAAGAGCAAAAGATAGGGTTCAAAATAAGGAAATTCAATTAGAGATAGAGATAGCTCCTGTTGATAAAAAAAAATAAATAAATGAGTTGCTTGAGATAGTTTGGTCAAGTGCAAATAAGAGCAATTAATACATCAATAAGGAGCAATTTCATTTATGTCGAGGGAACCACCTTACTGTTAAACCTTCCTCTCTGGATCACACCAAAGCGATGTTGTTCATCCACCACTGCAATGCGTAAAGCAGAGAACTCCACTTTGTCAGCTATTAGACTGTGGGTACCAATGACCAATGAGATATTTCCAGTTTGAAGACCCTGCCAACCCATAGTTTTAATTATAGGAATCTCAAAATATTTTTATTTTATATATAAAAGAAAGGGTAACAACAAAAGAGCTAGATGAGAAATGCATGCCTCACGAATCATCCGTGATTGTTTTAAAGGGGTAGAACCAGTGAGTAACGCTATTGAAGGTTTACATTCAACCTCCTCCAGATTCTCTAGTAGATTAAGCAAGAGTTCATAATGCTGGATGGCAAGCAACTCAGATGGAACCATGAAAGCTCCCTACACAGAAGATAAAGTATTCCTAATGATAGTTATTTGTCACAGATTAGAACAAATATAAAACAAATGAAAACCATAAATTTTGATAAGCAATAAAAAAATCAACAAATAAAATCATTTTTTTTAAAAGTAATAACAAAATAAGATATTTACAGCGACTAACCTGATATCCAGAGCCAATAACTTCCATGCATGCCAAAAAAGCTACCACAGTTTTCCCACATCCAACGTCACCCTGAAAGAAGTATCACAATTTACTATCAAATGAGAACCCTTTCAGCTTTTTATGGTCTCAGTTGCATGTGTCATGCAGGTCAATATCTCAACTCAATGCTAATAATATTTTTTAATAAAGAACTAGAAGAGAGGGAGATCTTTTTTCTTTTTCTTTTTTAAAAAGGCAGTAATTTGCAGACCTAGCTTGCAGGGCTACTAAGAAATCAGCAGTTAATGAAGAAAGGAAACACCAATAACCAGACAAGCCATTATCCAAGTTAATAAAATGTGCCCGTAAGTCAGCATGCTTGATACAAAGGCACCATCTTGAACCCACAGCCTCAACCTCCAACCATTTATTATGGGAGAAGAAAGTGATAGTTGAGCTATAGCTCATTGGCAACTAAAGGAAGATTACTATATGAAAGAACATAATCCAAGTTGAAGTAAAGTAAAAGGGAAAGCGGAGGATTTGCAACATACATCACTGACTCTTTTGTATAGCTTTACATAAAACAAGAAGACAAAAGTCCTTGCTTAATATTTTATCCAAATAGATGCCACCAACTCATCATTGGTCCTGACATGGAAAGAATTATTGATATATATTGGAAGCAAACAAATTCCAGTGACATAAGGAAGAAGGTTAAGTCAATTTTCAAGATCAACACATCAAAACTATAAGAACAGCATTTGTTCATCTTTATAGTAGCACATGAGCCTGGAAACAATTACAAATGAGATGCAGATATATTGATAATGAAAGAGCAGCAATATTGATATAAAATGCAAAACCTGCAACAGCCGGTTCATAGGGATTGGCCGCTTTAGATCCCAAATAATTTCTGAAATAGCATTTAGCTGACTAGAAGTAAGTGAATATGGAAGAGCCTTCAAAAACTTCTTGGTGAGACTGGACCATTCTTCCATATAAACAGCATTTAATTCAGGTTTTCTATACCTATCCAGCAAGCCATCTTTCTCTATTTTTGTACCAAGACCTTCAAGCATTTGGTATAAGCGTCCCAACTGACCAAGTGCGATGGTTTGGTTAGTCTGAGTTTTACATGTGACAAACGCTTAATAGCAAAGCATATTTACTACCAGCATCAATAATTACAGAGGGGAATGCAGATATGAATCCATAAACAACATGATTCAGTATGAAACTATCAAGTAACTAGTGACCCGCAAAATAGTTGGAAGCAGCTATTAGGTAACAAGCCTGGTGATACAAGAACAACATTCTCATTTGAAATTAGAAATTTTCATTCGAAAAATCCTAAACAACATGATTCACAATGACACTATCAAGTAAACAGTGACCTGCAAACTGGTTGCAAACAGCTATTAGGCAATGAGCCCCATAAAAAAGACAGCATTCTCATTTGAAATTAGAAGTTCTCATTCAAAAAAATAATATTCCTTTCTGAAAATAATAAAATTTGTTGCAACAACAGCACAAGTACGAAAACGAATATTAAATTTCCTTAAGTTTTAGCCATAAAGGAACACACCAATGCATTACAGAAGCACAAGAATAAGCTCATAATGGTGAGTCATGTGCATAGTGCATGCAATACCATTGAACAGTTTGAGGGTGTTAAAATTGAATGTAGAGGCTCTACAGGAAGAAAAACAATTGAGATAACAACAAAAATATTTGAATAGCTGATTGGTGAAAGAAATGGCATCAGATTTATAAATAAAAATAAAAACAAAAATAAGAGAGAGAGAGAGAGAGAGAGATGAATGTGTACCCAACCACAAATAGGTAAGAAACTGGCGTCTTAGGCCAATAAGAAGATATTAGATTACCACCTTAACAGTAGGAGGAAAAATCTACAATAATTAGCAATAAACTTTGAATAAAGAGCAATATATTGTGAATAAAGGTCACCTGCAAATAAAAGAACTCATCAAATATAAGCCTTTTGCGTGCCAAATCAGCCTCATTTATATTCTTTGGTTGGTGAATCCCAATATATGCCTGCATTGTTTAAAAAAGGATATTATTTCCTCTCTGTTGAACATATGCAACTGAGAAAAAATTAAATTCAATGTTAGTACAGGATGATTTGGAGTTAGAATCCATGACCAATCACGGCCAATCAATCCTTTTTTCATTTGGGCAGCCTAACATTGAAAGTTAGAACCCATGGGCTCTTTCTTAGAGGATTTCTATAAAAGTAGCGTGCATCAATTTCAGGAGGATTGGACTCTCTCTAAAGCTCATGGCTTCAAAGTCAACACATATATAAGGTTTTGAGGGAAAAAAAATTTTTGGGGGGGGTGGAATTCCCCTTGGGGACCTGTATAGCGTGCTTAGAGCTCCTCATGTTGCTTTTTTTATTTTTTTTATATAGACTATACATTACCAATTATCCCAAAAGCTTAAGTTTTTAAGAAATGTTGATTTTAACTCGGGATGAATTTAATCATTTAACCATTATCCTCACCCTCCCCTTGACATGTGGGCCCAAACTCCCCCTTAATAAGTGGGGCCCAACATGTGGGATTTTTTAATTCTAACTTTCTAAGACAGGGTTCAAAGTCAAACTGAGGGCCACCTACTTTGATACCATAATAAATTATGGATTGTCTCAAAGGTTAAGTTGTTAGGAATACTCGGGATAAATTTGAATCATTTAACCTTGATTCTAACAAAAATTTAAGCAAGATTTTAACAACGGATAATTGAGGAAAAGAGGTATCATTGATACGAATTGGTGTAGTATGTGTAAGTTTGATGGGGAGACCATAGGAGTGGCATTTTATCACCTATTTTTACACTGTGACATAGCTAGAGAGCTATTGGATTTTATATTGTGCCTTAAAGAATGAGTTAGGTGATGCCTAGGATGGTGCCAGATTTACTAACCAGCAGGACAGCTAAATGCGGTAAAAATGCACATTCAGATATATGAGGGCTATTCCTTCTCATATGATGTGGACTGTGGACACAAAGGAACATGCCAATTTGGAAGACACAGAGCATTTGGTAATCCAAATTAAGTAGCAGCTTGTGGGAACTCTATGGAAACAAGCTATTCCTACTTCCCCTTCTGCTTCAGATTCAGATCTTTTAGCCCTTTTGGATTTGTTTTCTCTTTTAGGGTGTCCCTTTGCTACATCCTGTATACTTGGGCTTCGCTAATTTTATCGATAAATTCTTATTTATTTATTATCAAAAAAATAAAACTCCAATTCTTTGAATACATTAATCATAAATGTACAAGGACTCCTTGTACTAGCAACATTAGGATTCCTAATTTGACTAGTGAAGTAAAACCAATAAGGTAATAAGAGACTAAGAGAGTCTTGTAGGTCAATGGCATTGATTGATCTCCTTTATGAGGAGAACTAGGGTTGGAATTTGGAATCCCCCCTCCCCCACTTGTTGTAACAATTTAATTATTATTATAATAACTGACTAATTTAGACTCAAACGAAATAACCATAATATACTTAAAATATCCTAAAAAATTCTACACTCAACTAAATTCCCAAACTACCCTTAATGCTAGGATTCACGGAAACTTCATTTGGAGTGCCTTACCTATGTTGTATCCATGTCAGAATGGTATCCAATTTGCCGTATCATGTTATAATTTATCAAAAGTTACTCTTATGTACCCGTACCCGTACCTGTACCCGTACCCGTACCCGTACCTGTGTTCGTGCATCCTAGCCTTAATGTACAGAAGTTTCGGAAATTACAATTCTACACTGAATACAAAACTAACCATAAATTGTAAATAAAACCCAACTTAGAAACTGTTTAACCATACAATACTTACAAATAGAGCTTAAAACCATAAAAATTTTGTTTCAAATGAACTTCACACATTTTGTTCCATGGTTGTGTGTTGTATCAATTTAGTCACAACTTACCACGTTAATTTCAGAATTGAAAGCGGATGCAGAAAACACATTTTCAATTGTGTAATTAAAGCAGTGAATGACCACGATATCACTTATGCATAAACAAGTATGCATTATGAAACAACTGGAAGTATAGACTTACATCATGAAGGGTTAACAGGTTGAAGTCCTGAGTAATATCTTTAGGAATAGGATCAATATTGACAGGCAAGGCTTGTAAGGCTCTGGAAAAAATCAAAATAATCATTTTATATATCAAGTGAAAGAGTGTTTACAGACAGAAAATCAACCAATTCTATACTCGAAGGAAATAATAAAAAACAAACAAAACAAAAACAATGATAAAACTTAGCTCCCATTGATAAACCACGAATGTCATTACAGCTAAATCTCCAAATTAAGGTCAACCACCCAACTCTTTAGGTCAAAAGAATAGAGTATGTCTCAAGAAAAAGAGGGGGGGGGGACACCTAGTCATTTAACCAATACGACACCTCAAAGGAGGCTATTCCTTCTTCAAAGGCCTAGAAAGGTTCCTCATATTTACCTAAAATTTCAATCACTTTCATGTGAACTGATGTACCTCCAATATTGAAAGGTTCAAGAAATCATTTACCAACTCTTGAAATGAAGCGTCTTGGTTCTCAGTGCATTTAAAAAGAATCAACCTATTATAAAAATAAAATAAATAAATAAAGTGAAAGATGTACGCCATCACACTAAACAATTTTGCTTCATAAAACTCAGTTGTCCAATATAAGAGTGCCTTATCAACACCCATAATCATAAAAAGAGCTGACTTTTCATTCCCAGACACAGCATAAAAAACAGCTACTTTTCAATGCAGAAACAAATTCGTTGGACTAAGATAGCTTCCCACAAGGAATTTTACAAAAGGATAGATATAAAAAGAAAAGGAAAGTTAAAGGGAAATTTTAATCATAAGCAAATACTGGCAATTGTACAAGAAAGGATCAAACACAGCAAGCAATAAGGTAAGAGACTTTGAAGTGCTAGTTTCAATGACTAATTAAGTATCTGAGTAAAGGGGGAAATATTAGATCCAGGGTTACCCTGCCAAAGGGTGTAGCAATAATCAATAACTACATTTAAAACTATTATAAGGTATGAGGAACCAACCTTGCAATAATGTCTCTTATAAAAATTGGATTTATGCCTCCTTTTGAGGGGTATATGGGATATGGCCTCCCTTTTGCCCGAAAAGACGAATCTTGTTCTTCTTGTAGCACATCAATATTGTATTCTCTCATTTCAAAATGACCTTCAGAACGCATAGACCTCACCTATACTAAAAGGCGACATCTAAGTACAAGGCTTACATATACTAAAACAAACTATAATGGAATGCTCATAGATGAGAAAATAAATCTTGGCATGTAGATTGTAAATAGAAACTATGCTTCATTTCATCAAGAAAAAGTCTAACCCCTACTGTCATTATCTGGTCCACACCAACAGATGTGCTAATTAATCAAACTGCAAATAAATTAACTACAAGTAGAGCAAATCATACTTGTGCTACAAATTTAAGAAAAAAAGATGAGAAACTCAACTAAATTTTGAAACCAGAATAGATTAGGCTGGAAAATCCCAAAGAGCCCCCACTACAAATTTGAACTACTGGTACTACGAGCATGACACTCTGGACAATCAAACCTGTGGGATTTGTTTAAAGCATTCTAAGTTTTGGAAGTTGACCGTGTAGGTCAAGCTTTCTATTTGCACATCCATTTCTCACAACTTTCAGGGATTACCTTCACTTTTTGGATTGGTAAACAACTTTCTGTTTTGACAAATAAGTAAATTTTATTAATTAAAAGATAATTGACAACATACAGTATATGGGATATATAATATATGTGAATCAATGAATGAGAAAAGTACAACTGTCAAGAAAATTCAACAAGCTAGAGCCAGAATGACTGCCCAAAGTAGTCATCCATCCAAACAAATTACATAAAAACATGAGCTTCACATCCACCATAGAATGTTCCGAGCCTTAGGATGTTCAGCTATTCCACTCCTTCCACATGATACAAAGAGGGGTGGCATTCCAAATATCCCTTATGCCGTACCTAGCATACCGCCCTTTCCAACTCGTCAATATATTAGGCATAGCCCACTGCACCCCAAACAAACAAAGAAAAAAGGATCATAGCTCTCTAGCAATTTGACAATGCAGCAATAAGTGATCAAAATATCCCCCCATCTTGTTTACACAAACACAACCAATTCATAATTAGAACTCCTCATCTTTGTAAATTATCAATAGTAAGAATATTCCCCAAGGCTGTAGTCCAAGCAAAGGCCACTTTGGTAGGCACTTTAACTTTCCACATACTCTTTCAGACATGACCATCTGCCAATACCACCTTGATGCTCCTCAAAAATGACAATAATGCATGAATTTTTTTTTTATAGGTAAGACAAAGTTTCATTAATAAAAGACTACTTCATGGAAAAGAACATGAGGTAGCCAAAAACATACAGTAAAGACTCAAAAATATGTACAAGAACTAAGGGAATATATAAATATCAGGAGAGAATCACAAGATATGAGCAAGGTAGTCAAAGGCAACCTTAAGGAGCCAAGGCCTTGTATCACCCGAGTCGTGAGGCAACAAAAAGGCACTAGCGCGAGTAAAGCGAGGTGCCAAATTCTGAATATATTTATTATACATATAGAACTTAAATCATATGTACCTAGTGTATTATAATATTATAATGAAGTGTTTTTCTATGTGTAGCATGAAGAAATTAGTCTATCAAATTATTTCAAAATAGGATTAACATGGTTTAGGCTCTATTAGTCAGTTCTAACAATACGTTTTACAACAAGCTTCTATATAACAATTAGTCTCACAAAACAAATTTGTAAATTAATTTAACTAACAATAGGTTTTTCAACGTGGCTTTTGAAATTAATAATCTAAAAGTAGGTTTCACAACAAACTTTTATAAAAATTTAAAAAAAAAAAAAATTAACTTAAAAAAAAATTGATGCTCTCGCCTTAGCACCTTTTTCATGGCTTAAGGCGAGCACCTCAATAAAGGCGCCTCGCCTCGCCCAAGCGCTTAGGCAAGCACCCAGCTCACCTTTACTACACTAGATATGAGTCCCCAAACCCGAGACCAATCAAATAAAGACCTTGTAAATGACGCACGAAGCTGCTCTCCTGAGCTCTCCACATCCTCCCCCGAGCTTCCACATCCTCAGAATTGCACCTATTCCTCTCCCTCTAGATACACCACATCATTTTCCCTATGATTCCTGGTTTTTTACTAGAGCTTAGCTTCAATACTAAGAGAGAACATGCATCAATACCTATTAGGGTCTCTTAGGGTATGTTTGGTTGAGGAAAAGCGTGAAGGATGGAAGAAGGAGATAAAGTTTTCCCTTGCTTGGTGGGGTGGAAATGAAGAAGGATGGAGAGGCGGCTAAATGGAGATTTTTCACCCAGGCACACCAAAAACCATCCCCCAAATTAGGCAAAAAACTTGGGGAGAAAAGCATGCATGAAAAAAAGTTTCAATTTCATGCCTTTAGCCCCATTTAATTTAGTGTAAACGTGTTTTTTAATGATATTGTGATTGTAATATTTTTAATTTGACTCAAAATTTTTGGCATAGAAAGCATTGAGGCAATAATTTTATTAAAACAATTTATTTTATGCTGACATTGGTTTAATCTATTGTTTGTTGGTATTGTAGTTAGAATTTTTTTTTAATTAGTGGTATTGTTATTGTTATTTGCTTAACTCTAACTATATAATTCCTTTTACAATCACCCACCATCAAGGAAAATAACTTGCCTAGTAATTAAACAAATTGTTTATTATTATTGGCTAAGGAGGAGGAGGGGGAGGTAGGACCTCTCCCAAGTGCCAAGAAGGCAACCTTGAAAAGGGTACGCCCACTAAACCCACAGAGCTAGGTACTGCCCCACTGCAATGTGTAGCAGTATTCAAAACCAAGCATTGAGCAAGGAGAATGACAGTTTAAGTAGATCACAATAATTAACAGCAGTTATATTCATTCCTAAAACAATGTACAATGTCTCACACAAAGAGTTTACATCAAATACTGAAGATTTATCAGAATGTTTGCCTTTCTTCAAGCTATGACTCTTACTACAGAACTATACAACAGAAATTGACAACAAGACCAATCAAAACGCATCAAAGAACAGCAAAAGCGAGTCAAAAATTGAGTATCTCAAGACTCTCACCTTACCACTAACACAAACAACCTCTCCCTCTTTATGCTTCGCTTCAAGACTTTTAAGAAAAGGCTGAAAAGTAAAACGACTACCACGAAAAAATTTCTTCAGATGCAAATAAATTGTCTTCTTTTCCTTACTACCAACATCATCAAGTGTATGCTCAGGATTTGATTGATTTTCTGCAATCTCACAGCCTACAACCACCTCAAGAAATGAAAAGGAATAACTAGCTCTTATTCCCCTGCAGAGAGAATGGTAAGTGTTATCCTTATCCCCAAAAAAAATAAAACATAAAAAATCATCTCGCTATAGGTTCTCTAGAGTTACTATTACCAATACTATAAAAATCAATGCAAATAAATGGATGCACTTGCATTTCTTGTTGATTTGCTAAAGCTTCAGTACTTAATTCCATAAGACCAAATTACAAGGATTTTGTACACAACATATTATGCTTAAAAAAATCTTCTCTTTTGAATAAAAATTTTCAGTTATTTTTTAAAAATAACATTTTTCAGTTACATATCAAATATATATATATGTGTGTGTGTAAAAAGATTAAACAATAAAATAAATAAATAAAAATGGATTGAAAAATAGGTCAATGTTGATGTGGAGATAAAAGAGTCATTTTACATGAAAAAAAAAAAAACTCAATTGCATACAAGTGGACAATTTGGACTGTAGAGAAATGGTTGTGCTTCTAAAGGATTCATCAGATAAAACATGCCTCTCTTTGGAATCACTTTGTTTTCTTGGTGCGATGGCAAGTGCCCTCTGCCCAAGTGGTATGGTGCAGATTTGAGTTCTGGCCCCTCTCAAAAAGTTATGGGCAAGGCTGCCAACAAACCACCTCTCCCAGGCCCCATCAAATCAATAACCTTGTGCACTAGGTATGACCTTTTCGTTATATATATATATATATATATATATTGTTTCTTGTATACGTTTTAGTATACCCTCAATTTCATTTTCTATTTTAATGAATTAAATATTATCCCAAAAATAAAAAGGAAATTAATACTTCACTATAATATGCTAAAATGCATTTAAAAATACAAACTAACTTTTAATGACCGATTCCATAAATCCAGATAATAGATGTTAAATTATTGATTGTCCCAAAAACTTAAGCTAGTGGAAAATGGTAAATTCAATCATTTAACCACTTAATTCTAACACTCCCTTCACATGTGAGCTCAAACTACTTTTTAATAGGTGAGGCCCAACACATGGAATTTTAAATGAGAAGAAGAGTGGAGGAGATAGGAATCAAACTTAGGACATTCTTCTCTGATTCCATATTAAATTACCGATTGTCCAAAAAGCTTAAAATATTGGAAAATGGAAAATTTAATCATTTAACCACTTAATTCTAACAAGAACAGTATACCAAATATAAAGAGACATCAAATCATAGTAAATGTGAATGTTAAAACTAGTTATAGAGCACAACCAAAATAGGGCAGGCATAACACAATGATAAAAATTAAAAAAGGCTGAATATAACAATGAGCACTCAAATATACTAAATATGCTGGTTTTATGAAACTTATATATAACTGATTGGCAAATGTTTTAGACACTAAATTCTACTCGCTGTCCCTTAGAGTCAACTTGCCAAATCTTTTTTCTTTGTCTTTTTAGATGTTATCACTGGTTATGAGTATAGTTTCTATTAAGTCATTTAGAATGCATACCACTGATCTCATACACCCATTTTTTTTTTTTTTCCAATATATCTTGGTATTGATTTCACTAGGAGCTATGAGCAACTTATACAATTTAGCTCACATGGAGTAGAACAAAACAATTTGTTGGCACCTTGCATCACCCCCATGCCATGGCAGGTTGCACCTGGAGTGCCTATGATAACACTAACTAAAATATCTCTCAGATGTAACTGAAAAAGGTCACAGTTGAACACTTTGAAAGAAACAGAAATACTTCTCCAAAAGAGAAATTACATCCAAGAAATACAATTCAATTTCTTAAGGGGAAAAAGAATTAATTACCTTGAAGATAAAATTTTTCCAATGAAAATTAGGTATTGTCCATCATCAATTTCAGTCTGTGCATTCTGTAAATCAGCATAAGTTCGAGGAAAATGATGCAGCAATTTCCGCAACTACATGGAAACCAAAAAAAAATAATGTGAGCCCATGCCTACTTGCAAAATATAAAAACCTAGGAATTCGCTTTTAGATAGTCTACAAAAGGGCCCACCGTGTGAAAACCACAGTTGTCCAGCTGACCACGGTGCTTCTTACTTAATCCAGGTATGCAATTGATAGAATTGTTAAGAAATGACTCAATGGAGGCAGCATTTACTGGTGATTCAGGCCCCACTTTGTTAGAAGATTCCTCCCCAGAGACTAAATCATCTGATTTTTCTACAGTTTCTAAAGCCATAGGCCGAGGAGATAAAGGCTTATGAGAGTCCTTTTCTCCTCGTGAAGAAGTTGTTACAATCAGATGGTTCGGAGGAGATAAAGGCATATAAGAGTCCTTTTCTCCTTTGGATGAAGTTGTTACAATCAGACTGCCAGACGGCAAACGCCATGTTTCACTAGAACTCTCTTGAACCCACTCCGCATCAATAAGATTATGGACAAATCCTTCGCAATTTTGGGCAGCTAAAGGCTTACTCATCTCAGAGCAATGTGCAGTCTCATTATACAATTCTACCTTAGGAGACCTACCCAAGATGATGGATGGAAACTTTTTACATGCCAAGGAGACATCGACTTCATCCATTGCATCATTAAGATTCATACCAGCTTGCTTTTTAGCACTGCCATTATCAATTGGATTGTGAAGACTATCATAATCCATCATAGCAGATACCTACAACAAAACAAATTGCAGTATATAAAGAGTTAACTTGGAAAAGGCAGTTATGGAATGGCCAAAGCAGTGCAAAAGAACAAACCGGGGCACACTAGGTGAAACAAACAGTCATCACATTCTTTACTAAGATAATTCTGAAATGCTTTGCAAAAGAGTACAAAGAAATCTTTCAAATGACAACATAACAGACTGGCAAAACTCAAAAAAGCCCACATATGCATTTGACTAAGTTTTCCTCTGCAAGACTCACTATAATTCCATATGGACATTTGTTATTCAATTTCCCCATAGGATGCCTTAGTTGTAGCCCAATGGTGCTTCTCCTCCCCTGTGAGGAAGTCTTGGGTTCAATTTGTCCGGGATGTGGATTTCATTAACAATCTTAGCAGGCCCATCCATGGTCTTAACACATGTTCCATAATCTGGACTTGTCAATGAACAATTTACTAGGTATTCTTCATAGATTTAAAACAAACTCAAGTCCAACAATTAATTGCATGTTACCACTATAAACAAAATGAACACCAGTCCCATTCTTTTTAAAATATCAAAACTGCTTCACATGCAACTGTAAAGTACTGAAATTGGGCAGGAACACCATGAGCTAAACCAAAAAGTCAAAAACCAGAAATTTTTTTAAAGAAATACATACACAAAGGGCACAAGTCATAACTGTACATGACATGAAAACCCATTGACAAACACCAGAATGAAACATCATTGCAAATGGTGGGTAGAATAAATTTGCCAAAGACCCTGGCCAACAGCCAAGTCAGGTGGATATGCCCAATAATCAGATCAAATGAGTGATAGCTTAATTATCAGCAATAACCTAGAGAAGCTCACTCAGACATTCAGGAAAAGCCATTTGTACAAATGTCATCGATATCAGTTTTTATGAAAAGGTATGGAAAGATGATGCTTTGGTTTTTATTTAAATATACAAAGCAATTACATGCTTCATATAAGCATATTTATCAAGTAAAATTTCCTTTCTGATAAAAATGCATTAAAAAGTAAGTTTATAATGTTCAAATAATAGATTGTATCCCATATGTATGCATAAAATCTACCTTCTCAAGATATTTTGATCTATCTGAGATTCTTATTCTTGCTAGTTCCGCTAACAGATGTCCCGCTAATTCATGCTTTTGTTGAGAACATAGTTTTGATATTTTAGAGAGGACAACTTTATTAAACCTGCAACAAGAAAATGCCATTAAAATAATGCCTACAATCTTCCCATGCTTATTGATAATGAAGTACAATGTACATTACCTCATTTTTCTACCCAAAGCATTCCGGTATCCTCTCTCAGCTTCAAAAACAATTGCACTTCTCAATCCTTTCCCATAGTAGCACTAGAAAATGAAACTTTTATCTTTAAGTACATTTACAAATGTCAAATTTACAATACAAAATTTAGTAAAAAGATAAATGAGATTTCAAAATAAGGCCAACATAATCAAGCTACGAAACCCGAGCTTGGTTGAGTTGCATATAGTTGCCTCAGAAGCCTAAATGTCAGAATTATGGTTACATGATTAAAAATAAATTCATCATCTCCTAATAGCTCAATCCTTTAGAAAAACTGATCATTTATCATGGTATCAAAACAAGTGGTCTTGAGTTTGAATCCTATCTCCACTCTACCTCCCATTTAAAAACTTTATAAAACCCCATGTTTTGAGTCTCAATAATTGAAGGGGACTATCGACCCACACTTGAGTGAGAGTGTTAGAGTTCTAGTTAAATGATTAAATTCACCATTTTCTAACAATTTAAACTTTTAAGAGAATCGGTAATCTATCCATTAACAATTGATATGCTTTAGAGTATGAACATTTCAAAGAAAAATAGGAAAAGAACTGAGTAGTGACTACTATGCATTAATTGTGAAGCTAAGAAGCACAGACGCTGACACAGGTACGACACGGTAACATGAGCAATTTCCTAAAAAATTATAACATAAAACGGCCCGTACAACCCTGACACAGGTACGATACAGATACGGCACCCTAAATAAAGTGTCCGTGCTTCCTAGTTGTGAAGGAGCAAAGCCAAAAACTTACAAGTATAGAAACAACAACATGAATTGCACTCCATTCACGTCTCAAAAGACATAAACCAATTAAAATTCAATGTAGCTATGTGTTTGAATTCAATTGGACTTAGAAAGTATAACATTGTTTATGCTTCATTATTCAAATTTTTTTAATTGGGAACAGGAACTGTACCTAAGTTTTGCGCTAAAAATAAATAAAAATAGGTGAAAATGTTTTACCAGGCCACATGATTGCACGATTGATAGTGTGAGCACCATCACTGCATAAACAGGACATGCCTAAATAACATCAGCGTTGATTAAACCTGAAAAACAAGATTCATAATTGACTCAGGTAGTGAATGAATTTCAATTTTCTTGAGCAAAAAATCACAGAGATTTTGAATTTCACAACTGATGATTGAACAAAACCCTGATAATTGAAGATTGCAAGGTACCTTTGAGTGTGAACCACTGGTTTTTGGAGAAAAAGCTGAGAGAGTAGAAGAGTGGAGAGTGAGCTAGAGAGTTTGAGAAAGCAAAAGATGAACCTCGAGAGGCGGGAGACGTTAAAAAAACAATAGCCCAATAACTTTCCACGTCTCGTCAATGTTCGACTTTAAAATACTCCAATCTCCGGTGTACAATTCTTCCTTTTGTGCTTTTAATATGAAGTTTTTAATTTTTACTCGTCAAAAATTTAAAAAACAAAAAATAAAAAGAAGTTGTAAAGTTTTCCATTAATTTAGGTTTTTTTTAGGAATTAATTTTTATAATATTTTCACAATAAAAAAATTATTAGAAACTTTTCAAATACCAACATGTGTAGATTACTTTTGTCTCACATCAATAACAATCAATAATAATATAATTAAGAAGGATTTGTTGTAAAAATGTTGTAGACATATCATTTCTCATTTAGGTTTTTTAAGGAATTAATTTAGAATTTTGTACTTAATTAAAATTTTACAATTTATAGTGTTTCTTTATATTACATTTGAGAGTGGTGAGTGGTGACTCAAAATTTCAAGAGTCTTGCGGATATTTATTTTGTATTTGGAGAGTATTCAAATTCCCTCTAAAAAAGGTCTTGAAATAGTGAGTGCTTGAGTTCAACTACTTCAGAAATATTTAACACTGCAAATCTCAAGAGGAAAAAAAAAATAGAAGAAAGGAAATTAAAATCAGCTTAAAGATAGCCACCACGCACCCTTGGTGCAATGGTCATTTCACGACTATAAGTGCTTGTAGGGTGTGAAAGGCAAGATTGGGGTTCAAGTCTCTATGCACAAGCTTTACACACATATACACCTAAATTAGGCTAAAGTAGAATTTTTATCTTGTATAAAAAAAATTTAAAAAATCAGCTTAAAGATACAATTCGATCATTTAAACTTTAAAGATGATATTTGCCTCTCTTGATTGAGTTTGGTAGTGGGTTCGAAGCAAATCGCCTAGCATATACAACTAAGCTTGGATTTTACAAGTAGTAATATTGGAAAATCCTATGGATTTCTCTTTAATGTTGAGCAAACTATGTAAAAACTTTGAAAACCTTTGAAAATGTAAACTTAATATGGATGATTAATTGTGAACAATGAAGAGTTGTCTTTCAAAATGCACACTTGAAAGGTCACTTTAGTTGGTACAAGCCCTTAAAATTGTTGCCAATGCCTTGGCTATTACTAACCATTAAAGGCTAAAAATAATCTCTATTCCCTCTCTTTTTTTTCTTTAAAATTATGCTAGTAAAAACATATTATGCAATCATTCTTCTCAAGCGAGAATGACATCACCCTAGCAAGGAGTGCCAATCAAGCAAATCATAAGACCTCGCTTGAGCAAGCTCGATTAAAGCGTTAAGTCCTCTGTTTGCCAAACTAGGAACCTTATTTTCTTATTAATATTGTGTTTCAACTTGTCCCTTGCTTAAGCAAGGACCTTTGCACAATTGATTTATGAAGCTTGCTCCAACAAGATGCTTCAACATGTTTCAACTCTCTCCCCTCACCAACTCCCCCCCGGAACCATTCTTCTAACACTAAAGTAGGATCACTCACATGTTACAAACTACACATGTATACATATACACAACCATTATAGTTTAAGCTCTTTATGTTTTGATTCCTTAACAGAAAAAGAAATTTATATGTTCATCAACCTGCCTAAACCTAAACGGAAGAAAATGCATGGGTTAAAAGGGAATTCTCTCCCTTTTTATTTTCTTTAACTTGAATGACAGGTTAAAAGGGAATTTTAATCCATGGGAAAATAGGTTAATCTAAGACCCAATTCATGAAAAATGGGAGAAAATAGGCTTTTGCCCTTTTTTAAAAAAATATCTAGCAAAATGCCCAATATCTGAAACTATTTAGGGAAATGTTCCTGTTTTGAAACTCGATTTTCTAAAAATCGAATATCAATTTAAAACTCGATTTTTGGACAATTGAGTTATAGCGAACTAAAAAATAAAAGTAAAAAAATATTCTGAAACTCAAGTTCATGGAATACAAGTTCCTTGTGAAGTACTCGAGTTCATGAAACTTGAGTTCCTTGAAAAAATTCAAGTGGAATTCAAGTTCCATGAACTTGAGTACTTTACATGTAACTCAAGTTCATGACACTTGAGTTTCAACCAAAAAAAAAAAATCCTAAGCCCACATTCGTTATAACTCGATATTCCAAAAATCGAGTTTCAAAACAAGGGTTTTTCCTAATTAGTTTCAAACATGGGGCATTTTGCTGGATATTTTAAAAAGAAAGGGCAAAAACCCATTTTCTCCTCTCATTTTACTTGCTTTTTTTCCCATCACTTCCCTTTATAGCCATGTAAGACTCTTTGGAGCCATCCTTGGAGAGTAAGCCAAGGATACACAACTCCTCATGTCATCCAAGGGAACTCCTAGTAGGGATCAAATTCAAGATATCTAGGTCTACATGTTACAAACTTATGGGTAAAACTCACCCTTAAAAACCGACTTGCAAGAAGAGGGTGCCTAAGAGTTTATAAAGACATGGTTAAGCCTCTAGGTTGCCTCCTTTAGGATCCGACCACAAAGCCGCAACTTGGGGTGTTGGTTAGCTCTAATATCAAATGTTACAAATCCATGGGTAAAACTCAATCTTGAAAACCGGCTTGCAAGGGAATGGTGTCTAGGAATTTATAAACATATGGTTAAGCTTATATTTAATCTATGTGAGACACTAGGATTATAATACTAAATCTCCTCCCAAGTCTGCAACCACTAAGTTGCACCTAACGGGATGATAGTAAATGAATTATATAAATAGTACCGGTTGGTTTAGATTAAACAGGTGAAAATTTTAACAAAATATCACAATTGATTAGGTATTGTTATTTATTTATTTATTTTAAATTCATGTTCCATACCTGTCATTTATACTATCCTAGTTAGGGCAACACGTGCCTTGTCGTGGAAAAAGAGTAATGAATAAGGCCAATTCTAGATTTTATTTATATCACAAAACAAAGATATAGATCATTTAATTTTAAAGTACATAGAGATTTACTTTAATCAAAAGAGACATTATTTTGTGAGTTCCAATTAGCTCAACTGGTAAAGTCTCTGATGGTTGAATAAGAAATCTGAGGTTCAATCCCCACCTACACTAAAAACTAATTGATGTCTTGGTCTGATGACAAAGAGTTATCATCAGGAGCGGACGTCATAGGTTGAAAATCTCTCATTCATTCTAAGAATGGTAACGAATATCATCATCTTTCAACAATAAATAATTGAGTTTTGCTAAGAAAAAAAAAAGATGACAAAAGGCATGTAATCGAATTTTTCATTAGATAAATTATAAGTTTCAAAATTTTAAACATAAAAAATCAATGTTCTTTAGATAACAAATAAAACACTTTATATCATCATTTCAACTTTCCAAGAATTACTACCATCTAAAACTCAAAATATGTGAAATATTTTTTTTAGTATGTTAAAATCTAGTGGAAGTATTTTAGACATTACACAACAAATATTTTAAGAATCTTAAGCTTTCATTAGAATTTAACTGAGAAATAACAATATGACATATTTGCTATTTTCCAAAATACTAAGGGAAAAATTGCTTGATTTTAAAGTTTAAGGAAGAATCATAAACTACCTCAAACGTAAAGGATGAAAAGTGTTTTTATCCTAAGTTTTGTGTGTGTGTATGTGTAAAACTATGTGTTTTTAGTTAAAATGGTGCGCAAGAAAAAAAATACAAAAAATCACCCCAAGAAAATTGTATGTGAAATAATGAATTTTAGCTTAACAAAGTTGACTAAACCAACACAAAATTTCTAAAAACACAACAAAATGGCACAAGATTTTCTTAATACCTTTATAATTTTTTTATATCTTATTTTGACTTATAAAAAATTGAGAAATCAACAGTTTTGAAAATATTGTATAGTAACAAGATGTCCTAACGTTTTCACAAAAGAAATGCTATTTCCACAATATTTTCATAACAAACCATAAGTAGTAGGTTGTTGCATGTTGTTATTAGTGGGCAAAAAAGTAGTTTCATTGGTGAGGTTAAATTAGAACCAATAAAAATTTATCACCTCTGATTTGTTATAAAAATGTTATGAAAAATATAGTGGATGTAACACTTTTTTTTTTACAATACCTTTATTTTTAGCTGTAGTTGGTTCTAGTATGATATTTCATTACTTTATTTTGATCTATAAAAAATTAACACCTCAACAATTGTGAAAATATTGTGCCAATTTGTTGTGTTAATATTTTATTACAATGTGAAATAGTGCAAATTGGACAAACCAAAAATAATATAGCAAATCTACTATAGCTTTACCCATTCACACACCCAAAAAAAAAAAAAAAAATGCTAGTGAAACAGTGAAAATTGAGCAAACCAAAACTACTATAACAAAGCTACTGTAGCTATTTCCATTCACTCTTTTTTTTATATAGAAAGTGTTGTGAAAAATGTTTTTGATGCATCACCTTTTTTTTTCGCAATATCTTTATTTTTAGTTGTAATTGGTTCCAATATGATATTTTATTTTGACCTATATGGAATTAACACTTCAATAATTATGAAAATATTGTGATAATTTATTGTGTTACTAACTTATTATATATAAACGGGGTAACTAATAGTTCATATGTATATAAAAAAAATAAAAAAATTCAACTGACGATGTTACGAGAAAAAAAAGGGCCAGTGAACCATTCAAATTGAATAAACATAAACACTGTATCAATAAGGATTGGCTCTTTTATACGTAGATCGATATAAATATTACCGGTTTGGTTAGGTTAAAAGGGTGAAAATTTCAACAAAATATCAAAGCTGAGTAGGTATTGTTCATTAATTCATGTTCCATACCTATGTGTGTGTTTATATAATATACATATATATATATATATATATATGAGATGAGTTCAAGTTACACCAGGTGTAACTTTGTAAATATTACACATTTTTTACACCATAGGTTTGTAGGAAATCTAACGGTTAAAAAAACATATTAGCCACCTCAACCAACCTAATTAATACAGCATATTTTATGTTTCTCTTTCTTATTTATTACAAATTAATTCTATCCTAATTTCTCTCTCTTGCTTGCCCAACAAAAGACGAAATTCTCTTTTTCTTTCTCCCACGCATTATCTCTCTCTTGCTTACCCAGTATAAAACAAAATTCTCTAGAGAAGCAGATCTGCTTCTTTCTCACAACGTGATTTGGGTAGAGGAAGAAAAGATAAAAACAAAATGATTTTTTTTTTACAAAAAAAAAAAAGCTCTGACATTTCTTTTTTTCCCATTTACGAGACTCAGTTAATTGGTTTTGAGTAGAAATGTTAGTATGAGTTTGAGTTAAGTTTTGTATGAGGCTTTGTTTTGTAATTGTGGCTTGACACCTCTATAGCAACACATGCATGGTCTTGATGAGTTGTTATGAATTTTTTTTTTTTTTGAGAATGAGTTGTTATGATTTTTAGATACACTAATTTATATAACCATTTTATATCTATATAGTTTTCTATCAATTATTCTTTTTAAAAAGAGTAAGTGAATTAGGAGATTAGGAAAACTGAAAACCCCAACCAAAATATATCCAGCAATTGTAAGAAGAAAGGGACATCATTAAATAACACCAAATGAGATCTATGGAGAGTAATAAATGAGGATTGAGAAAAATTGTTATTATTTAGGTAAATAAGGTAGAAAGCAAAAATCATTTAATGCTGTTTTTTCAACCGTTGGATCTATTAGAAATCTATGGTACAAAAAAGGTGTAACCAATGAAGTCGGTACCGTACCGTACCGGCCGGTACGACCAGAATTTTTCGTACCGGCTGATGAACCGGTACCGAAACACCTTTAAAATGTACCGCCCAAGATACCGGCCTATATCGGACAATACCGGTAGTACCGGAGTATACCGGACGTTTCGGCCGGAAAAGAGAAATTCGGTCGGTACAAAAACTAAAAGGAAAAATGGAAGAAATGCATGATTTGAACAAACCCCAGTGCAGCAAGTTGCAACCACATTGACATCGTCGATCAGATCTTCTTCTTCTTTTTTTCTTTTTTCTTCTTCTCGTCTGTTTTCCTTCTCCACTGCTAGCTCTGGTTTTTTTCATTTTTTGAAGGGTTCATTGCTCTGGTTTCTTCTCCCTTTTTGTTGAACAAAGAATAGCAAGTGGTTTGTCTTTCTTTATTTTGTACTTATTTGAAATTTCCTAAGCCTTTTACACGTGACTAGCCTTGGAACGGTTGATAACTCACATTTTTAAATAAAATATGGGATGAATGGTTCAGCCTTTCCTTCTCTTTTAGTCTTGAGCCCCGCATTATTTGATACATTGATTGCATCACATCAATTCAACTTTTAAGTTTGTTTTTTTTTTTTTTTTTGGGTAACAACTTTTTAGTTTTCAATGTAAAAAAATGTACTGACTTAGTATATTAATATATTTTTAAAAAATGTATATTATCAATATTATTATTATTGAAAGTGATATTTTAAGTTTGAGATTTGAAATAATTAGTGAAATATGAGTTTGAAATTTTATAGTTCTTAATATAATATATATTATATAAAATAGTAGTAAACTCGAAACGGTACACTGGTATTGATCGGTATCCGAAATATATCGTACCGATAGCTAAACTGGTACAACTTCCGGTATGGTATTGACTTCTTTGGGTGTAACTCTTAAGAGTTACACTAAGTGTAACTTGAACCCATCTCTCTCTCTCTCTCTCTCTCTCTCTCTCTCTATATATATATATATATAAAGCTGAGTAGGTATTGTTCTTAATTCATGTTCCATACCTATGTGTGTGTTTATATATATATATATATATATATATATATTATATAGGTGGATCGAGTAATACTGGTTATTTAGAACCCCAAAATTAACTTTAGCTTAAAAAAAAAAAAAAAAAACCTTTTGGCCTCATTGGTGAATCCTACACCTTACCAAAAAGGGTGCATGGATGTGGTGTCTAGGTTGCCAATGAGGTCGGATTGGAAGCTGAACTATAGTAGTAATTAGTAAGTTCCAATTTTTCCGATCTCTCATTTTGTTTTGTTTTTTTTTTTTTTTTTTTGTATAAAATAGAAATTCTACTCTAACATAATCTAATATGTGTGTGTGTGAACTGTAAAACTCCCTTATGGAGACTTTAACCCTGGTTTTTGCTCTTCAACGCTCTACAAGTACTTATACTTGTAAAGTGACCATTATATCAAGGGTGTGTAGTGGTCCCGTCTCTCATTTTTAAATATATTTACATAGTTGGGACAAATTAATTACTAATGTGGAAGTATCTAGGTAGGGCAATGTGAACATAGAATGAGACATTTGATACATGAACGTCTTAAAATTTAGTCCGAAGGTCAACATTTATGTTAGGTGAATGTGAAAAAGAATGCCCTTTTCACGTTCCCATGCTTTAGTCCATAGACGACAAGTTTCTCAAATGTAGCAAAAAATCGAGCACTCAGGTCCAAGGTATATAAAACAAACTACATAAAATTACAAGTTGCAACTATCAAAAAGCATTGTAACAAACGAGGTACTCAAGAAAAAAGTTTATAAAATAAAATTTTAAAAAACTTTCCCATGCTTTAGTCCATAGACAACAAGTTTCTCAAATGTAGCGAAAAATGGAGCACTCAGGTCCAAGGTATATAAAACAAACTACATAAAATTATAAGGTGCAACTATCAAAAAGCATTGTAACAAACGAGGTACTCAAGAAAAAAGTTTATAAAATAAAATTTTAAAAAATTAGGGTAAATATTATATTCTAAATCCTATAGTTTAAGGGTGTGACAAATTAAACTTTATAGTTTTAAAAGTAAGTAAATAACTCCGAGATTTTAAAAAGTAACTAACTAAATCTCTTAGTTACAAAAGTAACAAATTAATCTGAACCTATGAACAACATTGTGTTCCCAAAAATTATATGGGTATAATTTAAAAAAAAAAAAAATGCAAATTAGAACATTGCCCAAATCTCTAATAAGTAGGGGTGTGCAGAAAACCCACCGACCCACCAAACCCGACCCAACCCGCCGGGTTGGTTTGTTTTTAGGGCTTGGTGAGTTGGGTTGGGTTATAAAATTTTTTTTTGTAGCGGGTCGGGTTGGGTTTTGGGTCATAAAATTACAAACCCGCCAAACCCAACCCGACCCACCCATATTTTAATATATATTTAAAATATATTATATATTTAATAAATATTTTTTTAAGTTAAAACCTAGTAATATATAATATAAAATATATTATATAATATAAAATAAAATCCTACAAACATATATAATATAAAATCTTATTACTTTCTTTATTATATATTTAAATATATTATATAATTAATAAAAAAAATATAGGTTCAATTTAATAATAATAAAATTAAAAAAAAAAGTTTAACCCATGGTTCAACTCGACCCAACCCGACCCATGTGGGTTGGGTTGGGTTGGACATATGTGATGGGTCGGGTTGGGTCGAATTTTTTTTGACCCACCATGGTGGGTTAGGTCAAAAAATTCTCTCAACCCGACCTAACCCGACCCATGCACACCTCTACTAATAAGGTCGAGGCCACTAAACTTCATTCTCACTTATGAAAAAAAAAATTAAAAAAAAAAAGGAAATAAAAGTTGTGTTAATTTGGAAGTGCGTGTTTTCATTAGTCTATTGGGTTTAAATAATAAATTGAGCAAAAAAAAAAAAAAAAAAAAAACACTTGGACATAAAAAATTTGTAACTTTGAAAAGAGTTGAACATAAGTTAATAAGCTGAATATACCGTTCAATTTTACCATACCGCTCAACCAAACAAATACCAAACAGTGTTGCTATGGACAGAAAAAAATTCACTGAATTATTTACATTCCACTCAGAAGACTGGCAGCTGGTGTTGACCTTACAATTTCTCTAATATATCAAAAGACTTAAACAGCTGGCATTGACCTAGTGCTTGACCTTGTGCTTTATATCATGATGATCTAACATCCTACTCTACACAAAGAAGACTGGCTTGTTTGTTCTTTAATTTGTTCCTTCAATTTCAATATTTCAAATGGGTAGTGGCAATCTCACTAGGCTACTCTTGCAGAAGATCTTATGCAGCAGAAGGAAACTTCATTCTGTGGCCATAAGAATAGCTCATGCAGACGATATGAGGCCAGGTGCTCCCCATGCTATCCACACGCTAAATTGGCGTGCCTCAGTGAAAGAGAAGTTGAAAAATGATGAAATTCCTGGAGAGAGCGACTGTGTCTGCATTTACAAGGTGCCTCCAAACATGCGTCAAGCGGAGAAGAAGGCATATGAACCCAGCATTGTCTCAATAGGTCCTTACCACCATGGAGAGCCGCGGCTACAAGACATGGAAAAGCAAAAATGGCGATACTTTCATCGTCTCTTTAATCCAAAACAGCAGCATGGAGTAGAATTAGAGCCCGTGATGGAAGCAATGGAAAAGTTGGAAGAGAAAGCTCGAAGCTGTTACAGTGATGAAGTTAAACTTAGCAAAGGCCAATTTGTTGAGATGATGCTTATAGATGGCTGCTTCATCATTGAGCTCTTCAAAGAGCCCAATCAGAAGCAAAATTTCACACAGCAGAAATTGGATATCGATGAGGAGCGTTCCTTAATCAAAAGGCGGATGCTACCAACTCTGCGTCGTGATCTAATCATGCTTGAAAATCAGCTCCCCCTGTTTGTTTTGTGTGAATTGTTCCTGTTAATTACAAACAGCAGTAGTTCTACAAAAGCAACCCCATCATTGCAAGAGCTTGCTCTTCGCTTCTTTAACCCTCTCTTGCAAAGAAATCACCCAAACTTAGATGTATCTACAGTGAAAGGGTTTGAAGGAAAGCATTTTCTTGATCTTTTCCGCTCTAGCATCCTCCTGGAGAAACCTGCACGAGGTAAGCAAATTCACATGATGCGCTCCATATCAGAGCTAAAAGAGGTTGGTGTTAAGATTGCAGCTAAAAATCATCCGAAGCCATTGGATATAAGCTTCGGGTGGAAGTTGAATATGGGATTGACGGTGACAATTCCTCCTTTATACATTGATGATCATAGAGGCACTTTGTTTCGAAACATGTTGGCATTTGAGAAATGCCACCGGTTTTGCCATCCAGATGTCACATCATACTTGGTTTTCTTTGATGGACTCATTAATTCAGCTAAAGATGTAGCGCTTCTCCATTATAAAGGGATTCTCTACCATTCATTGGGGAGCAATAGGGAGGTGGCAAAACTTGTCAACAATCTTTGCAAGGAAGTGGTTTCGGATAATGATGAGTCCTATTTATATAAGGTTGTGAACAATACCAATTCTTACTTCAAGACTCCGTATGCCAGAAACAGAGCAGCATTAGTGCACCACTATTTCAGCAACTGGCTTGTGGGTATCTCAACTTTAGGTGCATTCGTTGTTCTTCTCCTGACCCATGTTCAGACAGCCTCTGCAATTGATAGTGCTCTGGGTCACTTGCATGACAACCACTTCTGGTCATATATAAGAGATATCATTTTACTACCATTTTCTGGTTATCCTGGCACCCCAAATGGTCCAACTGTAGGGGAGATTAACCAAAGCGACAAGCGATGCGAATGTTTGTTTACTTATTTGGAAAATTTGTTGAAAGGGATCGACGAGAAGAAAAATGATTAATAATATCATGTATTTACTTTTTTTTGCTGAATAATATCATGTGTTTACTTAAAAAGCCCTTTCATTTACTTTTGAATTCTGTAGACCATTAACTAGTTGCTAATCCATACAATGCACGAGATAATTAATTAAAATTGAGTTAAAAATGAAGGAAAAAAAATAATTTAGTTCAAAATAAAGGTTCAACTAAAAAATTGGTAAAAAATACAATTAGTTTTAACTTTCTTTGAAATTGAACCTAAAAACCGAACCGTACGTATGTGAGGACAACAAAAAATGATATCAAATATTATCGGGATGAATGATTGAAAATTCACAACTACATTAAATTTAAAGAACAAAGACATTTGTTTCACAGCATTATATTAAATAATTAAAGCCCTTAAAATGAGTGAGGTAGACACAAACTTTTGCAGACCAAGAATTGAGAGTCATTTGGTAGAATTGTAAAGGAACGCTTTCTTTCATGTGCCAAAATATCATCCAAAGTATGAAGTGTCTAATGGAACCATAGAACATGAAAATATATGCTCACTAAGATACAAATAGCTTAATTAAATTTATGACTAATCAACAACAGCATGGTGTGGAAATTGTTTAAAAAAAAAAAAAGGAGTATCTAACAATCAAACATATGTATCTAACAATTCTAACCATAAAACAACTACAACATGAGAATTTGGTTCAAAGTATTAAAACAATAACTAAATTTACAAAATGCCTGTTATATATATTTGTAGTGATGGTGTGATGCCCCACCAACAGTGATAGAGCCTCAACTATTCAACATTTGTAACACTAACAATTAGCCGTGTCCACCTATGTTAACCCACCAAATTGTCTTCAACTTCCAAAAAGGAAAAGTGTTAGCTCTCTAGAAACTACTGTTCTTTCGGGAAAAGATGAACAGATGAAAATCAATAAACTTACTATTATGTAATGAACACTATTTTACAACTAAAATCTCATACTACTCTTAACATGATTCTTCTTTGTTTTTTTTCCTTGAATGCTCAGGCTCTCCAAGTGCCATCAGTAGTTGGAAGAATTGGAGCTTGAGCTTCATAGCTTTAGTGATATAAAGGATTTGCCAAATCAAACAAAGTTAGACAAGTTGGTGAGAATCTATAATTCCATTTAGTTTTGGTGAGAATTTGTATCTTGCCAAGCAACATTGTAACAGTTGCACAATATGACTCTACACTGTATCCCAAAGGATCTCTCTTGGATTGCTTCATTCTTCTATCAGACACAATAACTAAAGCTCCCCCATCATAACTTTCCTGCCTTGCAAAACTTCATAGACAAAAGCAGAATTCCAGAATTTTCATTTCCTACTTTTGCAGCCCCCAATCAGACTAACTAATAGATAATTTGAAATTGCTATCAGACATTGACCATGATACTTGATAATAAAACAAAGGCTGGGAAGTAAGAGATCAACATATCTGATAATAGCAATCAACACTTACCAATTATAATTCACCACCACTGATATCACAGGACACAAAAAATCCCAATTTTGCTTCAAAACCGAGATTGAAAAATAAATAACACAAATTTCCACCTTAAATCCCTAGAACCTAAAGCACAAAATAAAATAATAAAAAAACCCTTTTTAATGCCAGCAAACCAAAACACCTATCATCATACTGCTACTTTTCACATTAAAATTTTTTAATTACAAATAATCCCTTGCACAATAGTATCATTAAAACTACTTAATCTCGGCATGAATCTCCATTAATACAACAAAGAAACCATGCGTAGATTATGCAGTCCTCTCATGGGTCACATTTATATAAAAAAATCCTCTAGCTTCCTTTTAAGTTGTAAACTTATAGTTATTTCTTTCTACAGATTATGCATGTGTGATGTATAAAGGCTACAATTATCAGCTTCTGCTTCTTATAGCATGTTCTAACCAGATCAACTACAACACAACTATCAATGAACGTGGTATCATTGTTAGATGAAAACAACACCTTGAAAAATGCCCTCATCTCTTATAAACCAATTCTCATTATTGCAGCCTAAACATACATTAACAGCCAAGATAAATAGTAAAGCAAATGAGAAACACAAAAACTACTTAAAAAACTTCCAGCTTAGTTGAGTATTCTTTGCACTTACTTTTCTGTAATTTCCCATCTCCAAGTCATCCATAGAACCTGTACCATTAGTGAATAATTCCTCCATTACTTATTCAATTTGTATAAAGAAGGAGAGAATGAACCAAATTGTACAACTAACATGCTGCTACAGAGCATGAATCTAAAGATTGATTGATTCGCGCACCTAATCCTACCCGGCATTTAAAATGTAAATTTGACTATGTTTCAACCATATTAAATTCTTACAAATCACTCTATGATGATTCCTTTATTCACATCATGGATTTTATGAATGATTTGCAATTACGATACCACATATTACTGGCTAACTAATTTATAATATTGATTTTTATCAACTGAATGTATCCATTGTATTCATAGCTATGACTAAGAAACAGAGAGTACTAAATAGTTGAACCCATTTCTCAGCAATCTCTATGCTCTTCCTGTATCCAACTGACTTGTACACAGTAATCTACACATAAACCTCTAGTCAATTAATTGATTTACCCAACAAAAATTGGGGGCTTTGAGATTAATCCAGAGAGATCCTAATCCTTCCTAATTTTTGAAAGGTATTAGCAATAATGCATTGAAATACTGATGGAAAAAAAGGGCACAATATTATAGTGAGTAAATAGACATTCCTCACTATGGTTAAAAAAGCATCACATGCTCCAAAATAAGGCTAAGCACACCCTAGCCAATACCTTCAAATTAAAGTTTTGACTATTTGCAATCCACACAACATAACCCAACAAAAAAAAAAAAAAAAAAAAGATTAAATAGTAATAATCAAGCTGTATCTCCTCTTCAATAACTACTTAAAATCTAAAAGATAGAACAGCAAGGAAAAATCTTAAAGAAACAAACTTACCTCCTTTTTTTTCAAATAGTTGCATAATTTTTTAGTGGTGCATTGGTCAAGTCCAAGGAAAACCTCACATATGCCACAAAATCTCTTTCTTGTGCTTTGGCTGAGTTGCCATCAATTCCTACACATAAATCAAATCCACTCAATTTGTATAGAGTAAGAAAATGTAAATATTAAGTATTCTAAATCACACAATGGATTCTGCATAGCCACCTTGCCTAATCATATCAAAATATGCCCAAAGGATCCAAAAGCTGAGACAAAGTATTCAAATTAAAAACTTTCACCCTTGACCATAACACTGTTTGCCTTATAAATAATTTGCAAAGGGGGGACATGAAACAACACACACAATTATTTGCATAGTTATGGATTTCCAATTAAAGCAATCCAACATATTTTTATAAAAGCAGCCATCTACCAGCAGAGAATCAAACAATCTATTCTCAACACCACCGATATCCCTATCAAGCATCCTTAACAATCTAGAAGCTAACACAGTGATCCCTCTTGTTGCCTTAAATCCATGTTTATTTATCACTTAAGGAATCCCATCAAAGTTGAGCTTCTATAACCCATAAAGTTGATCTAATCTGAACTCTAGTAATCCAAATTAGGTACCTTTACAGACTTAGCACAAACTACTAAATTAAACAACAAAATTTAGTTAAAGTGGTGACCTTCCCATGATCAAATATAGGCTTTCCCAAAAATGAAAACCCAGATAGTAACTTAAACTTTTTCACACTCATAAATTGATAAAAACCACCCACGTCATTGCTTCAAAGCACATCCACATTCAATGACACCAAAACCAGTTGTCAACAAAGCTCATAATTAGAAACAAAACCTTGCTAGCATAGGATTTTGACTTTCACAGATTTCCCCATCCGATTATCTTCATTCTATTTTTTTCCATTGAAGTACAATCTGACTCTATTCCTAAACTGAATCAACCCTGTGACTCTTTTTTTCCCCACTCAATATACATATGAAGCAATTTTCAATTATTTGCCATAAACTTTCTAAAGTCGGGTATATGAATCTGTTTGGAATTTGGGTGAGAAAAAGGAAATCACTATATTGCTTAAGAAATTAGATACCTAACTAAGCAATTTTAAACTTTTCTGTTACTCTCCTATGTTCTTTAACAGATCCAAATGGAGGCTTAATGAATGTATTCCTTCTCCCACATGTACCCATTATCCACACATCAGTAATCCAACCTAGTCTTCAAAAATACAATCAAGTTAGTTCACCCCATCAGCACACCCCATTTTTCTTCATATAGCAAAAATATACACCCATGAATATAAGTTATAAAACAGAAATACATGACTTAATGACAAATTGAACAGCAAGATGCAGCTTAGTGACCCTTGGGCCATCATCAAATAGTTTATGCCAGTTCATTTATTCTATTATTCCAATACATGTTCAACAGTTACTCTTGTAGGCCTTTTGTCAAACACCTAACAGATGTAATTTAATTCAAAGTAAAATTGAATTGATCATTCCCCTGACTTATATTCAATACATACAACAAAAAAATTGGGGATATAACCTTATTGCAACCGATGAACACCACTATTTAGTCCAGCAAATCCATCTCAAAGAGCTACTTAATGGTTATCACAATCTTCTTCGACACGCTTATTCCATATGTTGCCTCTCCATCGGACTGGGGATGTATCTGCAACTTGGGTGTGATTGAAGCTGTTGAGTTGTGCCATAGAAGGTGGAGCCGTTGAGTTGTGGGAAAGAAGGACTGATGGTGAAGATGGGCAAAGAATCGGGTTTGAGGTTTGAGAGAGGAGCATTTTTTTTTTTTTTTTTTTTTTTTCTATATTGGGTTTTTACGATAATCGGGTTTTAGAGAAAAAAAAAAAAAAATCAGAATTTTTATTTGCCCCTGTGTGTGTGTGTGTGTGTGTGTGTGTGTGTGTGTACACACACACTAGTTATAGGGGTAAATAATTAACAAGTGTAAATAATTATCTCACTAAAATAAGGGGTTCTTCCAAAAACTAAATTAAATTGATAATTCTAAATTGAATTTTAAATTGACAATTATTTAAAAAAAAAGTACTAAGCAATTGATAAATTTAAAACTAATATAATCTTGATAATATTATAAATTAAAATTAAAGTTGATAATTCAAGAATACATGTGTAGAACATCTTTTTTTTTTTTTTTTTTTTTTTTGAGAATAAAAAAAATGGGGGCTTTTATGGTCATATTACACCCCCGGGCAGGGAGCCAGTGGCCTCGGAGTAGGTAAGGCGAGGACATCGCAGGCAGACCACTCTGTATTTTCTGTGTGGAAGTCACCTCATTTGAGTACACCCCCCACCAAGTTTACCCACCAACAGAAACTTGCTGGTAGCGGGACTCGAACTTAGGTGTGTTGCATGAAGCATCCAAACCTTGCTAGCTGAGCCAAGCCCCCGTTGGCAGAACATCTTGATAATTTGATGTAACATAAAAATCAAATAAGAAAATTGTTAAAATTAATCTATTAATTCTAACCATATTTAATCATTAATTCTAAGACCCTAATCCTAAGCATGTAAATTAGATCAAAGCTAAGAAAATTAGTTTAAACAAAAGGCATTTTGATATATATATATATATATATATATATTAAATGTCATTAACGTAGATATTATCAAATTAATGGAGATATATACTGTTTTTTGGAATAGATAGAGATTATCAAATTATTCTTGGGATAGATTTATATTAATTACTTCTTGAAGAATTTGGATTGTGCTTATCTCTTTATAATCAAGTTTTGTGGCTTGATATTGTGATAAAATAATATTAATTTAATAATATTAAAATTTTGAAAATTTAGATGATAAATATTATCTAAATTAAATTTTTGTATGTTAAATATTATCCCCTAATTTAAGAAATATATCCTAACAAATAAAAAAATAATGTTAATCTAATTTTATTTAATGATAAGAATAAATTAGAGTCCTGATAGTATATTATTTTTTTTTATGTTAAATATGCATCTTTCAACCCATCGGAGCTAAAAGATGTATATTTTATGGCTATATCATATAATCATATCAAGTCATTGTATCGGTGCTGTGGTGCCCATGGGCCCAAATCATGTATTGGGCCGGCCCAAAGGGCCTCCATAGAGAGGAAATCCGACCCGACAGTTTAGAATGATCCGAGGATATAATGACTATTTCCAGCGCTACCACATGACGAAGAAAGTTGCCATGCATGAGCGTAGCACCACAGGACATCACGTCCGAGGATGATATTCCCCTCGGAAGCAAGCCGCCGAGGATAGTATTAATGCCCCGGTGGTTCAAAGACTCCATCTTTAAGGGCCATATGTATAAATAACCGAAAGGGTGAAGATAAGAGATAAGGGAAATTGATGGACAAATATCAGAGAAAAGACTGTTGCCACCGCATTAAAGGCACCATACCTGCCCCTCTGGCCGCATTAATGAAGAGGTGACATCTGAACATTGAAATTCAGCCCTAATTTCACCACTAGGGATTTGAGTGAGGGGGAACGATGGGACAAGTATCAAAAAAAAGGAGACACCTGGACTACACGTGGGGGAAGGAAGGGTGAGAGAGGCAGGCCTATAAAAGGAAAAGGAAGACGAAAGAGAGAGGGGGAGGAAAAAATCAAAGGCAGTGAGAAAGAGAGAGAAAGAGAGAGAACTTGTAAGGAAACCCAAACATTTGTCCTCGGCAGTAACACAGGAAGTAATATTTCGTCCACGTTTGATAAGTAAGCATATATTCTGCGATCAAACCGAACCTTTTATGTTATCTACCGCCTAAACCCCTGGATTAGAATCCTACTCTCTATAAATTCATTGTTTAGGGCTCATAGGCTTGATCCGGAGGCTCGATTCAACACAAAGCTCGATTTGTGCCCTTACAATTGGCGCCGTCTGTGGGGATCCTTGAGTTTTTGGTGCAGATAACATGATGGCGGGTTTGAATCCAGACCATGTTGAATCTCTCGGATCTCAGCACGGGGATCCATTCTAACAGACAGAACATATAGAAGATCGAGAAGGTAGTGTGCATTCGGGGCGAACCGCCAGTAATCCTCAGGACAGAAGCAGGGGCTCTAGTGAGGCAAACACTAGGGCCATGCGGAGGAAAATTGATCATCTGAAAAGGAAATTACGACGGGTCAAACATAAACGGACACCTTCCATATCGGACCCTTCGTCAGATGACTCCCAGAGCAGTAGCTACAAGTCGAGGTCGGCAACTCCTCCTAGTGAGACTTTTGCTTACCAAGAAGGGAGTCCCCATGATATGGCGAGCAAAAAATCCCTTCCCAGGGGCTCAGGCAGCAACGCCATGGGGAAAGCGCTGCTCCAACTCTCCAAATCACCCTTCACACGTCGTATTGAGAGGGGAAAGCTCCCCCGTCGGTTCACGCAGCCAAACTTCACCATCTATAATGGCAAAACAGACCCAGTGGAGCACGTGAGCCATTTTAATCAGCGCATGGCGGTCTATTCACAGAATGAAACCTTGATGTGTAAAGTTTTCCCCTCAAGTTTAGGACCTGTCGCGATGAGATGGTTCAACGGCTTAAAGGCGGACTCCATTGATTCCTATATGGAACTTACAATGGCGTTTGGGTCCCGTTTTGTTACATGCAGCAGGGTACCTCGGCCTTTAGACTCGTTACTGTCCATGGCCATGAGAGAGGGCGAGACGTTGAAAACCTACTTGAACAGATACTGGGAAGCGTTTAACGAGATCGATGGCGATTTTGATGAAGTGGCAGTCAACACCTTTAAGGTCGGCCTTCCAGTTGAACATGATCTAAGAAAGTCCTTGACCAAGAAGCTGGTAAAGACAGTTCGTCGGCTCATGGATCGTATCGATGAGTATAAGAAGGTTGAGGAGGATCAGCAGCAAGGTAAAGGGAAGATGAAAACTGTCCCTCAGGAGAGTAGAGACTACAAGGCAGAGAGGTATAACAGCAAATGGCCGCGAAGAGATTTCACTAGCCAGACTAGGTCGGCCCCGCCCCAGACAGTAAACGCCGTATTTCGTGAGCCAGTGCAGCAAGTGTTGGAGAAAATTTGCCGAGAACCGTACTTTAGATGGCCCAGTAGGATGATAGGAGACCCTACCAAACGTAACCAAAACCTCTATTGCAATTATCACCAGGATAAGGGTCACACCACAGAGAACTGCAGGAACCTGTGGAATTACTTGGATCAGCTGGTCAAGGAGGGGAGGTTAAGGCAATTTATGAATTGACCTAATGAACCAGGCACCCAATCGGGTTCCGTGAACCAGGGAAGCAACAATGTGAGGCCACCATTGGGCACGATCAATGTCATCTTCGCAGCGCCAGGTCGGACAGGGTCATGTCCTACCAGAATAATGTCAGTACTACGTTCCTCTGCCGACGACGTCGACGCTGAGCCGAAGAGGCTTAAGAGGAGTCCCTTACCTGTGTTGGGATTTTTAGAGGAGGATAAAGTTGGCATTATCCAACCGCATGATGATGCGTTGGTCATCACTTTAAGAATAGGGGGTTACGATGTGAAGAGAGTGATGGTTGACCAGGGTAGTGGGGCTGACATCATGTACCCAGATTTGTTCAAGGGGCTCAATTTAAGGCCTGAAGATCTCACAGCTTATGACTCCCCGTTGATAAGTTTTGAGGGGAAGGCGGTTATTCCAAAGGGGTTAATCCGACTACCCGTATAGTCGGGGCCAGTAGTGGTGGACGTGGATTTTATTATAGTAGACGCTTACTCCCCTTACACAGCTATAGTGGCGAGACCATGGCTGCATGCTTTAGGCGCTGTTTCATCAACTTTACATGTTAAAGTAAAGTTCCCGTACGAAGATGGAGTTGAAAAAATACTAGGCAGTCAGTCCATGGCGAGGCAATGCATAACAGCAGCCATCACACATCAAACAACACAGGAGTCTCAAGCCCTGGCCGAAAAGAATTTATAGCAGTTAGAATCCTCGGCTGAACTGAACGAGGCCGAGGTTGAAGGGCTCGGCTGTGAAGATCTGGAGAAAGTGATTATTGCAGATGATATAGAGAAATTCTTCCAAGTAGGAAGTCAATTGCCATCCCGGGAAAAAGAAGAACTGGTTGCATTTCTGAAACGAAACATTGATGTATTCGCATGGGATGCCTACGAGGCTCCAGGGGTTGACCCAAACTTCATTTGTCACCACCTCAACGTCAGCCCAACAGCAGTACCGAGGAGGCAACCACCTCGGCGTTCGTCTCAGGAACATGCTGACGCTGTAAAGGAAGAGGTACTGAAACTTAAGAAGGCAGGGGCAATCAAGGAGGTATTCTACCCAGAATGGTTGGCACACACAGTGGTTGTGAAAAAGAAGAACGGAAAGTGGAGGGTGTGTGTAGACTTTACAGACCTGAATAAGGCTTGTTCTAAGGACTCATTTCCAATGCCCCGCATAGACCAGTTGGTGGACGCTACTGTGGGTCATCCTCGGATGAGCTTTTTAGACGCTTTCTAAGGTTACCATCAAATACCCTTAGCTCCAGAAGACCAAGAGAAAACAACCTTTGTCACACCCACGGGAAACTATCACTATAAGGTGATGCCTTTTGGCTTGAAGAATGCAGGGGCTACCTATCAGAGAATGATGACACGAATGTTTGAACCATAGCTAGGAAAAACGATCGAAGTGTACGTTGATGATATGGTGGTTAAGAGTAAAACCATCTCGGCCCATATACCAGACCTGGATAACACTTTCCAGACGCTGAGAAAGCACAAGTTACGACTCAATGCATCTAAGTGCTCCTTTGGGGTAGGGTCTGGAAAATTTCTGGGCTACCTAGTGACACATAGAGGAATTGAAATTAACCCCGCTCAGGTCAAAGCCATCAATAACCTGCAACCGCCCCGGAATCCAAAGGAGGTGCAAAGGTTGACTGGGATGACCGCGGCCCTCAACCGATTTATCTCAAGGTCTGCTGACCGGTGTAGGCCATTCTTTCAATTATTAAAAAAGTGGAAAGGGTTCGAATGGACAGAGGAATGTGCTGTTGCTTTTCAAAAACTTAAGGAATATCTTTCTCATCCTCCTATCATGTCTCGGCCTGAAGTTGATGAAGTCCTATTTGCATATATTGCAGTGGCCGCCCATGCCGTTAGTCTGGTGCTGATAAGGGTCGACGGGGATGTACAAAAGCCAGTTTACTATGTGAGTAAGTCCCTGCATGAAGCCGAGATACGTTATTCACCATTAGAAAAGGCAATCCTAGCCATAGTGCATGGCACACGTAAGCTCCCCCATTATTTTCAGTCTCATACGGTGGTTATCCTAACCCAGCTTCCCCTCAAAGCCATACTCCGGAGTGCAGATTATACAAGCAGGATTGCAAAATGGGGGACCATCTTGGGCTCTTTTGATATAAAGTACATGCCGCGCACCTCAATAAAGGGTCAAGTATTGGCTGATTTGGTAGCAGAATTTGCCGAGCCCACAATAGGAGATAGTGCCGTTAATAGGGGCATTGATGGAAAATCAGTTGGTATGGTGGCAGGCAAAGGTCTTATGGGTTGGACCGTTTACATTGATGGAGCTGCCAATCAAAGGGGATCTGGAGTGGGTTTAGTAATCACGACCCCAGAAGGCCTCACATTGGAGAAGTCCTTAAGGCTGGGATTCTCGACTACAAATAATGAGGCCGAGTATGAGGCTTTGCTAAAAGGGATGGAGATGTTTCATAAACTGGGGGGAAAGATCGTGCAAGTGTTCTCGGATTCGCAACTCGTTGTAGGCCAAATGGAGGGAAAGGTGGAGGCCAGAGATCCGAGGATGCAAGACTACTTGAGTTAAGCCAAGATGGTACAAAGTAAGTTCGAATCCTTTACCTTATCCCATGTTCCTAGAAATAAGGTGGGGAGTTTGGACTGCCGAGGACAGAAAATACAAGGATAACTAGAAGGAACGAGCAGTAATAACGAAAGCAGAAAGTTGGAGTACTTACTTTTAAGTAACTAGGTCACCTTAGCTTAGAATCGAAAGGACTAGAGACGCGTGTAGATGGCAGGGAGGGCTAGATTCGATGTACAGACTCTGAAAATGAATAAGGAACATTTGAAATAGCAGTTCTTATTTCGTGGGGATGCGTAAAGTGGGAGACCTCCCGCCTGCTTCCTCAAAATACGCCTGTCCGTCAGATGAACATCCAGCGGTTAGAAACAGGGAACATAAAGCTGCCAACATTTAATTGAAGCGCGTTCTGCAGATTAAAGCGTCAGGAACAGATTGTCTTACGTGTGCGTACATCGAAACCCTCATTCCTCTCCACAGAGTATAAATAAGGATTTCGAGGGGCTATTGTGGTGCCCATGGGCCCAAATCATGTATTGGGCCGGCCCAAAGGGCCCCCATAGAGAGGAAATCCGACCCGACAGTTTAGAATGATCCGAGGATATAATGAATATTTCCAGCGCTACCACATGACGAAGAAAGTTGCCATGCATGAGCGTAGCACCACAGGACATCACGTCCGAGGATGATATTCCCCTCGGAAGCAAGCTGCCAAGGACAGTATTAATGCCCCGGTGGTTCAAAGACTCCATCTTTAAGGGCCATATGTATAAATAACCGAAAGGGTGAAGATAAGAGATAAGGGAAATTGATGGACAAATATCAGAGAAAAGGCTGCTGCCACCGCATTAAAGGCACCATACCTGCTCCTCTGGCCGCATTAATGAAGAGGTGACATCTGAACATTGAAATTCAGCCCTACTTTCACCACCAGGGATTTGAGTGAGGGGGAACGATGGGACAAGTATAAAAAAAAAGGAGACACCTGGACTACACGTGGGGGAAGGAAGGGTGAGAGAGGCAGGTCTATAAAAGGAAAAGGAAGACGAAAGAGAGAGGGGGAGGAAAAAATCAAAGGCAGTGAGAAAGAGAGAGAAAGAGAGAGAACTTGTAAGGAAACCCAAACATTTGTCCTCGGCAGTAACACATGAAGTAATATTTCGTCCACGTTTGATAAGTAAGCATATATTCTGCGATCAAACCGAACCTTTTATGTTATCTACCGCCTAAACCCCTGGATTAGAATCCTACTCTCTATAAATTCATTGTTTAGGGCTCATAGGCTTGATCCGGAGGCTCGATTTAACACAAAACTCGATTTGTGCCCTTACAGGTGCATATCTTTCAATTCATAAACATGTATTATACTTTAATGTAAATATATAAGACTGGCTACCTTATTGAGTTTAACAACCAAAAAAAGAATTATTTTTTTAATTTTTTATAGGCTTACAAAATGTTTATAAGTTTTATTTATTTTTTAAATGCACCTTTTGTCTTCTTTATCTTTATCAATTTTGTTTGATTGTATAATTTCTATTATATACTTATTTTTTTTTTTTTTTGGGCCTATCTGACCTTTTTGGTTCAAGGGAGTAAGTATATCTCGTTTGTATAGTTTATTAAAATGTAAATACTAAGATAGTCATGTTTGAAGAGCTCTAAAACAGTAAAACCTCATATGGGAAAAGTTCCTAAAAAAATGTAGTAAATCCTAAGAGCTTATATTAGTCGATAATCTATTGAGACGAAACGATTTCGCCGTTAAAAGAAATAGCCCTACTGATAACCCCGAGTCTTCATTTGGCTGCACTATAAATACTACGCATAATTCACCCACAACCTTCACAATTCACACAGCGCCACTCTGCGTCTCACAGACCTCTTGTAATCAAAGTTGCACAGCTCTAGCTTTAGCTTTAGCTCAGGATTAGTGTTTATAGTCTACAAAAATTCATTGCCTTAGTTGCATATACAAGCTTATGCCAAGCCAAGCAAAGCAAAGGGCCGAGGCAAATAGGGGAGAGCAATATAATTGGCTCTGAAATAAACTTGTGGGTTCTCCACAGGCTGCCCTGCCAATCTGGCCCTATACATAAAAACATGGCATCATAGTACGGGTTTTGTGCTTTGATGGGTTTATCTGGGATTTGAATCTTTGGTTTTCAGGCCTAAGTTTCTTTCTCAAATACCCATCTGCTCTTTTTTCACAAACCCGCCTCCAATCGCCATTACATTACTTCTTCCAAATGATCTGCAATTTTTTTTTTCAATTGCAACCACATTTTTATCTTGGGATGTTTTAATTTGTTTACATGGATTGAGGATCTACAGCTTATTACAAAATTTTAGGATAAAGGCTTAGTTGTTGTAATAGATTTATTCATAAGTTTCAACCTTGTGTGTGTGTTATTGTTCATGGGACTCTACCATTTGCACCAATTATTAGATTTGTAATAATTAAAATGAGTTATGAAATGGATTGATTTTAAATGGAGAAGTTCTTCGAAGTTTTTAGTTGACACCAAATTTTTTGTTTGATTGTCTAGAAGTTAGGCGTATAATGCACAGCTGGGTTTTGATTTTCCATGAAGGGCATAGAATGAGATTGAAGTCAAGGTTCAATAACTGGTATTTGCACCCCATGTTCACCATGATTTGAATCACTAGTTGATACAAGTACAATAAGAAGGATTTGAATTTGAGTAACAGAATTTACAATAAATGTAAATCTCAGAAATCTGATTGCAAATCCTACTTATCAAAAGGGGAAAAGTCTATGGACGAATCCACCTTTTCATCGTAGCCAAACAACCCCCTCTCCAAAGTCCAATTTTTTATAATTGCCTGAGAATTCACTGCCTGGTCTCAATAGGAACAAGATGCCCAGCTCCAAAAACCGCAACATGACCCAAAGTCCCCCATTTCTGCACATACCCAGCAAGCTCACCATTCAATGCCCAAACTTTCCTCTCAGCCATCAACAACTCACTAAGCACATCACACTTCACTGTCTTCACCAATTAACACTTAAAACCACAGTATCCATCAAATCATATTGCCCTTGATACAACTATACCTTGTTCTTCTTCACCAACAATTCCACCTTGTATTCTACATTCTTCATGAAATCATTGTGCAATGCAGCCATCACTGCATAGCTTATGAATCATTGACACGGTCACTCCCAAAGCCTTCTTCACCTCCTTTTTCTGCAGAAACTTTGATAGCAATTCAGTAGTGTATGGATCTTTCTTACTAATGTCATTCAAAGTTGCCAATCCTGTCATGCTTTGCAACATATCCAAGACCCTTATTTTAGCATTTGCTGCTGCTCTCCAATTCCCCATTTTGGTTAGCTTAACTGCATCCCATTGTGATTGTGCTTTCTCCAACTCACTTTTTTGCCTCTCATTTATCAAACCAGAATAATAGGCATTCATAGCATGAGTAGCAACCTGTATCACAGTATCTGTTAGCCCATTTCTTATGGCAAAACCGGCTAAGTTCAAGTGCTTTGACACTGGCAAGTATGGATTTTTCTTCAAAATATGGTACCCTATTGCTGGAATCTTTGCATAACTCTCACCTGCAAAATACAATGGACAAAATTTAAACAGCAGGTCTAATTTAACGAAGGAAGTGATTGCTGCAAAAAGATGCGTGGCTACAGAATATTGGTTTCTTGCGATTTCTTCAAGTGTTGAGGCAATGCTAATAGGATAATCGAGGAAAAGAAGGATGAATATGTGGTTCCAAGAACCTGGATTCTGTTCAAGTGCAAGGGGTTTGGAGCTGGCAATATTGTCATTGACTTTTCAAGTTCCATTAACACATTATCGATTATCAATCTGTATTACAGATTTTTTATTATTATTGGATCTGTATTACAGAATGATAATGTGCGATCATTGATCCTGGTAACTTTATATAATAATGCCAATAGCTTGTCATTCTAATAATGAAGTCCAAGGTTCAAAACCTTCTCTCCAAAGAATTGAATTATTAAAAAAAATGTTCGTTTAAAAAATTAAATAAATAAATTAGAGATAAGATTGTATTTGTCTATCAATTATCTCTCCCAAATCTGTATAAAAAAAAAAATCTCTCCCAAATCATGTAGAAATGGAAGTTTTTGTAGACAATACAACATTATTGATATAAGAAACATAGATAAAATTCATCTTCTTTTTTTTCCCTAACAATAAAGCTGTAATTTATTCACTTGTTGGTAGCATGACTTATAAGTATACTATTTATTTTAATTTAGATCAATATAAATCTCACAAGTATTTTATTCAGTCAATTACTTACCAAAATAGTAAAACTATTACCAAAAACTTAAAAATTGATATCATATTAACAACATACTAAATATATATTTTTTACTCATGTTAAAAAAAAGATTTGTGGTAAAAAGTTTTTTTTTTTTAACAAAGTTGATACATCAATTTATAGTATCAAAATTTATAGTATTTCTAAAATTAATCTTTACTCATTAGATGCACTACATGTCAAGAATGGACCTCTTTATAACAAGGCTCATGCGTGTGTGTATTCACCTAATCCTGTTCTTATTCAAGCCACGTCTAAAACGTACTTGTTTGGTAAACTAAATAATAATTTAGTAGAGTATAATAGTATATATTATATGGTAATAGTCAATGAAAAATTGCCCATTTAATGCAAGGTATGTTCAATGTATTGGAGTTTTTTTTATTGGTTGTTTGACCATGCCCTGGAATTATCTCCAGTGGAGGGCATATGCATTGAGCTGGGTGTCTCACAGCATGTGGACCTCATAGGGATGTGTGTCTAATCAACTGTGAGGCAATGAATGCATATAAGTATATAACCACTGCAAGAGATACCTAGTCTCTTTTATGGGAGAAAGTTGCTTATAGGAATAATAAAGTTGTTTGGGGGGGGGGGGGGGGGGGGGAAAGAGAGGATACGCAAAGTGGTGGAATTAATAAGTGATACAAATTCGTGCTTGACATCTTAGCTTGATCATTACAAGAAGTAAGAACTATAGCACAACGAGAAGAAATTCATCAACAAATTTACAATAATGTAATGACCAATCTTTTTTTTTTTCCATAACCAAATTATGTGACCCAACAATTAATCCCTGTCCAAAATTCACAATAGAACCCAAGAAATTTGTTTATAATTCCTACTTTACAGGAGCAGAAAAATGTTATGACACAACCTCCTTTTCCTCGCGGCTGAACAACGTCCTCTCTAAAATCCAATCTTCCATCATTGCTTGAGAACTCACTGCTTGGTCAGTAGGCACAAGATGCCCAGCTCCTAAAACCACAACATGACTCAAATTCCCCCATTTCTGCACATACCCAGCTAGCTCTCCATTCACTCTCCAAACCTTCCTATTTGCCATCAAAAACTGGTTAAGCCCTTCCCACTTGATTGTCTTAATCCAAGCCTCAGTTGAAAGCACACTATCTCTCAAATCAAAATGGCCTTGATATAATAGTACCTTGCTCTTCTTCACCAAAAATTCTACCATGAACTTCACGCTCTTCATGAAATCATCATGCAAAGCAGTTGCCACATCATTGCTGCACAAATCATAAATCTTTGAAGTATTCAATCCCAAAGCCTTCCTCACCTCCTTTTTCCTTAAAAATGCAAAAACCGTTTCTGTTTTATAAGGTGCTTTCTTACTAAAATCATGCAAAGTAGCCAACCCTGTCATTCCTTGCAACATTTGCAACACTTCGTCTCTAGCATTTGTTGCTAATCTCCACTTCCTCATTTTGGTCAGTTTAATGGCTTCCCTTTGTGCTTTCTCCAACACACTTTTCTGCCTCTCATTGATCAAACCAGAATAGTAAGCATGAGTAGCATGGGTAGCTACCTGTGTAATAGGGTCTGTCAACCCATTTCCTATGGCAGCTCCACCTAAGTTCACTTGCTGTGACACTGGCAAGTTAGCATTTGCTTTCAAGATATAGTACCCAATTGCTGGAACATACTTCCCAGCATAGCTCTCACCAGCAAAATACAATGGACGAGACTTGAACAACAAGGGGTCTAATTCAATAAACGAAGTAATGGCAGCAAAAAGATGCTTGGCAACAGAAAGTTGGTCTCTTGGGATTTCTTTAGGTGTCATAGCTATGCTAAACCCGGCTCCAATTGGATTATCAAGGAAAAGAAGTCCAAATTTTCGATTCCAAGAACCTGTGAAAATAATGGTTAAATGATTAAATTCATATTTTCTTACTTCAAACTTTTAGAACTAGTACTAATTTATGTATAGCATGTAGTTTGAGTTTAAATCTTGTCTCTACCCTACCTCACGTTTAAAAAGTTAAAAATCCTGGGCAATATAGACGAGTGTTAAAACAATGGTTAAATGGAAATTCACAATTTATTAGTAGCTTAAGCATGTTTTTGGAACAGTCAATAATTTGTACCTGGATTCGGTTCAAGTGCAAAGGTTTCAGAGCTGAAAGTCTTAAGAGATGTGACACGCCAAGGGCCAAGCTCGAAAAAGTTGCCAACCATGGAGGAGCAGCCAGGGCCACCCTGGAGCCATATAATAAGTGGAGTATCGGAGAGATGTGAGATGGGGTTCTGAGCTTCATAGAAGGCATAAAAAATAGCAGAAGAGGTGGTTGGATTGACTGAGAGGTAGCCTGTTTTGGTGGGGAGAGCTTCAGTGGGAAAGAGAGGAGTTGGAGTTGGTGATAACAAGGTTGGAATGTGATGGAGGAAGGAGATGAGGACAAGTAAGAAGGATACGAGAAGGAGGAGCTTGAAGAATAACTTGCAGCTTCTTGACTTCATTAGAATAATTAAGCAGTGATCTTCCATAATATGTCAACGACTCTTTTGTAGTTTCGCATATGTCTACAGATATATAGCATATTAGCATTGATTTGTACAAAAAATAGAGAGGCAACATTGTAATTCATTGGATAACTAATCCGCTTATTCCAAAGTTCATATAAACTGAGTTTAATATAAAGAAATATAATATTATATGATGACTGTTATTGAATTATAGTTTATAAGATGCAAGACCTGTTCTTTGTATTGACATTTGGAAGTTTAATCAAACTTTCCATGACAGCTTTTGTAGACGTTTCAACTTAATACAATAATACGCATATGATATAGAACCTATGAGAAAGGATCAAAAACCACAAATATTTAATATTTAACAAAGAATGATCCTAACATGATCATAAAAGATTCAAAATTAAGAAACAGGACTAACTCTGTTCATACATAAAAATGTGATATTTTATGTGCCATTCTTGACCTTCATTGGAAGGTAATTAGGACTGCACCTTTATAAAAGAGGCTAAAGAGCTACCATTTGGTTCTCATGGAAGGATATGAACTAATATTTCAAATTGTGATAGAGTAGTTATTATTTCCATCTCTTCTAGCCTCAATCCATTGGGTTGAAGATAGAGATGCTTAAACGCCTCTCTCTTTTGCCTACTTGTTTTGATTTCTTGTTTGCATCAATAATAATTTTTATTTAGAAAAACAAAAAGAATTTAAATGGTTTCCTTCAACACATCATTAAATAGAGTAATTCTTGTACCACACTAAAATGCATAACTTTAGTCACAACTTGCCCATGTGGCAAATTGTGGTTGGTAGAGGGATATCCCCACATGGACCCACCATCACCTCTCTACCAACTACATGGGCAAATTGTGGCTAAAGTTGTGGATTTTGTTGTGGCATCAGAATTTTGCTATTAAATATATCTTATTGCTAAGCCTTTGGCACACTAATCAATTTGTTTAAGAAAGTACCCACTCAAGCTACCGCATATAAAAAAAAATGGCTGCAGTCAACCTTTACAAGTTTCAATAGTCATGTCAAGTGTAGACTTGGATCGGATGTTCAATGCCATGTTTCTTGTTTCTAAATGGTACTATGGTTTGGATGATATATTCTTCCTTGCTGTGATGGGTAAAAGATGTGTAGTCAAAGGATTCAATCCTAGCAAATAAAAATAAACCTGCTTTCTAGATTTCTGATTAATCATGAGAGTTGATAGAAAGTACTCCGAAGACAATGTTAATTTTAAAGTTTTCTTTTTTATGCTTTTAGGAAAAAAAATATTTGGAATTGCAATGATGAACATGTATCTCTTTCTCTAGATTATGATAATATATATATATATATATATATAAGCTTTTTGGGATGGGGTTGGGACCAAGCAGCTGACAAGATAGTCATCAAGGGCAACTTGATCATAAACATAGGACCTAGAAAGTCATCAAGGGCCTTGAGACCTTTCTTAGGATTCGTTGGGCCTGGGCTAAAATAACCTCTTAATGCACATTAGGCTTGGGCCTTTAGAGGCCCGTGCTTACCTCTCCAATAATCCATTAACTCTACAAGATCTTCCCAAATCATATTAAACCCAACACAATTCACAATTTAGCAACAATTAAAATAAGATGTTACAAATCTAAAATTAAAAAATTTTAATCTAGTATTTATATATTTATTTGGACAAAATTTAGCTATAAAATTAGTTATAATCTTAATATTTTTTTATTGGGGTGAATTTTGACAAATTTACTATTAGACTATATCTTCTTTTTTATCCTCCATGTTTGCAAAATTTGTAGAAAATTAAAAATCAATAGCTATGTCATCAATAATTGATTAAATTACAAGTTTTTGTAATTTAAAATTCCATATAAAATATAAAAAACTTATAGATCATATAGTAAATAACATCCGATTGACTAACACAAAATTTGAGATGTGTATTAAGATTGTAAAGAACATGCAATATAATGGTTAAAATTTTAAAATATGTAGTAATTTATTTTGAGTAAGGTTGTAACCTTAGGTTACAATTAATTTTGTAGTTAAACTTTTGTTCTATTTGTTTTTGCTTCTCAGCAAAAAAATATTTATTTATTTTTGTTGAATATCTATTTATTCAATAATACAAATTCATGCTTGACATCTTACCTTGATCGTTACAAGAACTCTATAGCACAAGAAGAAGGAATTGATCAACAAATTAACAGAAATCTAATAACCAATCTTTTTTTTTTCATAACCAAATTATGTGACCCAACAAAAATTCCTGTCCAAAATTCACAGTAAAACCAAAGAAATTTGTTTACAAATCCTACTTTACAGGAGCAGAAAAATGTAATGACACAACCTCCTTTTCCTCATGGCCGAACAACGCCCTCTCTAAAATCCAATCTTCCATCTTTGGTTGAGAACTCATTGCTTGGTCAGTAGGCACAAGATGCCCAGCTCCTACAACCACAACATGACTCAAATTCCCCCATTTCTGCACAGGCCCAGCTAGCTCTCCATTCACTCTCCAAACTTCCCTCTTCCATCAAAAACTGGCTAAGCCCTTCCCACTTGATTGTCTCAAACCAAGCCTCAGTGGAAAGCACATTATCTCTCAAATCAAAATGGCCTTGATATAATAGTACCTCGCTCTCCTTCACCAAAAATTCTACCATGAGCTTAACACTCTTCATGAAATCATCCTGCAAAGCAGCTGCCACATCATTTCTGCACAAATCATAATTATTGGAACATTCGCAACACTTTGCTTCTAGCATTTGTTGCCAACCTCCTCTTCCCCATTTTGGTCAGTTTAATGGCTTCCCATAGTGCTTTCTCCAGGACACTTTTCTGCCTCTCATTGATCAAACCAGAATAGTAAGCATTTATAGCATGAGTGGCGACCTGTGTAACAGGTTCAGTCAGCCCGTTTCCTATAGCAACACCACCTAAGTTTACTTGCTTTGACACTGGAAAGTTAGCATTTGCTTTCAAGATATGGTATCCAATTGCTGGAACATACTTCCCAGCATAGCTCTCTCCAGCAAAATACAACGGATGAGACTTGAACAACAGGGGGTTTAATTCAATAAACAAAGTAATGGCAGCAAAAAGATTATGCTAAAAATTATATTTGAAAATATTGCAAGAAAAGACCATTACTATTTAAATAAAAGCAATATATATAAAACAACATCTGGTATTGAGAAAGTTATGGAAAAGACTAAAAATCAAAATTTTAAGATCAATCGGGTTGGGTTGGACTCGAGACCGACTCAAACCCGAATATTAGACCCGAACTTGACCTAAGCATTCATCCAACCCGCCCAAGACCCTTGGGTCAGGTCCGGTCAGTTTTCATTGTTAAATGTGAGCTTGTGTTTGTGTTTGTGATTTCTGTGCTTGTGATAGGATTTGTGTTTGTGTGTTGTGATTTTGAAAAAGAAAATCATAAATCTAAAATTATTGCATGTGAAATTAAGAAAACATAATTTTTTTTTAAAGATTGGGTCATTGATTGGGCCACAAATTAGGGGCTTAAATTTTAGATTAGGCCCTAAAATGGCATGGCGGGATAGGGCCTGTTGGACCTGACATGGCAAGTTTGGAGGTCTAAAAAAAGTAAAAACTTGTTTAGTTAATGGGCAGGTGGCAGGTCGGGTTTGGGCATAAAGAAACCCGCCCCAAACCTGACCCGTTGCCATTCTTAGTCCAAATGGACTTTTCTTTGTTTGATTTTCTAAGATTATTGTTGGGCTTCCATAGGTTTTTTTTTTTTTTTTCCTAGATTATAAAGAAAGACAATTAATTTGTTGTTGTTGGGCCTTTTTTCTTTGTTTAAGGGACCAAGTTTAATTTGGTTGAGCTTAAATAAAATTTAGGGTGTTCAAATTTAATGTGTGGTGAATGGCGATCACAATCACCATTCACCACACGTTATTTCATTCTTATCTCACACATGTTATTTCATTCTTATCCCCAAAGAGAGAGAGAGAGATTTGATGGGAAAAGAAGATAGAGTAATTTTGGATTTTGAGTTAGAGAGAGAGAGAGAGAGAGAGAGAGAGAGAGAGAAAGGGGGAAAAGGGATCTAATAAGAGAAGAAAAGAAGAGAGAGACTTTGGATTCTGAGAGAGAGAGAGAGCTACTATAAATTTATAACCATATAATTTTAATATAGGAGAATAGCGGCGTTCATGAAACGCCACTATAGGTCCTAAAAACATCACTATAGGACCCTTTGGGCTATAGTGGCATTTTCTATAATGGCATTTATGAATGACACTATTGTACCATGATTATAGGTTTATAGTGGCGTTTTATAGAAAAAACGCCACTATAGGGTATAGACCTATAGTTTTATCTCCTCACTTCTAACCAAATTGGGAAAAACAACCTTTAATTGAAATCATTAATTAAATATTTGAGAAATTAATTTATTGGATTTTTTTTGAGAAATTGTCAACCTTTATCATGTATTGAAATTTGAAAATAAAAAATCCCTTCTTAAAAAAAAAAAAAAAACCAACTAGAAAATTACAAAAAAAATAAAAGGCCCATTATAGGTCCTTTTTTAATTTTAATTTTTTTTTTTGTTGGGCTGTCTTTTTTTTAAAGGATTTATAGTGGCGTTCAACGCCATGAACACCACTATAGGCTCTTGTAAGACCTAGGATCTATAGCAGCGTTCATGAACGCTAATATAAGTCCTTCGTTAATTTTAATTCTTTTTGGTTGACGCTTTTTTTTAATGGTTCTATAGTTGGCGTTTATGAACGCCACTATATGCCCTTGTAAGACCCAAGGTACCCTATACTACAAAAAGGTACACTATACTATAAATCTTGGGTCTTACAAAGGACTATAGTGGTGTTTATGAATGTCACTATAGGTCCTATTTTAATTTTTTTTTAAGGATCTATAGTAATGTTCATGGCGTTCATAAACGTCACTATAGGCCCATGAAGACCTAGGACCTATAGGACCTATTCTACAAAAACGCCACTAAAAATCATCACTATAGGCAACTTTTTTTTTATAGTATAGGGTACCTATAGTGGCATTTCTTATGAACGCCACTAAAAAAAAGACCGGCCTTTTTTTTTTTGGTGGTGGTTACTGTATGATGCTCTTTTTTCCAATCTAAATGTGTGACAAACAAGTTACCTCCATAACGTTTTCTATCCATAGTCAATTTTATTGAGATATCTTGCGAGATAAAATGTTCCGCAACTCAAAATCATCTTCATCAACTCATAACCTTCTCTTTTTTTTCTTCTGCTTTTCTTGCTCAACACGTTATACATGTATCTTAATTTATAGTATTTATCTATTAAAGAAAGTAATAAATTAACTAATATAAACATTGAAGCAGTAGTGTTTAGAGAGAGAAAAAAAATGGTCGACCCTACAATACAGTATGGAAAAAGAGAACTTCGAAGAAGATCTTCATCTGTACCTTCTTCTTCTTCTTCGTCTTCGTCATCTTCTTCGGGGAAAGCTTTTCCTCCTCCGGCAATGGCCATGAGAAATGGTTAGGTAGAAACTTAGATGTCTAGTGTTAGAAATGGTTTTGAGAGAGAGAGAGATAGGGTTTTAGTTTAAATAAGAAAGGAAATCGATTCCCCCGTGGAGGCCATCGACCTAAAAGTCACCAGCACTCCTGGAGCTCAGCCTGCCAGGAACACGCCAACTCTGCCCTCCTCTACTGCTCAGCCAGTTGTGACGCATGAAGCTCATTAGACGTAGAAATTGACCCGGCCGCACAACTGTGAAAGCTTTTTAATTATTCTTACATCTTATTTTTATTATTGTTTTAAATGGTTTTCCCAGAGTCACCAGGATGTGGTGACGGAACGATTGCTTTTAGGTTTTATTTTAGTCTATTCAGTCACTGCCATATGGTGACAAGACATTTGTTTGGTTTACGTTCATAATTTTTATGCAATGATTGAATTATCCTTGTCAAACCTTATCCTTTCATTTATGGCTATGTAGAAATAGGATTCGCCCTTTAAGGGGTGATTTGCCTTGACTGTAGGAAACTACCCGAGCAAAGAAGGGACTTAAGAATCCATTACTTCAATCCTTCTAGGGAAAGTTTTGTACAAGGTTCCCGCATATTTAGAGGGTAGGGTTGGACTGGAATGTGTATTCTAAACTGATTTTATTTAATAAAAATGTCTTACCTTTTTCTCAAAAATAAAAAGAAAAGATCAATACTACATTGTAGATGAAACTTCTTTTGCTTGCCCACTTGTAGCAGCAAAAGCAATACTAATTAAAATGAAATTTGAGACTGAACCAAATTTTTTGCCAACTTGGATGTTATCTACTTTAATGACTACTGGTGAAGGAATTTATTAGTTTTTTTTTCCTACCTTAATCTTTTGAAAATTCAATTTTTCTAACTACTTTGCCATTTTTAGCTATTAATATTCTGCCACAACAAATCTCAATTTTTGGTGAAGGAGCAGTATTTTTGAACTCTAAATTGGCCATGGATCCTTACTTAGTTTTTATTTGTAATGTAGATGATCATGCAAAATTTTTGCATCCTTCTCGGTAAAATTGACTGTGGATAGAAAACGTTATAGAGGTGACTTGTTTGTCACACACTTAGTTTGGAAAAAGGAGTATCATACAGTAACCATTACAAAAGAAAGCTGCCTATAGTGCCATTTTTTTAGTGGGGAACCTCTAGGAGGTGGGGAACCTCAAAGAGGGGCGAATGATGTAAGTAGTGAACAAGCTCCTACAAGGAATGACGAAGATGGTCTGAATGGGATGGAGGTCTTGTCATCGATAATGGCTTTTGAACTTGTTCTTCAAACTTCGAGCCTACTAGATGCAACCCACAGATCAACCTGGGACAAAGTTTTTACACTTATGGCTATAGCAACAGTAGAGTTTGCATTTGTCGACTCGGTAGTTTCCATCGTGATTCAAAGAAGGACAAACATAAAAAAAATTGGCAGATTATATGCTTTTAGTGTCCATTGGGTTGGATGTACTTAGTATCCTATTTCAGGCAGCGAGACTTGTACCACTTTACTTTTTTCCTATGATATATAGTCCAGGTTTTTATGGTTATCATGATTGTTGTCATAATTTTAGTTCATAACTACAGAAGGCAATGAAAATTTTAGGATTTTTATAAAAAAAATTATTAAAAAAAAGCTACTTATAGTGGCGTTTTCTAAAAACACTACAATAAGCTTATCTATAGTCGTGTTCTAAGGGCTTTATAGTGGCATTTTAAAATAGTGTGGATAGAAAACGTTATGGAGGTGACTTGTTTGTCACACATTTAGTTTGGAAAAAGGAGTATCATACAGTAACCATTACCAAAAAAAAAAAAAAAAAAACCTGCCTATAGTGGCATTTTTTAGTGACGTTCATAAAAAATACCACTATAAGTACCCTATACTACAAAAAAAAACTGTCAGCATAGATATTTACACTGAAGAACCTCCAGGAGGTGGGGAACCTCCAAGAGGGGGGAATGATGTAAGCAGGGAAAAAGCTCCTACAAGGAATGACAAAGATGGTCTGAATGGGATGGAGGTATTGTCATCAACAATGGCTTTTGGACTTGTTTTTCAAACTTTGAGCCTACTAGATGCTACCCATAGATCAAACCGAGACAAAGTTTTTACACATGTGGCTATAGCAACAACAGAGTTTGCATTTTTCGACTCGATAGTTTCCATCGTGATTCAGAGAAGGACATACATAAAAAAAAAAAAATTGGCAGATTATATGCTTTTAGTGTCCATTGGGTTGGATGTACTTAGTATCCTATTTCAGGCAGTGAGACTTATACCACTTTACTTTCTGCCTATGATATATAGTCCAGGTTTTATGGTTATCGTGATTGTTGTCATAGTTTTAGTTCATAACTACAAAAGGCAATGAAAATTTTAGGATTTCTATTAAAAAAAAAAAAAAAGCTGCCTATAGTTGCGTTTTCTAAAAACACTGCTATAAGCTTATCTATAGCCGCATTCTAAGGGTTTTATAGTGCCATTTTAAAATAGTGTGGATAGAAAAAGTTATGGAGGTAACTTGTTTGTCACACATTTAGTTTAGAAAAAGGAGTATCATAAAATAACCACTACCAAAAAAAAAAACTGCCTATAGTGGCATTTTTAGTGGCGTTCATAAAAAATACCACTATAAGTACCTTATACTACAAAAAAAAAAAAAAAAAAGAAAAAAAAAAAAAAAAGAAGAAAACTGCAAGCATAGATATTCGCATAGAAGAACCTCCAGGAGGTGGGGAACCTCCAAAAGGGGGGAATGATGTAAGCAGGGAAAAAGCTCCTACAAGGAATGACGAAGATGGTTTGAATGGGATGGAGGTCTTGTCATCGACAATGGCTTTTGGACTTGTTCTTCAAACTTTGAGCCTACTAGATGCTACCTATAGATCAACTCAGGACAAAGTTTTTACACTTGTGGCTATAGCAACAGCAGAGTTTGCATTTGTCGACTCGGTAGTTTCCATCGTGATTCAGAGAAGGAAAAACATTAAAAAAAAAAAAACTGGCAGATTATATGCTTTTAGTGTCGATTGGGTTGGATGTACTTAGTGTACTATTTCAGGCAACAAGACTTGTACCACTTTACTTTCTGCCTATGATATATAGTGCAGATTTTTTGGTTATCGTGATTGTTGTCATAGTTTTAGTTCATAACTACAAAAGGCAATGAAAATTTTAGGATTTCTATAAAAAAAAATGCCTATAGTGGCATTTTTGTAGTATAGGCCCTATACTACAAAAAGGTATCCTATAGTGGCGTTTTCTAAAAACACTGCTATAAGCTTATCTATAGCCGCGTTCTAAGGACTTTATAGTGGCATTTTAAAATAGTGTCTATAGCTTTATATGCTTAAGATTGAAAGTTAAAATTCATCCTAATTAATCCAATAATTTTATCTTCAATGATTCGATTGTTAAACTCCAAAATATTATTAGTAGATCCATGATCTGATTGTTAAATTGTGTCCACTTATATGATTTATGCTTTCCACTTAGTGAAACAAATACTTATTCTTTCTTTGTTTCTTTTATTGATTCCCCCCCCCCCCCCCCAAATATTCTCACTTTATCATTCACTTTTATAGACTAAACAGATTTGGTTTCCTAATGAATGTTTTGCTTGTAGGGGTCTTTTATCATCTCCAATGATCAATGCCACATTGTAGATGGAACTTCTTTTGCTTGCCCACTTGTAGTAGTAAAAGTAGCGCTAATTAAAGGAATTTATTAGTGAATGAACCAAAATTTTCACCCACTTGGATGTTATCTGCTTTAATGACTACTAGTAAAGGAATTTATTAGTGTTTTTTTTTTAACTTTAATCTTTTGAAAATTCAAATTTTCTAACTACTTTACCATCTTCAGCTATTAATAATCTTCCACAACAAATCTTAATTTTTAGCGGAGGAGTAGGATTTTTGAACTCTAAACAAGCCATGAATCCTGGATTAGTTTTTAATTGTAGTGTAGATGATCATTCGAAATTTTTGCGTAAACAATGTGTTAAAACAAAGCTTACTACGATGTATGACTATAGTGGCACTCTCCCAGAGAAAATCAAACCATATGAATTAAATTACCCATAAATCATGGTTGAGATCCCAAAAAAGTTTAAAATATATAATTGTAGCATTCTTCGTGACCTCACATGTGTTAGGACTTTGGGCTCTTTCGGCAACTACACAACTGAAATTAAAGACAAAACAGTAGGAATTGACATCGAGATAGAACCACATCAACTACTTTTTAATCTCGTGAATTCTGTGCAATTCTTCTTTGTAAAATTGATTGTGGATAGAAAACGTTAGGGAGGTGACTTGTTTGTCACACATTTAGTGTGGAAAAAAGCGCATCATATAGTAACCACTAAAAAAAAAAAAAAATTGCCTATAGTAGTCTTTTTTTAATAGCATTCATAAGAAACACCACTATAGGTACCCTATACTACAAAAAAGTAGACTATAGTGATGATTTTTTAGGTGTACCTTGTGTTCTAGGTTTGTAGTCATAGGCCCTATAGGTCCAAGGTCTTCATGGGCCTATAACGTTAGGGAGGTGACTTGTTTGTACCTTGTACATATAAGTAACCACTAAAAAAAAAAAAAAAAAAAAACTGCCTATAGGTCTTAGTACCCTATACTACAAAAAAGTAGACTATAGTGATGATTTTTTGTGGTGTTTTTGTAGTATAGGCCCTATACTATGATAGGTACCTTGTACTATAAGTTCTAGGTCTTAGAAAGGACTATAGTGGTGTTCATGAGCGCCACTATAGGTCCAAGGTCTTCATGGGCCTATAGTGACTTTTATGAATATCATAAATGCCATTATAGATCATTTTTTAAAAAAACCAACCAAATTTTTTTTAAAAAAATTGAAATAGGTACTATAGTGGCATTAATAAACACCACTATAGTCCTTTGTAAGACCCAGGACTTATAGTATAGGGTACCTTTTTGTAGTATAGGGTACTTTGGGTCTTACAAGGGCCTATAGTAGCGTTCATAAAGGCCAACTATAGATCCATTAAAAAAAAGTGCTAACAAAAAAAGAATTAAAATTGAAAAATGACTTATATTGCCGTTCATGAATGCCACTATAGATCCTGGGTCATACAAGAGCCTATAATGGCATTTATGGTGTTGAACACCATTATATAGATCCTTAAATAAATAAAAAAGGCAGCCCAACCAAAAAAAAATTAAAATTAAAAAAGGACCTTAAAATAGAATTTCATGGACTAAAATAGAATTTGTCTCCAAATTTTAGGGACTAAACCCATATTTTCGGTTACTTAAATTAAGTTCACTAAAAAAATAAATAAAAAAGAGGCTACATGGCATCTATAGCAAAATAAAATAAAATAAAAACCTTAAAACGCTAATATAGGGTAACTTCACATGAAGGAATATAAATAAAATAAAAACCTTAAAACTAGTGCAAGAGAATATCAACTACAATAATGATCTTCCATTCAATGTCCACATTAAAACTAGCATGGGATACGAAATCGCATGCTTTTACATCCATCTGATAATTTCCAATTGGGTGTGACATAGTCATTGAGCTCCTCGCAAATAACGGGCATACTCAGAGCATGTCGATCACTATCTACATTGCAACCTACAAAAGAGTTCAATCACCATCATTCATAGTGAGATTATATACTCCCAAAAATACAATGGAACCAAAAGTAACAAAAATAATTAGCCAAGTTGGAAGTTAAGATAAGAAAGCTTAAAAAGTGAAGAAAGTTGGAAGGTAACTGCAGCCCGCCAGCCAAGTTGGATATGAAGACTGTTCTTGGTTTTAAATATTATTACCGCCGCTCGGTACTATTCTTTTTACTCTGCCTTTTCAAATTCATATTACCTCGTATGAAAAAATTTCTGGCTTTGTATTGATAAACCCCTTCCCCTCCTCTTTTTTTCTTCTAGATTGTAGATGAGTATGTTCTGGAAATTAATTTGATTGTTCTTGCATTGGACATTCTTATATTTTGCTATCATTTTCTTCACTTTTTAAGCTTTCTTATCTTAACTTCCAACTTGGCTAATTATTTTTGTTACTTTTGGTTCCATTGTATTTTTGGGAGTATATAATCTCACTATGAATGATGGTGATTGAACTCTTTTGTAGGTTGCAATGTAGATAGTGATCGTCATGCTCTAAGTATGCCTTTTATTTGCGAGGAGCTCAATGACTATGTCACCCCCAATTGGAAATTATCAGATGGATGTAAAAGCATGTGATTTCGTATCCCATGCTTGTTTTAATGAGGACATTGAGTGGAAGATCATTATTGTAGTTGATATTATCTTGCACTAGTTGGACAGTTCCTTCAAATGTGAAGTTACCCTATATCAGCATTTAAAGGTTTTTATTTTATTTTATTTTCCTTCAAATGTGAAGTTACCCTATTAGCATTTTAAGGTTTTTATTTTATTTTATTTTGCTATAGATGCCATATAGCCTCTTTTTTATTTATTTTTTTGGTGAACTTAATTTAAGTAACCGAAAATATGGGTTTAGTCCCTAAAATTTGGATACAAATTCTATTTTAGTCCATGAAATTTATCACAAAAGAAACTACTAAAATTTATCACAAAAGAAACTAACTCCACAAGTCAAAGATTCACTAGTTTTATAGCCTCCAATTGCAATGTGACATCAGATTTTTACTCACACAATCATACCCTCATAAATATTTAATGTAGAAAAACTAAAGCTCAAATCTAAGATTCAGTCTATTAAAAAATTACATATATTTTAGTATAGTAATCTACGTATTATGGGGAGATTTGCTGAGTATGTTGTTGGATTCAAAAGAAGATGGGATAGTGGATTCAAGGACTTGAGAGAGAGAGAGAGAGAGAGAGAGAGAGAGAGAGAGAGAGAGAGAGAGAGAGAGAGAGAGAGAGAGAGAGAGAGAGAGAAGATTGAGGAGGAATAGTGTATGGAAAGAGAGGATAAAGTATATCATGTTTTTGTATTACTGCATAGTTTTGTCTTGCCCCATTCCCATCCTGTCCCGCATGACGGGGAAAACTTTCTTACCCTATCCCTGCCCCTTAGAGCCCCGGCCCACCCTATAAAACTCTACTTTTTGTAAATTTGTCCTACAACTAGTACAATTTTTCTAATGAAACCTATTTCATTAATAAAAATACACTTCAAATTACAGCTAAATTTATCCCATCAAATCAAATCAATTTTTAGAAAAAATTGAATAATATATACGAGTGTTGAACAAGACAATTAAAAAAAAAAAAAAAAAGCAGAGAACCATATTAAGTAGAATAAAATAAGCTAATATTGATATGTTTGTTTATATAGTAGGTTTTAGAGTATAATAAATTTACAATTATAAATCTTAGCAACATAGGGTGGGGACGGGGAGGGGCAGGGTGGGTCTAGAAAAACTAAACTCATCCCCGCCCCATGGTGCAGGGCTAAAATCTTGCCTCATCCCCACCCCACCACCATTGCAAGGTGGGAAAAACCTGTGCGAGGCGAAGCAAGGAGGGTTGAGTTAAGCAAGGCAGGGCGGGATAAAATTGTCATCCCTAAAAAATAGGAGAAAGTATATCATGTTTTTGTATTACCAAGTCAGGAGCTATTTCAGTGTTTCATCACCAATAAATGATTGACACATGTCTCGAAAAAAACACATTAGCTTACTCCACTAACACAAATAAAAAGACAACATTATCCCTGAAAATTTTATCACAAAAGAAACTAACTCCACAAATCAAAGATTCACTACTTTTGTAGCCTCCAATTGCAATGTGACATTAGATTTTTACACATACAATCATACCCTCATATATATTTTATGTAGAAAAATTAAAACTCAAATCTAAGAGTCAGTCTATCAAAAAAATTTCATCTATTTTAGTATAATAATCTACTTATTATGGGGAGATTTGCTGAGTATGTTGTATGTTGTATCACACAACATACAACATCTATCTTGTTTTTCTTTGCTCACACACACACACACACACACACACACACACACACACACACACACACACACACACACACACACACACACACACACACAAATTATCTCTTTCAAAGGCAACAACACTTTACTCTCTCCTCCTTCTCTCCTCCTTGGCTATCTTCTCGAAGGCGGCAACTCTTTGCTCCCTCCTCCTTGGCTATCTTCTCAAAGGCGGCAACCCTTTGCTCTCTCCTTTCTCTTGCGCTCCTCCCAAGCAAAAATCTATTTTCTCTCTCTTGGTTTCACGCTTTATTTTCCCTCTCTCCATAAGGAGAACCCTTGGGCCAAAGCCATCAGATTCTTTGCAGCATTATCTATTTAATATTTATAAGACTCTTTTGCTATTCTATCTTGGACTAAGAATATATTACCTCTTTAACAAGGAATCTATTCTCTTTTGGACTACATTACCTCTTTAATAAGGAATAGATTTCCTTCCACACCAAAGAATAGTTTTTCCTTCTACAACAAGGAAACGCAAATTAATTTTTCCTTCTTCAATTAGGAAACCTAATTGACTTTCCAAGTCACTATTGAAACTTGAGGTAATTTCCCAACAATAATAATTGCATAGACAACTTTCTTTTCTTTCTTTTCTTTTCTATTGTCAAATGAGTTGAGTTAGTTCGTGTGGGGAGGATACCCCTCAAAGCATTCAACATAGGTCTCATGATGTGTATTGGGACCTGAGTGTTATAGGACTAGAGAAGGAACTATAACGTACTCTCTAGAGATCCTGATAATAGAATCATTTTGAGTCCAAATTTAATTCAAAAATTATATTGAAAAAAATTGCTTGTTTGAAACTACAAAATGAAGGATTTATGTATATTAATAAATACACCTCCCTTTCATATTAAGCAACCCGAATTAATGCTTCCTTGCTCTTTTCACAAAATCAAGAGGCCGACCAAAAGCTTCAAGTGATTTCAAAAAATAAAAATAAAAATCTCTGCAAAATTTTTTTTTTTTTTTTTAACATAAGAATAAGGATCATTATCATTTGGTCCTTTATGGCCAGGGGCGTAGCCAGGAATTTTAGTTTTGGGAGGGGGGGGGGGGGAAATTACATATTCATACATAAATACATTTGCATAGCTACATTTTTACCCCCTAACATTAAATTATCCTCTAATTTTTTTTTTCATTCAACATTTTTCGTCTAAATCAAGCACTGAAAAATAATTGGAAACTTAACAAGAGAAAAAGTCTTTTTAAATATTGTTACTCCCTAAAATCACATATTCTTAGTGTAGTTTTTTTTTTTTTTTTTCATTTAATGTTTTGTGACTAACTAATTAAGTATTGATAAACAATTTGAAACTTAACAAAAACAGCAAAAATACCCAGTTCCAAATAAAATAAGATAACTCTAAGAGAAAATTTATTTTATTAAAATCTTACTTTTTGAACTCAACAACCAAAACTACCAATTAAGAGAGGAAAAAAAAGTAAAAGTTTGAAATCAACAACAATTTTTGTTACAAGGTGGATAGTTTGTTGTTCTTATCAACTATTTTTTGGAATCCAACAATTAGTTACAAAATTTTTTTTTGCAGGGGCCAGCTCTTATTTTTTGGATGGGCCAAATATTGATTTTAAGGTTTAACATCTTAAAAAAATTGCAAACTATGCATACATAATTATGACGTTTTTTTTAAATTTTGGGGGGCCATGGCCCCCCCATTGCTAAGTGTAGATCTACCCCTATTTATGGCATTCGTAAAATTGTTTTGGCTTTTGGCTGTTTGTGGACAGGGGCGCCACCTTATGACCAGAGTGGTCCCAAGACTACCCTAACCTTAAAAAAAAAAAGTATACATAATAATTTAAAATTTTATATTTATCTACCTTTAAAAAAAAATTTGGGAACACCCTGAATTTTTTTTATGCCAATAAAATAAAATTTTGGTTCATAATTTGAGCAACTTAATAATATATTAGGTTCTATCAAGCAAAAAAAATCACATGCTTTTATATTCTTTTAAGCCTATATTATGTCTTTACTTTTAGTTTTTGCTTTACCTGACACACTGTCACTGTACGACTACTTTTCTTCAAAAACATTAGAATACATATTATACAACTAATTAGTCAAAGTCACGTAAAAATAACTTTTTTCATTGAACAACTACTTTTTTTTTTCTTTTTCTTTTTCCGATAATTTTGATTAGAAAAAATAGTAGTTTTAGTTAATTAAGTAAATAAACTTAAAAAGTTACTTAATTTTTATATAACATCAATTAATTCATTATATATATTTATATAAAATAAACATTTTATTTTTATGATTATAATTAAACATGTGATTGTCCATTCTAAGGAAATTTGATTAAATTTACGCGAAAAATGTCATAAATATTATGTTTTTAAATTTTGCTATCATATTATTAGTAATAAACTTATTATATTTTTATTTATATAATTTAAAATTTTATTAATTATATTATTTATGACGTCACCTGTTTGGCTAAAAAACCAGTAACCAGTCCCTTTTTCATTTCTTTTACCGTATTAGTTTATAGAACCATGGAAAAAACCCAAAAAAAAAAAAAAATGAAAACCTAGAAAAAAATTATAATAAAACCACTAACAAGGCCCAAACTAAATGCCAATAGAAAAGCCCAATACAAGATCAATTTCATCTCAGACTAAGAATATCACTACTCAAACACCAACACGATTACATTCTTAATTCAACAAATATTTTTTTAAAAAATCCCCAATGTCTCAATGCCTCGCGGATTCACAAGTCATCAAACAATTTAAACTAAAACTAAATCAAACCTAAAGGCTAAAAGGAAATAAGAAACTCACTTACTCTCCCCAACCATTGTCATCCATCCTTGTTCAGCAACACTAACAACAACCACAACTGAACTCCACAAGCTTTATGTTGTAAAACTTTATGTGTTTATATGTTTTTTGTTATTGTTGTTGTTGTCAATATATAAAATTTTCTTTTTATTAGATTATGTAATTTATGCTTCTTAAGGAACACATTGAAAGAAATTCCTAGAGCTGTCACTGTTTGTGGATCTAGTTATAGGTGTGCCTCTGGCTTTATATCTAACTCATCTTCCTCTTCTAAGTTTTTCTTCGGCTATTTTGAAATTATTAGTTCAAATATTTATTAGTTTAAAAAAACCATCTTACCAAACAACGTTCCCAAGAATGGGAGCAAAAATTATTTGATTTTGTTGCATTCTTGTTGTAATTGTTGCTAGGAGTTTTGAACATGAGTTCCAAATATTAATCTTACAGAACCTTACTTTTTAATATTATTTTCGCTTATTCTTTGTTTTCTGGTTTTGGGAGGAGAGAGACATAAGATGGAAGAAAAATACAAATTTATTCTTGTTTTTAATAGAGGTGGATTATGAAAGTTAAATGGAGTAAATCTTAAGTGAGTAAAATAATACTTTTCAAATCACATGCATGCACGCAATGTGAATTTGAGCCAAATTTAATGTAATTGCCTTTTTTTTTTTGGAGAGAGAGATAATAAGTGCAAATGGTTCTTGTTGTCTTGTCATTTCTTTTTCTTTTTCTTTTTATTTTGATTTTACAGTAATTGCTCCCTATTTTTTGGAGAGAGAGATAAATTGTGCAAATGGTTCTTGTTGTCTTGTCATCTCTTTTTCTTTTTTTTTTCTTTTCATTTTACTTTTTCTTTTCATTTTACTTTTCCTTTTTTGTTAACCACTCCAAAGATATAATTTGATTCATCCATTACATAATTGATTCAAGGTGTACCTGTCATTATAATAATTTGATACTAATTATTTTTGCAATCTATTGCAACAAAATTTTTGAAATAATAGCTTATTGCAACAAAAATATTATTGCAATAACTTGATATGAATTATTTTTAAATCTATTGCAATGGCAAATATTAACATATCATAGCAATAACTTAATATAAATTATTTTACAATCTATTGCAATGAAAATTATTGAGATAGCATTGCAATAATCTGATATCAATTATTTTACAAGCTATTGCAACAACAAATATTAAGATAGCATTGCAATAACATAAAATCAATTATGTTACAATCTAGGAAAATCAAATCCTCTTATCTTACCTATGATTTTTCCAGTACGTTTGCCTGCTTAAAATGGTCCCAAGGTAAATCAATTTGAAGCCTAGATGGGACCAACAAGCTGAGAAGGTTCAAATAGATGAGTCACTCCTACAGTTCTTTTTGGTTGGATAAAAAAATATAAACCTAAACCTATATATACCACCAAAGGCTAGAGGTATTGGTACTTGGTAGAGTGAATATGACCAGACCAAAGTTTCATTTTACTCCACAGTCCAAACATGTTAGGTTGCATGTTCCTAAGTTCCAACTTTCCATGCCCTTCCTACCCAAAAAAAAAACTTTCTGTGCCCTCAACGTAGAGAACTGGATTGAGATCACCTGATACAATACCTATGAATGGTTAAGATTGATAGTTGCAAAAAGAAACTTTCAATCTCAACCATTGATTAAAAAATATTAAGAAAAAAGTTATAAAGTAAAAATTAAAAAAGTGAAAAGTGAAAAAATATTGTGAGAAAATGGTGGATGAATTACAACCAGTGACCCTAAGTATTGCACCGGATCCTATTCAAGAGAACCCTTTCAGAGAGAGTTATAATTTGGAAATCTTACCTTTTCTTGTATCTTGGATGATTGACCATCATCTTCATCACTAAAATTTTCATCCCCTTTGTCCTTTGAATGAGTTTTACTACCCTTACCAAGATGACCCCACACTTCATCCATCTTAAATTTCTCATTCATGGCAACGAAATCAAAATCTTGGGTGAATTTTGTTACTAAACGTGAACTCTGCACAGCAAATGTTCAGCTTTTCATGTCGAATTCCCCATTCAATGAAAGCAACTACTCAATAAGAATTACTGTGATATTGTTTTAATAGAGATAATTGGGGGAACAGTACATTGATCTTATGTAATGGATTAAAATTTTAATACACAAAACACATAAGTTTCGCATCAAGAAATATCTTAAGCTTTAAATATTTATTTTGAAATATCATTCAGTTTCCAAAGCAAATTTTAAAATCTTTACTTTCTATTCTCTAAACAACCCATCTCCAGCATTATATTCAACAAGTCACCACTCCTAAATTTTTAGTGGTAAAAGATTGTTATTAGGACCAAATTCTAGAACCATAAGAAGTGGAATAGTCCACTCAACTAATTCAATATTTTAACTCTTCAAGCCAGTTATTAGGTTGTAAGCTTGATCAACATACAGACACCCAACTTAATTTTAAAATGTAATTGTAAACAAGAAATTACCCCCATTCCTCTTCCTCTATCACGTCCCCGATAACCATGATGATGTTGGAAAGGAGTTCCATTGGGCTGGGAAGAAAGAGAAAGAGAAAGAGAAAGACAGACATGCATACATGTCAGCAACCTCATCAATACAAGGATATATAGAATATATAATAAGCAAGAAATCAACACAAACTCAGATGTCAGAGCACCATAAGTTTAAATTGTTATGATTGTGACTTAACAAAAAAAAAAAAAAAATATATATATATATATATATATATATCATCATTGTGTAGTATATAAAGGACTAAGTTCAATTAAATTCACATTAGGAAAAAATGACTAAATGGGCTTAGCATATATAATAGTTTGTGAGTCTTCGCACATCCAACAGTAAATTTCCCAGGAACCATATACCATAGAGCAACCAAGTAAAAACAGCAACAATTTACAAAGCTTTATTAGCAGCTTGCTTCAAACTCACAACAGACAGATTTGCTTAGTTCCAAATTTTTGGGTCGGTTATGATTCTCTCAAACATACTAAATATATTGGTTTTATAAAACTTATATAACTCATTGGCAAATCTTTTAGACACTAAATTCTACTCGTTGTCCCTTAGAGTCAACTTGCCAAATCTTTTTTCTTTGTCTTTTTTAGATGTTATCACTTTTTATGAGCATAGTTTCTATTAGGTCATTTAGAATACATACCACTGATCTCATACACCCATTTTATTTATCATCACTTTTTTTTTATAAACTTTATTTATCATCACTTAATACATCATAATATTATGCTCTCCCTTCTATAAGCAATTAGAACTCTTACAATGGCCTCGTCACACTTGAAGAAAGGAGAATTAGCAAAGTAAGAAAAATCATTAAAGCCCGAATGGCAGAAATAATGGTATACAGGCCCACAAAATAGTAAAAGGGTCCCAAAGGAGCCCCAAAGAAGGAAGTAGCAAGCCCATGGGAATCATAAGAAGTAGAAAGAAAGCAAAAATGGGCCAAAGGAGCCCAAAGAAAGTGATTAGTAAATGGGATTGGTTCAAAGGCCAATAAACTCAAAAGTAAAGGATATGGTAATTAGGCCGAAGAAGCCCAAAAGATTTAGCAAACACCACTGGAATGTAAGAAAAAGATGGGCCAAGGATGACCTAAGGAATGTAACAGGCCAAGGATGCCTAAAGAAATGAAGCGGACCGAGGATGCTCAAAGGAATAAAATGGGCCAAGGAAGCCCAAGATGATATGAGAAATGACCTAGCAGAGATGTTGGGCAATGTGAACTAAGAGAAGGAATAATACATGGCAGGCCCAAAGAAGACCCAACAAGCACAAGTTAAGTGATATCATGGCAGAAGCAATGCAGTGGCATGGCAGGAATACCAATTGACCCACGAACCATAAGTAAAAGGAGATAGGGGCTGAATTATAGAAGAGAAGGCCCATACCCAAGCAATACCCAGGCCAAAGAAGAAATGACATGCAAAGAATGAAGACCCAATGACTCATCCATGCCACTAAGCTTTAAAACGAGTAGCAGAATGAGCAGCAAGACCAGAAAAACTAGCAGGCAATAGCAAATGCATGAACACTAGACTAGCCATAGACTTAAATGGGAGTGGAGCACATACAAGGCTTAGGTACCACCCACTTGTACTCAACCAATACAGGGGCGGTGGGCCATGGGTCAGAGGTAAAAGATGGTATGGTCTGGTGGTGGAAAGAAGGGAGAAGTCTATTATGAGATTCCTGCTCAAGCTCTTTTGGGTGAAATGTCTTGCTAAGGTGATATACCACCGAAAAGAGAGAAAGATGAGTTCGAATCACTAGGTGCATGCCATAGGAGTTAGTAAGAGAGAATACCCTATCTTTATCCGAATGGGAATGCCACGAAAAGCGAGAAAGTAAAACAAAACTCCCTTTTGTTTGGGAATGGAACATGGTGCAGCCAGCACAAAGTAGTGGTGGTGGCTGAGTAGCCAACAAACCAGTGGGTGGCTTGGGAAGGATACCCACAACAAGCCAAAAGTAGTTGAGGGGTAAAACGGTAAATCTTATCATGGCAGGCAGTATAAAAAGGCCTTAGCCATGCATAGTGAATAACAAGGAAGAACAACAGGAAACATAAAAGATAGAAGAGAAGAATATAAAACAAAAGAAAAGGAAGATCTTTACAAAGGGATCCTAGCTTGTGCACAAGCTGGTTTAAGGTGGGTTTCAATTAAGTCAATCTCGACTATCTTACCCCAGAACTATTGGGCCACAATATGGCAAGAGTAGTCCAGCCTAGGATAAAAAAGCCCCACCACAAAACACTAGCTAAGTTCAAGCGCTTTGGTCCTATTTGGTCTACATTGGTCCACTCTATCCTATTAGGTCCTGTTTGATCCACCTTGTTCCCATTTGGTCATATTCTGTCCATTCCGTCCACTTTGTTCGATTTGATTCATTCAGTCCAATTCAATCCATTTGTATCCACTTCGATCCATTTGAACCACTTCGCTCAATCTTAGTCCACTTCGATTTATTTTTGTGCACTTACATATGGGGAAAAAACATGTTTGGGTTGAGAGAATATTCTAAATCCAAATTTATTTTTGATGATGCATAGAAAATCAGTAGGTTGAATACTTTGGACTTTAATGGGCTTGAGGTTGCTTGGAAGACCTGAAAAGAAAGAAGTACAATATGAAAGGTGATCGGGGTGAACTGGCTAAGAACCCTCCAATGCTTAAGTTAGTTTTCTCTCTCAAACTCAAGAATTCCAACTTTAAGTGGTGAAAAACTTGCCTTAATTTGACATGACTGAGTCCTTTTTTAGTGAGTTTTGGAGTGGTTACTTGTTTAGTAACTTCCCCAACGTGAGTGGAAGTTAGAAGGTTCAAACTTAACTTCTACAACTGTTATTGGAAGTTAAGAACCTAGTGGGAAGTTAGAGTGATGAATAAGAATTTCACTCCCACTTTAGAATAGTAGAACGTGGTCTGAATTATAAGCTTTTTGGATAGAGATTTACTTTGAAATTTTCTAAGTGTTGGGCGGTCGTCTAGGTGACTTCATGCTGGACGACCTTCTTGTACTTGGATTGCTTCCTTTGGAGGCACTCATAAGTTAGATCTCTATTGCAATTCTGAACATTTAATATATTAGGTGGATGACCTTTCTAGTCTTGGACGACATGATGGACAAACTGGAGATAGTCCAATTTTTTTGTTCACCATCAGTTACCCCCTTGTTCAAGGGTTGTCCTAGCCACTGTAATGGAACTTTGATTCACTATTTTTGTTCTTAGACAATGAAAAACTTATGATTCGATTAAACTGAGACAATTCAAGAACACTGATAACCTAGATTAATAATGCAGTTAAAATAGTTTTCAGAAAAATGCATTCACTTTAAAACTTGATTTCTATTTGAAACTATTAGAAATTCATCTAAACAACAAGAAAAACATGAGTGCAATTATTGAAAGCATGGAAGAACTAATGCATCAAAAGAAATCTAATCGAACAATCAAATATGTTGTCAACTTAAAATTTACGAAGAATCATACTAAAAATTCATACCGTATGGAAGAAACATAACCCCTAGCCCTAGCTAAGAGTTTAGGGCATTTAGACAGCCATTAGAGAATAATAAAATACAAGTTTTCCTCTCTAAAATTCATTCTCCCCCAAACTCTTATAAGCTCATGTAAGTTCTATGATTCATTCCTGATTTAGATAATATATTAACATGTCGGTACCTTCTCGCAAAGGCAAGATATGAGGCACTCAATCTCCCTAGAAGCGGTTTTAAGCTTAAACCGGCATGAGCTTAGGAGTACGCGGTGCCTCTTAAAAAGAAGTAAAGGAGTCGCCACCTAGTTATAGGTCCAAGAACCAAAGAAATGACTTCATGAAGGTCTTTCTACCAAACAAGGTTCAGAGTTAGGGTACAAGATTGGAAGAGGTTAAACACCTTAAGCCTGTCCAGCCGTAGCTGGCCTTCAAATATCGTTACTGGATAGTTGATAAATGATGTCTATCTAACGAGCCTATGTGAACGCGCTCATGCATCTAAGCCTTAGAGTTCGTTTACAAGTCATGTGAAACAGATATGGAAAGCATAGAAAAAGGATCATGTGAAATGTAATCAAATATGGAAGGTTAGCAAAAGGGATGAGCATATGGCATCTAATCATGTGAGCATGGAAGCATGTGAACATCAAAACATGCGAATATACAAGTATGTGAAGATATGAGCATGCAAACATCCAAGTGCGTGGGCATGTGAACATCCATACATGTGAGCATGTGAGCATACGAACATCTAAGCATGTGAGCATCCAAGCATATGAACATGTGAACATCCAGGCATGTAAGAGCATGTGAGAATGAGAGCATACAAGCACATGAGCATGAGAGCATATGTGCATGTAAGCATCAAAACATGCAAGTATACAAGCATGTGAACATGCGAGCATCTACTCAATCTCCCTAGAAGTAGTTTTAAGCTTAAAACGGCATGAGCCTAGGAGTACGCGATGCCTCTTAAAAAGAAGTAAAGGAGTCGCCACCTAATTATAGGTCCAAGAACCAAATAAATGACTTCATAAAGGTCATTCTACCAAACAAGGTTCAGAGTTAGGGTACAAGATTGAAAGAGGTTAGGCACCCTAAGCCTGTCCATCCATAGCTGGCCTTCAAATATCGTTACTGGATAGTTGATAAATGGTGTCTATCTAACGAGCTAATGTGAACTCACTCATGCATCTAAGCCTTAGAGTTTGTCTACAAGTCATGTGAAACAGATATGGAAAGCATAGAAAAAGGATCATGTGAAAGGCAATTATATATGGAAGGTCAGTAGAAGGTATGAGCATGTGGCATCTAATCATGTGAGCATGGAAGTATGTGAACATCGAAACATGTGAAGATACAAGTATGTGAAGATATGAGCATGCAACATTCAAGTGTGTGGGCATGTGAACATCCATACATGTAAGCATGTGAGCATATGAACATCTAAGCATGTGAGCATTCAAGCATATGAACATATGAGCATCCAAGCATATGAACATGTGAGCATCTAAACATGTGAACATCCAAGCATGTAAGAGCATGTGAGAATGAGAGCATACAAGCACGTAAGCATGAGAGCATATGGGCATGTAAGCATCAAAACATGCAAGCATACAAGCATGTGAATATGCGAGCGTCTAAACATATGAGCATAAAAACATGTGGACATATAAGCATGTGATCGTCAAAATAAGTCGACATGTGAGCAACCAGCATGGAAGAGCATCTAGGAATAAGAACATACAAACATGTAAGAACATATAAGCACATGAGAATTTAGGCATGTGAGCATCTAAACAAGTATCTCTTACCACCCATTCACCTCAGCATTTAAGCACAATCATCAAAGCGCATAAGCGCATGATCATCCAACTACATGATCACATAAACCTTCAAGCATATAGACATATTATCATCCAAGTATGTGCACATGTAGATACAAATAAAGGGTTGATGTTTAATGAGAATTAATGATTAAGTCTTATAAAGGAGTGACACTTTAATTGAAGTGGAATCTTCATTAAATCTTGAATGTCTATCCTTTAATAAACTTAACATCAATTATTAAACATGCTCTTGGTCTTTAAATGTGCTCTTGCCTTTTAAAGTGTTCTTTAATGAATTGGCTTTTATTGCCTTAGATATCAAGTTAGTTTGAATTCAAAAATCTAAGTGTGGTGGGCCTTTTTATGTTTTGGGCTTGATTTCTCCTGCTGTACCGCGACCCGTGATTCTGAGGTAGGAGACTTGGGATTGGCCTAATTGAAACACACTTTAGGCTAGCTTATGCACAAGTTGGGCCATACCTATATAAACACGCCCTAGCAGGAGCCTTGAATGTATTGCATGCTCACGGCAGAAATGACTGTTACATATATTACAGCAGGAAGCACGAAATGACAAAATGGGCTTAGCTATTCAGCAGACACAAGCCCAAAAAGGGAGCCAATCTCCAATGTGGGTAACCTTAAAGGGAACTCCTACCGTAGAGATTACACACTTTGGGAAAAAGACCTAGATAGCTTAAACTTGAATTCTTAACTTATTAGAGAGTGGGCCTATTGAGAGGGAGAGAAATGGGTAACTTATTGATGCATGTCTCTATTTCTATCACTCATGTTTCTTTCTTTCTTTGGGATTTTTGTATCTTTCCTTTCTTTTCTTTTTTTGTTTACTCTGCTTTCTCTTCTTTCTTTCTACCTCTGTTTCTTGCCGTTGTTCCTCCATATTCATTATTCACGCCTATGGCCTTTTATACTGCTTGTCGTGATAGGATTTACTATTTTTACCCCTCAACCGTTTTTGGCTCATTGTGGGCATCCTTCCAAGACTGTCCATTGGTCTGCTGGCTGCGTAGCCACTACCATTGCACTGTGTTGGCTGCACCACGTCTCATTCTTAGACAAAAAAGGTTTTGTTTGTCTCTTACCTCTCTTTGTTTTCAATACTCTCATCTGGATAAGGGTTAAACCTCTCCTTTACCTACCTCTATGACACACATCTAATGATTTCAGCTCATGTTTACTTTTTTTGGTGAGATGTCATCCCTACAGGACATTTCTCCCAAAAGAGTTTGAGTGGGAACTTCAAAATAGGCTTCCCCATTCTTCCCACTGCCAGACCACACCCTCTCATACCCTTGACCCGTGGCCCACCTTCCCTGTATTGGCTGAGTACATGTATGTGGTGCTTGAGCCATGTGTGCATGCTCCACTTTTGTCTAAATCTATTACTTTTCTTGCCTTCACGCATTTGCCATTGCCTCTGCATTTGTCTAATTCTGTTGCACGTTTTGGTATTTGTTTAAGGTGTTATCAAGTACACCAAATTAGACTGAAGTGATATGAAACAGATCAAATGGACCGAATAAGCTGAAGTGGACCAAATGGACCAAATTGGATTGAATAGAACTAAGTGAACCAAATTGGACCAAATTGACCGAAGTGGACTGAGTGGACCAAATGGACGGAAGTAGACTGAATGGATCAAATTGGATGGAATGGACCTAAGTAGACCGAACATGACTGAAAGGACCAAAATGGAACCAAATGAACCAAACGAACCAAACTAGACTGAGTAGACCGAATTGGACCAAAATGGACTGAAGTAGACCGAACCATACTGAATAGATGAAATGGACTGAAATAGACTGAAATGGTCTGAATGCCAATTTGTAATTAACATAGCCAAGATTGTGTTTTGATATAAACTCAATTTCTTACTTCCAAAATAATCAAGTATTAATTCAAATAAAAATCAAACAAAAACTAAGAGAAAGAGAGAGAGAGAGTACTTGTAATAGGGAACTAAAAAATACAACACCAAAACGTATGAACCCAAAATAGAGTTTTAAAAATCACAACAATTCATCAATATAAAGTAGAGTTGCATGAAAGAATGAAATTCAAGAGAGAGAGAAAATAACCACTTTTTCAAGAGAGAACGTGATAGAGAAAAATAAGAAATTTATAGAAATTAATATGAGAAGAAAAAAGTAAAAAATATAGTAATAACCACCGAACCAAATTATCCAAGTCATGTTATGTTATGTAATAAAATAGCATTATATTCTTATTATATACTATATTTATAATGCAATGGGATAATATCTATGAAATCAAAGAGAAGAAAAAATATAACAATTAAAAAACACAACTTAATCATCAACCCAAAGGAGAGTTCCAAATAATACAAAAATTCATTAACCTAAAGTGGAGATGCAAGAAAAAAAATCCACCAAAAAAAGAAAAAAAAAAAAAAAGATTGACAGAGAGAAAGAGAGAGAAATAACATTTTGTGTGTGGAAAACTATGTATAGAATGAGAGACAGAATTGTAAATTTGTATTAAGAGAATGAGAATAAGAAAAGCCAAAAAAAGAAGATAAAGGGCTAGAGAAAAAAATGATATTAAGGTGAATAGTGATAGAGAGATGAAAAGGTAAAAGAGAGGGGGAGTACTCCAGAATACCATAAATGACTCCCTCCTCTCAAATGGTGGGTAATTAAATTTATGCAAACTATTATTCATGTGAGAGGAGAGAGCAATGGAAACAAGAGTAAGTTTAGGCTTTGGAGTACCTAATAATTTTCTAAAGAGAGGGGCAAAGTTGGAGAAAGTATGTGAATTTTTTATATGAAATTTTTATTATTATTTTCAAATAAACTTATATTTATTTAATAAGTAGCTATTTATATATTCAAATATAAAATATTATATATAAGAGTACGTTTGGTACACTGAATAGAGATTATGACAAAAATTGCAATTTTTATTACTAGTAATAAAATGTGTTGTAATATAATAATTAAACCTATTCATTAATTTGGTTGTGAGTTATAACATTAGAATGAAACTTAACATTTATTTTAGGAAATATCTTACTCATACAATTATATCTCTTTAAAAATTGTTCGTTTTAAATTTAAGAAAGATATGTGTTATTTTTTATGATTTTTTTTTTTTATAATTGTTAAATATATATGGAAAGTTTATTTATTTGGAAATATTTTAAGTTTTGAAATTATTGCATTTACTTAGGAATGACTAATACAATCTTTTAAAAAGGAATAATTATTTCTCATTTTGAAGAATAACTATTCATAAAGAATGATTACTCCTTGTAATAAAAACACAACCAAACTAAAGAGTAACTATTACATTATAATGCCTATTACAGTTTACTAAACATGTCTTAAATTTGGTAAAATTTTGATGTATATTTAGTTATGCTTATTTTAAAAATGTATTCAATGCATATGTACAGAGTTTTAAGCTAATATTAATAACATTAATAAGGTCATACAAATTTATTATTTGTACATGCAAGAAATTATTAGATGCTTTTAAAGTCCGATGAATCTTACTAAATTCAGTATGGAATCCACCGTAAATGTTAACGGTGAATCTTACTATGAAATCCACCATAAATGTTAAAATAGAGGGTTTTATGTTTTGGGAGCATCTACTCCTTCAATACGCACGTAACAGCAGAGTGAGAGCAGTGTTTTGTTGGAGGAGTCGGAACAGCAATTTCAGACTCTGCTTCCTGTTGGCCTTTATTCTCTGATTGAGAGTTTTCCTGTTTGTATTTTTTCGCTGGAGGAGACTCTTTCAGTTCCTACTTGTGATCAAGTTCTTCAGCGATTCGAAGTATCAAACGAATGCTAACTTGGCAAATGCAATGGACGATAGGATTGGTAGTTCCGAATGGGACTATCCAAACAGTGAAAATTATCAAGAGAGCAGCCATGAAAATGCTTCCCATAATCAGAACTGCCATTGAGAGCCATGAAATTTTGCTCACGACTAAGTATACAGCAGACGTGAATGCCAAGCACATTGTGAAGACAGCTATTTGCAGAAGAGCTTCAATAAATCTAAGGGTAGATGATACAAAACCACGCATTTGTGACCATAAGAGTACGTAAGCCCCAATAATGGAGAAATACATAGCTACTGTATCACTGATAATGAAAACCTGAAACATCGTTTTATTTACCAATGTTGCCATGCCTTCATTGCCATGGCCTGCAGGTCCATTATCAGAACTGTTAAAACCACCGGGAACAGTTAAGCCAGAAGCGAAGCTTACGGTGGCCACCAGTACTGCTATCACCGAAAGCAAGTTAACGTCGTCCTTAAAAAGCAAGTTTACTTTTTGGTTCTGTTGATTGACGCAAGATAATGTCCATTCTTATTTCTCTCCCTGGTGTGCCAGCTGACTTCGAGGCCCAAAGTGTCATTAACTGTATGGAAAATTGGAACTTTAAGATATAAGTCTCTACAAAGATAATAAACTTTTATGACATTCATATAAATAAAAATTATAGAACTATTAGACTTCTGTTAAGAATATATCAAGTAGATATTTTCTCAACTACAATATACCTTTTACTTAAGAGAGAGCATAAATTATATAACTAAATTAATAATAAAAAATTTCCTAATATATATATATATATATATATATCCAGAGAGAAACTAAGCTTTGTTATGATATTTAACCTAGCTCAGCTAATTGAACTCTGCAATCAACTTTGTACTTCACAAAGTATTAGCATATTCCTAATGATAAGATATTCTAAAGAATTATACCATTGCAACATAGGGTAAATTAAAGATACCACGCCTACATTATATCATTTTTTGCTGAGAACCTACAGTACATCATTAAAACATGAAGCTAGCCTGTGTTTTATTTTATGAAAGTTACCTCTACAAATTGTGCTTTGCATTTTATGTGGTTTGCTTTCTGAGGCATTGTGCCACCTGTCTAGTTCGTTGAGGCATTTATGCTAAGTTTAATGGAATATGATGATGTGGAAAGTGCCAACAACACCCATCAAGAGCACAACACCCAATGTAAAAGAATTAATAAAAAATATTGTTGTTCTACCTTAAAGTTTTTTTTTTTTTTTTCGGTAAACGTTCTACCTTAAAGTTTACACAACTTAAATGAGGATTTGGAGGGGAGAATTTTAAGAGAATAAAAAATGTGCCTATAGAATGATTTATTTAAAAAAATTCTTTCACAGTATGTGACGGGCATTTATCACATCATCAAACTTTATTAGAGTTGACGAAAATGTCTCATAAATCATACCCCAAGGGAGGTATATGTCACAAAATATACAACAGGGTCAAGGATGACGCAACACCATTTCAAAAAAAAGTATGACTCAACACATTCGGATGTCTAAGGTGATGATTTTGAATGATTTATATATTTAAATATTATTTAAATAATATTTAGTTTATGCATGAAATTCATTATTCTTACCTTTTTAATATTTAATTATTACAAATTTTTTTTACAAAAAACTTACAAATTAATGTGATCAGTGGCACTTTTATAAAAATAACAAATAATATATATATTTTTTTTTGAGAATCAACAAATGAGTGTTATTAATGATAACTACAAATTTTATAATATGAAACTTATAAAAATGTGCCACTAAACACAAAAAATTAATTCAAATATAAATTAATAGGTTGTTAAAGCCAGTAATAATATTTTTTGTCATATCATTTTGTAAAGACTACATGATAAAATTTGTTGTAATCTTTAATATTTACTTATTTGAATTATTTTTAGTGACTGATAACATATCTATTTATAAAATTTATATAGCAAAATTCGAATTATTTGTGACATTACATAGTCTTTTTTTTTATAGTATTCTTAAAAATTTAAAAGAAAAAAATGTACTACTATATATATATATATATATATAATCACTTATTTTCCCTATATTTGGGGTCGTTCTCTTGTAGGAGGCCTAGGCCTAAGGCCGGCCCGGCAAAAGATAGTACCATATTTTAAGGTACACGAATGGCAGTGTTATTCACCCCCTACGCAGCATATTGATCAATACTCCATAGGTTTGATTTCAAAAATAACGATCACGTAAACATGCCTAGGCATACATGTGAAACTTGATGTTCATCAATCCTGATTATTTATTTTTATTTTTTTTATGTTCATCTATCCTGATTATTATTTATTATTATTATTTTTTTATGTTCATCAATCCTGATTATTAATTACACAATGCACTCATTTCTTGTCATATTAAACATCCGGGATAATCAATTAAATTATATAGTGCTCCATATTGATATGGAGTATGACTAATGTTGCTAAGCGTCGTCATTTAACTTATGCAATTACGGAATTTTCACTAAGAGGCCATACCTTTCTAAATGGCAGGTTTCTCACCCGCTCACCAGCAATATCAAAAGCAGTCAAGCCTTCTCCGTTTCGGAGTTTTACATCTACTCTCCTATCACTTGTGAGGGAAAGTATAACATCAGGATGCAAGTTCATTGATGCCAAATGCAAAGCTGTATTTCCCCCCTTGTCTTTTGCGTTCCAATAATTGCTTTGCGAGGTTTTTAGTAAATGTTTCACCACGTTGTTTCTTCCACTCTTAGATGCTACTTGAATAATATTTTGGCCTTCTTCATTGAGGAGTTCTGTTGGTTCGCGCCACTGCTTTTCAAGCAACTCGACTATCTTAACACGACCCTTCTTGCTTGCAGTGTGGATAGGAAAGTCACTTTTTGTACTCCTTTCAAGGGCACTTTGTTTCACGACCTCTAATAGAAACTGAATTCCCTCAAAATAACCTGTAGATGCTGCAAAATGTAGTGGGGTCTTCCCATTTATGTCTCCTATGTTGAACAAACTTGGCCTTTCCTTGAATATAAGTTGTAAGATATCTAAGTTCACAAACCAATAATTTCAAAAAGTGAATGAAATTAGAAACACTAACTAAAATAGAGCGGCATAACAGATGCTATATAATTAATACCTTTTCTTTTTTTCAAGATGGCAGCATAAACTGGTAACTCTCCTCGAGGCCTTACTACTAAGTCATTATTTCCTGTTTTTTGTAACAAAAGCCTGGCAAAACAAATATTATTTATTTTGCGGAATCAACAGCGAGAAAAAATGGAGATTTACCTTCCATGTTCAGAGAGTAAAATGCTTCTGGATTTACCCAAAGCAAATTTTTCGCCACCTCTTCAGAATAATATTCAGGATGATGAACATGAGCTATGACAGCCTCATGCAAGGCAGTGTTTCTGATTCGATTTTTCATTTGGAATAACTTCTCATTTTCTCGATGATAAGGATGATTACTACATTTTTTTGAAGAGCCTGCGTGGAATTCAATTATGTCGATCTTTCCTTCTTTGACAGCAACATGAAGTACAGTATCACCTATGATATTTTTCTTGGTGATAAGGTCGGAAAAGTGTTTAGTAATGAGTTTGATTATTTTTATCTTTCCAAACTTTGCTGCCTCGTGAAGCAGTGAATTTCCTGATGGGCTCAGCACTTGATCAAAGATGGTAAACAGAGAAAGCCCTTATCTCTTTGAAGTTGTTCCAATTTATCAATGAAGTCTTTGACATTATTATGATCTGCTACTGCTTCAAATAAAGCACGATCGACCATGGGATGTGTGGATTGACCTGGGCATAGGCATTGTCTTTCCTTTAATTCCTCCAACCGCACTTCCTGATTCAGGTCATCATCATGGTCATTCGTCATAATATCTATCAGATGCACCAACGTTTGACCAAAAGATTGTTCGGGTCTTCAAAACGAACTGCAAAGAAACAAAGAAAGAAAATCAAGATTCTGGCCATAAATCTTTAAAAGTTATAACCCTAGTCCCTCATATTGCATTCTAATTAAGAGCACGGTTACATCACTTTGCTCAATCTTGAATAAATGAAGTGTATGAGAATGAGAATTAATATCTAATATAATGGAACTCGAGAGTGGTAAGTATGAGAAGAGAAGGAATAACTAATGGATTACACACGCGTGTCTATCATGTATCTCTAAAAAATTATCAATTTTCAAAGAACTGAGGAGAAGAGAGAGAGAAACCTATTCAGTTTTGAGAGAGTGCTCCATCAATGAAGTCTCCGCCCTGTCTACCTCCAGCTTCTTCTGAGGCTCAGGGGGGTCTCCATCGGCTGAAGCTCCTGGACCGGCTCAAAATAGCTCCAACAAAGTTGGGTTCATTGCTGGATCTGTGGCTATAACAGTATTCACTACTGTTTTGGTGTTTTTGAATGTTTTTTTTATCAATGAAACGCTGTTGGTTCTCTATGTTCCTTGATTTTGGCCTTTTATTCTATTAATTTCATTCATTTATTCAGTGGTGTTAGTCGAATATGTGATGTCTTATGGTCTATCTCAATAATATTTTGTATTTAAGAGATCAGCGGCAGATTAGGTATATATATAAAAACAATTAAACTAAATAAATTCAGATCTTTCTCTCTCTCTCTCTCTCTCTCTCTCTCTCTCCCTTAAAATTTTGAGAATTTTTGGAGTCACGTGAGAGACACGTGAGCAATCCATTAGTTATTAACAAAAGACAAACTAAAGTATTAATTTGGCAAAAAGTATTAATTTGGCACATCTCTAAAGTTCAAAGAGTAAATTGATTAAAATAAAAGTTTAAAAGATGTTATGATCATTGCTTTAAAGTTCAAGAAGTGTTAGGACATTTTTCCAGTCATTAACTATTTAATTAACGTATCTCCAAGGTTTTCATAGTTGACCTTCAGATTTTAGGACTAAAACTTTTTATTTAGGTAAGTAGATAATGGGGGAGGGCAAATGGCTTTCAAAATTGAAACCATATATATATATATAGAGAGAGAGAGAGAGAGAGAGAGAGAGAGAGAGAGAGAGCTGTAGTTACCACTAAATTATCACTTAAATTCAAATTTGTGACTAAGACTTAGTTATTGTCAATGTTTTTAATTTTGTTCCGCTCTAATTGGAATGTCTAGAAAATCTTGTACTGATTATAAAATCTTGTACTAAAGAAACCACTTACTCCATTATGACTCAAATTTGAGTGTGTTTTTACATTAAAAAAATAATTCGAATGCATTTTTTATTTCCTTTTGCTGTTTTTGGTTGTTGTTTTTCGTTATCTAAGTACATATTTATGTTTTAATATTTTAAAAAATTGATTATTGTTATTATTTTAATTATTAGGTATATAGTATGGCTTCAGATTGATATGTTAATTGGAATATAGACTTACAATTTTAAGACTTTTATTAAATTATATGAGTTTTGACCAATAATATATAAAGAAATATATGTGTATAAATAAAATAAGACAATGGTGACTCTGAAATTGTCATTGAATTCTCAAGTTCAATATATTAAAATAAATAAAATGAAATATTTATAATATGAAATTTGAAATCTAAGAAGATAATTTCATATTTAATGTATTAATTAATTTTTTTAGAAAAATAATGTATTAAATAAGTTGACCTTTTTAAATGAGCACAAATCAAATGATTCTTATAATAAGATAAACATGTAATAAAAATCTAATTGTCATAGAGGTTGTCACCTCTTATTAATAAGGAGGAGTTATTCTAAGGTCACAACCTTTCAAATTGTAATTGGTCATCAATCACTTTCACAGTAACCCACCACCACTATTGACAATCAGCCACATAAGATATTTGTAACAAAAGTGATGTAAAATAGTAAAAGTTTGGGTCCTTGAATTTTTAAACAAGAAGTGTGATGTACCTCAATTTCAAAAGCTGAGCCGCCATTCACCTCATATTAGTAGATATGGCAAAATGGGTCAAAAGTTTTTGACCTGATTCGACCCAAACTCGATTTTTTAACTCGAAGCAAAAACGGGTTGACCCGTAACCTGACCCGTGTTTTTTGCAGGTCAATCCGACCCGACTTGCAACTCTACTCAAACCTGAATCGCTTTTTTAAAACTTTTTTTTGGGGTAAAAAATAAAAAAGTAAAATTAAGACAATAGTAGTTTAATTGTTTATTGTGAATATTAAAGAAACAATTGATACATTTACATAACTGAATGCAAATTAATTGAAAGATAAATAGTTGAACATTTTGTAATAAGTAAAGATTTTTAGATATCAAATAATAAAGTACATGCCAAGATAATATGACTACAGTAAAGTTAAAAACATAGATGTAAAATTGTAGACATGTGAGAAATATTCATAAGTGTGAAAATAGTGAAACCAAAGTATCAAATTAGCATAAATTATGAATGCTTAGACTTATTTTTTAACAATTTATGTCCAAAATAAACGGCTTTTCAAAATAAATTATGATATTTCCTAGAGTGTGTGTTACTTAATAATGATATGATATTCATAAAATAGGCTATGTATAAATAAGTAAACAATCAAATTTTAATATATATCTCAAATTGAAATAGAGTGCCAACCACAATTGATAATAAATTATAAAATTAATTTTTAAGATTGTAAATTTCTTATATTTTTTTATTCTTTATCAAATGAGTTATCCAATAAGTCATTTGTAATTTTGTTTTATATTTTGAAATGTTGATATTGTGTAGAAATAAAACATGTGTATTTTTTTTAATTATCTTTGTGTTATTTTGTTTTAGGTAGTAATGTCAGGATTTGTATAATTTTAAAATTATTGAATAAGTATTAATAAGTTTAACTGAGTTCATTCTTGATATAAGTAGTGAATTCAAAATAATGCATTTTACAGTAATTCATTCCATTATTTTCCAAATGGCAAATACATGTTGTTTTCTTTATTAAAAAATAAATAAAAAAAAATTCATGTGAAAAGTACGGGCAACCCAACCTGACCTGACCCGATCCGCAACCTGATTGACTTAAACCCGTTTTAAATAACCTGTTTTGACCTGCAACCCGATTGACCTGACCCGACCCACCCGATTTGCCATTTCTACTTATTAGACTCTAGTCACTCCATCAATAAGCAACACTCAATAAAACTCTGAAAATATTCAAAATCTCACATTGGCAAGCTCAGTGGCTCACTGAATCAAATCACACATATCAGGGTCACCCAGTCGAGTCTCTGACCCAGATGCAGAAATGAAAAATGACCGAAATAAGGCTTGAACAAAGTTAGACCCAAGTTCCATATATAATAATAATAATAATAATAATAATAATAATAATAATAATCCCCACAAATCTCAATTGTCATTGACTTTCCGAAATATTAAAATAAAATATTTTAATTATTTAAAGTCATCTATTATAATATTGTATGTTAATGTAATAAAGGAACACATTACATACTTAAATTTGAATCTTAACGTAATGGATTTAAAATGTCTTAATTCTAAATTCATAAATATTTAAGTATGTCTTGTAGATTTTTAAAATCTCATGATATCAATATCTAGCTAGGATCTTAATTCATTTAGCTTCCCTTTGAGAAGCATATATATAATATCTACTAATTAAGTGGAGAAATGAATGGACATCTTTCTCTTCATGCGGTTCTTTCACAAATAGAGACATCATTTTATTTCCATTACTCACAATTAGCCATGTAGTGAGTAGTGACAAAAGTTATGGACCTTTTGCATCCCTAGCATTGCTCACATTTTGCTAGCTAATTTGCATGTTTATCAAAAGATATAATTTTTGGTACTTTTTGTGCTACATGTCTAACAAAAAACTAAAATCTAGTTTGACTGATTCTTTTTGTTCTGTTATAGTATATAACAGAGTTGTACATTCTTGAATTTAAATTAATGAGAATGAGATAATTTTCTCATCAATCTTTATCAGTTTATTATATATAGGCTGGGCAGAGTATTTTCGTGCGTGTGTTTGTGTTGGGCATGTGATAAAAAAAAAAAAAAAAATGTCAGCTGTGAGTGATTCGAGAACAGTGTGCTGTGTATTTATGATAGTGTAACATTGGTGTATGTGGTCTCTTTTAGAAAAAACGAAATAATATAAATTGATGACAAAAATGTTATGAGGAATAAAAAGGGTTTCTGGTGTAACCTCACCTGTTCTGTATAGTTTGTTGATCACTTGCTACCTTTCTTTTTCTTCTAGAGTTTTGGGCTAATGGTTCTTGAGTAGCTTAATCAACTCTATGGATGAGAAGGTGGTTGTGTCCTTCCTAGTGCTTCAGCCTTCTTTCCATCAAAAAAAAAAAAAAAAAAGGCTTCGGCCTTCAGGCCTCAGTTTAGCTTATCTTGTCGTTAGGAAATGTGTCCCTTGGGAGGAGGGAAATGAATGGAATGGAAAGGAATTTTTAAAGGAAAAAATTCCCTCGTTTGGGAGTTTAAGTGGGAGGGAAATGGAATGGATAGGGAGACACTCATTCCTCTCTATTCCCAACCTCAAATTTTCATTGAGAGGGAATGAAATTAGATTTAATGAATTTTTTATTAAAACTCCCAAAATACCCCTATTTATTCAACCATTTATTTTAAAACAGGGGTCTAATAGTAATATTGCAATAAAATGATTCCATTTCATTCCCTCCATGTTACTCACAAACAAGATTACTTACATTCCATTTATTTTCATTCCTTTCCATTCCTTTATTTTAAAACATCCAATCAAGGTTACTTAATTCTATTCCATTCCATTCCATTCATTTCCCTTTTACTTAAATTTATTCTATTCCATTCCATTCCATTCTTTTCTATTCCCTTATGATCATTTCATTCCATTCCATTCTCTTCCTTTGTGAACTCCCAAGCAGAGCCTAAAGGAAAAAATTGGGGAAAGAAGATAGGCCAACGTCACTTAGGTGACATCACCTAGATGGCATTAGCAATTGAAAGAGCAATGCCACCGACACTATTGGTCTGTTTGTTTACTTATCTCAACTACCGGTTTTCACTGTTTAAGGGTCTGATTGAAATTTGCTTAATTTGTTGAAACTGAAATTTTTTTACTAAAAACACTATAAATAAAGGTAAAAATTAATTGAAATGGTATAGTGAGATCCATGAATAGTACCAAAAAGTATAAACTGAATAGTAAAATAAATCGGCAAAATTAATCATGTTAAACGGACACTAAATATTGAAAATTGTGGGAAAAAAAAAGTTTGGTAGGAGTTTTTTTTTTTTAAATGTTTATATTACGTTTCTCATTTTAGGGAGTTTAAGCACTGAATTTAGAAAACTTATTTTACCCGTTTTCAGTTTTCAAATAACGTTGTTCAAAGTCACTTTTGTAAATATTTTAAAAACTATAAGTCTCGTTAATTAGACTACATTTCATCACCTTTTTATATAAAAAAAAAAAAAACACAAATACATATACATACCAAGCACACAATTATGTATTTTTACTTTTGAAAAGACGTTATTAGAAATATCGTATTAAACACATTTTTTGCATTATGAATACTTTAAATATGTGTTTTTATAACACTTTTTAAACCAGAGTTTTCACATCATTTTTAACAACAATACTCAAACACGTTTACCAAAATTTTGACTTAAATTTTAGAGAAATATTATGTACAATAATTATATAATAAATCCTAACTTGTAGCCGGTAGGTTGTTAATTGTTATTTATTTTTATAAAAAGTGTCATGTTTTTACTTGGCTGTTACAAGTAAGTAAAAAGTAATTAAGTGGTGGGTTTAAAACTTTAAATTAGAACTAGTTACAATTCACAACTTAAAATTTGTTGTGAATATTATGGAAGTAGCATTTCTCCGAATTTCACAACTATTATGTTATCTAGTTGTTATTGCTTAGAGTTGTGATAACAGAAATTCACAACAATTTCATAATATTTTCAAATTAATATTAAAAAATTTTAAATTACACATTGTTATAGACCTGTGTATAAGGTGACAAACTATTTTAAAAAGAGCAGAGTTACATTTATAATATTTTCACAACAAATTATATGAGATAAGTTATTATTAGTTATAATTTGAACTGACTACTTAAATTACTTTTTTACCCTTCAATAATAATCTACCATGAAAAATTTATTGTAAAAACATAGTATTTGTTGCGAATCTTATTTGTGCTATAAGTAGTTCTAAAATCATACACCATTTCACAATTTTTACCATAATTCTAATGCGATAGATTGTGAGTGGTTGCTTATGACTTACACATAGACGTAACATTTTTTTTTCCACCACTCACATTCTTTCACGTCACAATTGTGATAAAAAAAAATTATAAGATAAGTTGTGGTACTATATTTTCTCTTCTTGTAAATGCCAACCCAAACACCACCTTATCATTGTTGTTTATAACTCACCACATAAAACTTTTCTATTTAGTATTCACTTATTAAATTGAAAAAAAGGGAAAGCCGGCAAACTAAGGGAAAAAAAGAGTAATGCTAGTACCATATAAAATGACACAATTTTTGCTACAACTCGTTCACGTGGCGAGTTGTGAGTGATAAAGATGTGTCCTCATATGGACTTATCATCACATCTTTACCACTCACAACTAGCCACGAGAGCAAGCTGTAACACAAATTGTGCCATTTTATAAGGCACCAGCATTACTAGAAAAAAAAATGCCAATTTCTCTTGCAACTTTATTGCAATGGGCCTTACTAACATGAATGGTTGCTAGATGAAATAAAAGATTAAACTACTTCCTACTCCCCCCCCCCCCCCCCCCCCCCCCAATTATTTATTTTGGTTATTATCATTAGAAAAAAATTAGGAAAAAAAATTGTACCTCTTCATTCATTGAATCGAAATAAAAGAAAAGGCTAAAGTAAGCCTCAAATTGTACCCCTTCATTCATTGAATTGAAATAAAAGAAAAAGCTAAAGTAAGTCTCAAATTAGTTAAGACTTAGACAACTGACACACACTTTTTTATTTGATAAGTTATATATATACACACACCAAAAATAAATAAATAAAACTTAGTATTTTCTATTAAAATTATATTTGATGATGATCTTTCATAGAATAAATTCATCTTTTACCATTTTCATAGTGAAATTATTAAAAAGTTTCATTTTCAATACAAATTATCAAATTATATACCAAAGTGAGTAAAAAATATTTCAATTGAACTAATGAAATTTTCAAAAACATGAATGATCCAAAACATAGAGCAACAAGTTTGGCTCCAAACATATTTAAAGTTATCTTGCTTTAACCCATCATTTGGTGACAGAAGAGACATTTCATGTATAATTTTATTCACAAGATTTTTTTAAATGAGTCAATGACTTGTTTAATCACCATATAATGGGTTTTAAAAAATAAAGTCAAACATGTTTGAATTCAAACTTTATAAAAAATTTAATAAATATAAGAGCACATCTTACAATAAAAAAATGAAATGGAGAAAAATAAAGTATTCTCTCTATAACTATTAGATCAGTTTAGTTTTTGTTTTTGTTTTTTTTTTTTTTTTTAAAGCATCATTGGATTAACTCAGATATTTTAGGGGAAGGAAAATTCTTATTTTTGTAGGCTAAATTTTCAAAATGTTAAAATAATTATTATATATATATATATATATATATATGTGGATATTTTCAAAAATGGAGGGGGGGGGGGGACGCATTTTCTTCGCCTTTACCTATATTAGACTTATTGTTTTTTTTTTTTTTTTTTTTTTTTTTAAAATTTCTACTCTAGCCTAATCTAAGTGGTGGTGAAGCTCCCCCTGGATGTGTGTAGCTTTGCCTTTACCTATAGTAGACTTATTGTTATTTAGCTATTAAAGCTTAGTCCTTGTTAACAAAAAATAAAGTAAAAAAAAAATTGCCACTTTCTCTCACAAATTTATTACAATGGGCCCCACTAATGTGAATGATGGGACACTTTCCTTTTTTTTTTTTTTAATGTAATTACTCATTACAAAAAAAAAAAAAAAAAAAAAAAAAAAAAAAAAAAAAAAGAAGAGAAGAAGCCAAATGCATCATTACTCTTGAAGTTATTCAATGAGCGAGATTGGTCTATCAAGTTTCAAAATGAATGCTATTAGTCCATCAATTAACTGTTAGTGACTTAGTGTTGTTAGTTATATTGATAATGGAATAGTGATGGCACGTTTTTTAAATGTGTCATTTTTTTAATTCAAAATTTGCAAATATTATTTTATACTATGGAAACCCACTTGATACCAAACTATCCTAGTTTCAAATAAAATATGAATACTAACCTAGTTCCAAATAAAATCTCCATTCCCTTGTCTAAAACGTTGTAAACACAAAGTCTCAAGTTTAAACATCAAACAATTGAAAATATTTCATAAATATAAATTTGTATTTATTGAATAAGTGAGTACAACTCTCTATTTTTTTATTATAAAAATGATCCTTTGATTTAGCCTTCTAGAAATTTTCTTCAATCCACGATTTGTGTAGGCGATATCTTGATTTGAACACAAAATCTTCTTTATTTTTGGCTAGAAGATGGATTGAAGGATTATTATTATTATTATTATTATTATTATTATTATTATTATTATTATTATTATTATTATTATTATTATTATTATTATTATTATATAAAGGATAAGTAATGATTTCTAATTAGCCCAGAATCAGATTGTCTCATTAGGACTTATTGCTTGTAGAAAATTTATCTTTATATTAAGAGACCAAGTGACATGTGCAAATTTTAATTTGCCAATATGATGTCATCTTAAATAACACATGACAAATGTCTCCACTAAATTTATTTTATTTAATTAATTTAGTGACATATAAATTTGGAATTTATCACTAAATTTGACATGACGTTTTGTAATTGGCTTGATAAATTTTTGCATCCTAGGTACATTTATGAGAGAGAAGGGGAGAAGGTGATTAAACCCTAGCCCTAGACACGGTGACATTGCTTCCCTTTGTTTGAGAGTCAAACAAGTAACAATATATAGTCTAAGTCAAAGTGGAAGGAGAACCAATTGAGTATTAGGCAGACTTTCACATGCTTTTGCTATGGTTTCTGATGATGCCTAAAAGCGTTAGTAAGCCGCACGGTCCTTACGTGCCCTAGACAAGATCCTGCACAACATAAAAGCTGAAGATCTTAAGAGGGGTACAAGCGTGGTGCCGGCGTGGTGCCGACGTGGTACCGGCCAAATACCCTCCAACGGTCAAGTTTGAGAATTTCTCACAACTCTAAAGTGGCAGAGCTGAGATGAATTCTGCGTACCTTAGTTTATGATGGTTTTAAAGGTTTTTATAGTAGTGTAGGGTCAAAATTCATGCCTTGGTCCAGAAGTTCTTTCCTTATAGGAAAGAACCTCTTTAATTCGCGTATCTTTCGGAATCCTTTCCTTATAGGAGTCTTCTTGAGTAGGGGCAAGCATGGGGTGCAAGATATTTTCTTATACACGCATGCGTGGAGACTAAGCAAGGCCACGTCAGATTCGTCACAGATTCATATATCCTCTTTAGCTTACTATGCCCAAGATGCAACCGCCAGGTATGGGGTGGAGTTGTAGACTTTACAACAAGGTTGTCTCTAATGAGTGAAGTTGACTACTTTGTTTATGAACATCGCCTTGTGCCTTGTCATGGGTGAACATCAATATTACAAAACTACCCTTATCAGTTTCCTAACTTAAGAAAGATTAAACATTTAGGCCAAGTTTTCAAGCAGCAAAAGCGGAGATTTTGTGCCCAAGCACTAGTTCCAAAACTTAAAAGTTAAAACTCTCGTTTGAGCAATTGAGTCAAGATGTGATAGTGGTAGAAGGTATTGGAACTTCTTCTATATGCCCCAAGAGAACATGGAATTCTTTCCTGAGGTTGAGACAACATGGGTGTAAATCCAAGTCCTTTTTAGTGCAATGGTAGATGAAACCTTTGACATGTTTCCCACAAGCATTACAATATCTCTTGGTTCTTTTGCTGTAGAGTTTCAAAGGGGGTGGTTGCTCGTAGAATTTGAAAATGAAGTCTTTGAAGATCTCATGGGTTGTGGTGGGCTTGATAAACATGCAATCTTTATGAAGATCATAGTCGCAATCTTCACATCTCTATCTCATTCCATTGTTGCCGTATTCCTTGCATTCATTGCATATGTAGCATTTTTGTTTTGGATTGTTATATAGCTTGAGCTCATGCTTCTTGGGACAAGTCCGATCTCTCTCCATACTATAGGCAATTTCCCCCCTTTCTGATCACATATAGTGGAAAAAGGTTTTTTATTTATATACAATGTATCATTTAACTATTCATTAGTAATGATAAGATCTCGTATGTCTCAACATTTGATGTTAAAATATTTCTCATGCTACAAAATTAATGATTAATTATTATTGATTTGTACTGGTAGATTAATGCTTTGCATACACAGCCTTTCTGAATATAAAATATTGATTAATTTTGTAATAATAGAATCATTACTTATTTTATCAAACATACAAACAATATTTTGTTTCATGTCAACAGAAATAGGATAAATCATTAGTATTTTCGAAATTAAAAAAAAAAAAAAAGAGATGAAATAAAACTACAAACTACAAAGGTACCCCAAAATAATAAATATCTTGTACAATATAATTATACTAAATTAGTGGGTGCATGTGCTTTTAAAAAGAAAAATTAACTATGTAACCATACAAAATAAATTAGAAAAATATATCTAAACGACTAAAACAATTTATGTTTGGGATCTTCTCAAAAAAATAATTATGTTTAGGTTGACTAAACAATGTCTTGTCAAAAGTGAACATGTTTCCCGTCAACAAATCATTCTCTCACTCTCACCCACAACTTCATTCTCCATCACACTAATCCTATTTTATAGACAACGTGCAGAATAATCACGGCAAAAATCACCAAGGAAGCACAAGAACAGGTACAAATTTCAGACATTGATATTTTCCTCAAAATGCACCGTTAGTCCCTATAGTTGAATGATTTTAGTCCTTGGAATTTAAAGTAATCATTTTTAGTTTGTTAGATGACGTGATCCCAATATCATGTCAAAAGTGAACTAGTTTCCCAGCAACAAATCATTCTCTCACTCTCTTTCACAACTTTGTTCTTCATCACTCTAATCCTATTTTATAGTCAACGTGGAGAATAATCATGGCTAAAATCACCAAGGAAGCATAAGAAAATGTACAAATTTCAGACAGTGATATTTTTCTCAAAATGCACCATTAGTCCCTACAGTTGAATGATTTTAGTCCTTGGAATTTAAAGTAATCGTTTTTAGTTTGTTAGAGACTAAATCCATCAAATAAAATCCATCAAGTCATTCTAAGCAACTTGGACAAACTACCGTTTTATAGAAAATATAGCTAAACCCACTTTAAAGCCCAATGCAACATGCTCAACATTTTAATGTGTAAAACTAATAAATGAGTAGAACCTCAATACCTTTTGAGTTATTGTTCATCAACAAATCTAAATAAACGCACTTTATGGCTGATGATGTGTTTAGGTTTGTCAGGGGTTTGTGTTTGTTCGAAAAGGGGAAAAAAAAAAGATATTTAGAAAGACAAAAAATAATATTTAAACAGAGTATAGATAGAATATTAAGAAAGATGTAGTTGTTGAAAATAGTATGTATTAAAATTAGGGTGTACTTTGGTGATTTAAAATAAGATAGCAAATATAAATTAGAAGGATTTATGTATTTTGGTGATTTAAAAAATAAAAGCAAATAATAATACCACAAAGACACACCAATTAATTAATATTTTATATAATATCAATAGTATTATTTAAGAGGCTTTCCTTGTTGGGGATAAACATTTCATTGGTTGAAAATACCCCTATTTAATTGTTAGCCAAATCAGCAAGAAGACTGACAAAAGTAATTGGATCACCAAGAAGAATACTGACAATTGTCTTGAGATTTATTTTGAGTATTTTCAAGCTCATTTACCCATCCCACCGTTTCTTTTCTATCGACGTTGAATAGGAAGCCCCAAATTCTTCAAAGCCAAAATATCAGTTGTTCCATTCTCCAATTCCTCAACTATCAGTTCCCTTATGCAAGAAACATGAACATTATACTCGCCACACTCGGACATGTACGACCACACCTCAATTCCCGACAAATCAATTTTATTGCAAAATATGCACTTTGACTTAGTCCCACCAAGTTGAAATTTTACATGATTAATTTGAAATTCTTTCTTGAGGCTGAGACAACAAGGGTGCAAATCCAAGTCCTTTTCAGGGCAATGGTAGATGAAACCTTTGACATGTTTCCCACAAGCATTACAATATCTCTTGGTTCTTTTGCCATAGAGTTTCGAAGGGGGTGGTTGCTCGTAGAATTTGAAAACGAAACCTTTGAAGATCTCGTGGGTTGCGGTGGGCTTGATAAACATGCAATCTTTGTGAAGATCATAGTTGCAATCTTCGCATCTGTATCTCATTCCATTGCTGCCAAATTCCTTGCATCCGTTGCATATGTAGCATTTTTTTTTTGGATTGTTATATAGCTTGAGCTCATGCTTCTTGGGACAAGTGCGATCTCTCTCCATATTATAGGCAATTTCCCCCCTTTCTAATCACATATAAAGGAAAAAGATTTTTTTATTTATATACAATGTATCATTTAACTATTCATTAGTAATGATAAGATCTCGCATGTCCACATTTGATGTTAAAATATTTCTCATGCTACAAAATTAATGATTAATTATTATTGATTTGTACTGGTAGATTAATGCTTTGCATACACAGCCTTCCTGAATATAAAATATTGATTAATTTTGTAATAATAGAATCATTACTTCTTGGGACAAGTGCGACCTCTCTCCATACTATAGGCAATTTCCCCCCATTCTGATCACATATAGAGGAAAGAGGTTTTTTATTTATATACAAAGTATCATATAACTATTCATTACTAATGATAAGATCTCCTCTCATCATTTGATGTTAAAATATTTCTCATGTTACAAAATTAATGATTAATTATTATTGATTTGTACTGGTATATTAATGCTTTGCATACACAGCCGTTCTAAATGTAAAATATTGATTAATTTTGTAATAATAGAATCATAACTTATTTTATCAAACATACAAACAATATTTTGTTTCATGTCAACATAAATAGGATAAATCATTAGTATTTTCGAAATTAAAAAAGAAAAAGAAAAAGAGATGAAATAAAACTACAAACTCAAAGGTACCCAAAAATAATAAATATCTTGTATAATATATTTTATACTAATTCAGTGGATGCGTGTGCTTTTAAAAAGAAAAATTAACTATGTTACAATACAAAATAAATCAGAAAAATATATCTAAAAGACTAAAACAATTTATGTTTGGGATCTTCTCAAAAAAAAAAAAAAATGTTTAGGTTGACTAAACAATATCTTGTCAAAAGTGAAAGAGTTTGCCGTCAACAAAACATTCTCTCACTCGCACCCACAACTTCATTCTCCATCACACTAATCCTATTTTATAGACAACGTGCAGAATAATCACAACTGAAATCACCAAGGAAGCACAAGAACATGTACAAGTTTCAGACATTGATAATTTCCTCAAAATGCACCGTTAGTCCCTAAAGTAATCGTTTTTAGTTTGTTAGATGATGCAATCCCAATATCATGTCAAAAGTGAACGAGTTTCCCAGCAACAAGTCATTCTCTCACTCTCTCTCACAACTTTGTTGTCAATCACTCTAATCCTATTTTATAGTCAACGTGAAGAATAATCACAGCTAATATCACCAAGGAAGCACAAGAAAATGTACAAATTTCAGACAGTGATATTTTTCTTAAAATGCACCATTTGTCCCTACAGTTGAATGATTTTAGTCCCTGGAATTTAAAGTAACCGTTTTTAGTTTGTTAGAGACTAAATCCATAAAATCATTCTTGGCAACCTAGACAAACTTTCGTTTTATAGAAAATATAGCTAAACCCACTTTAAAGCCCAATGCAACATGCTCAACATTTTAATGTGTAAAACTAATAAAAGATTACGGCTTGTTGATTTTACTCTAACCTAAACTAAGTGCGGAATAGAGTAAATGCGAGCGAACAAAACAACTACTCTAAGCCATATTCAATAAAACACAACAGTAAAATGAAAGCAAAAAGAGTAGGGAAGAGAGATGCAAATACAAGATAACACGCCGATATGTTATCGAAGAGGCAACCGAAGAACTTGGCGAAAAACCTCTCTTCCGCCCGCCAAGCAGTAAATCGATCCACTAGAAATAAGTTAGGATACACGAATAGCAAAAGACCCTCCAAGCCTAGTTTATCTAATGCACCTAAGCCCTCCAAGCTCCTCCTCCAACAAGGCTTCTCAAAATCGTGTCTTGTCTAACTTTCCGGATCTTGCAATGCGCCCGATTGCATCCGCCAAAACTTGGCTTCTTCCAATAATTCCCAACAGCACCAAGAAACTGACTGAACATTCAGTATGGGTGTGGTAAGTGTTTGGGCTATCAAACTCTCAAGGATTTAGAAATGGAGAGGTAGGAGTAAAGGAAAATCACAATGGATGATGTGTACAATTGTGGATATGACAATCTCACACTCTCAAGGGTTAAGGCTAGGGTTCTCTCTTCTAAAAACCTCTCTACTCAATATGTGGGTAATGGTAGTATATATAGTGTGTATGAGGATGTAGTGGAGCAGATAGGACAAAATAGCAAAACAGTCTGTTTTGCAGGTATCTCACGGGAAGGCCTTACCCGCGAGACACTCGCGAAAACCAACTATCATCATCTATCATGACTCTTTGCATTCCAGTCATATGTAAGGCACATGCATCACTTCGCGGGGTGCTTAGTCGCAAGATACCCGCGAGAATTCTTCTATCTTCAAATACTTGAGTCTTCACACTCTCTCTCTCTATCACACAATTCTTATAATAAAATCCCATAATAAATACAGGGTATAAAAGATTGAACAAAATTACAATCAAATTTGGCATAGAATTAAAGCCAATATAAAATAGTTGTAAATCATAACTTTACAATCTCCTCCTTTGGCTATTCCGTGACAAAACACCCTATAACAGACTCTAGACTTAAACGTAAGTTTGGGAACAGTGTCAAAACTCACTCATACCTAATCTAGAAGCTATGAAGCACTTGCATGAATACACCTGTATCCTGAAATACGCCCCTTTATGGCCAGGGGCATAGCCAGGAATTTTAGTTTTGGGGCGGGGCGGGGCGGGGCGGGGGGGGGGGGGGGGGGGGGAATTACATATTCATACATAAATAAATTTGCATAGCTACATTTTTACCCCCTAACATTAAATTATCCTCTCTTTTTTTTTTCATTAAACATTTTTAGTCTAAATCAAGCACTGAAAAACAATTAGAAACTTAACAAGAGAAAAAGTCTTTTTAAGTATTGTTACTCCCTAAAATCACATATTTTCAATGTAGTTTTTTTTTTTTTTTTTTTTTCATTTAATGTTTTGTGACTAACTAATTAAGTATTGATAAACAATTTGAAACTTAACAAAAACAGCAAAAGTACCTAGTTCCAAATAAAATAAGATAACTCTAAGAGAAAATTTATTTTATTAAAATCTTACTTTTTGAACTCAACAACCAAAACTACCAATTAAGAGAGGAAAAAACCTAAAAGTTTGAAATTAACAACAATTTTTGTTACAAGGTGGATAGTTTGTTGTTCTTATCAACTATTTTTTGGAACCCAACAATTAGTTACTCAATTATTTTTTGCAGGGCCGGCTCTTATTTTTTGGAGGGGCCAAATATTGATTTTAAGGTCAAATATCTTAAAAAATTGCAAACTATGCATACATTATTATGAAGTTTTTTAAAAAATTTTGGGGGCCATGCCCCCCCCCCCCCATTGCTAAGTGTAGATCTACCCCTGTTTATGGCCTTCTTAAAATTTGTTTTAGCTTCTGACTGTTCGTGGACAAGGGCGCCACCTTATGACCAATGGTCCCAGGACTACCCTAGCCAGAAAAGAAAAAAAAAATTATACATAATAATTTAAAATTTTGTATTTATCTACCTTTAAAAAAAAATTGGGAACACCCTAAATTTTTTTTATGCCAATAAAATTAAATTTTAGTTCATAATTTGAGCAACTTAATAATATATTAGGGTTTGTCAAGTAAAAAAAACCACATGCTTTAATATTCTTTTAAGCCTATAATACGGCTTTACTTTTAGTTTTTGCTATACCTGACACACTGTCATTGTACGACTACTTTTCTTCAAAAACATTAGAATATATATTATACAACTAATTGGTCAAAATCACGTGAAAATAACTTTTTTCATTGAACAACTACTTTTCTTTTTTTCTTTTTCCAATAATTTTGATTTGAAAAAAAATAGTAGTTTTAGTTAATTAAGTAAACAAACTTAAAAAGTTACTTAATTTTTATATAACATCAATTAATTCATTATATATATTTATATAAAATAAACATTTTATTTTTATGATTATAATTAAACATGTAATTGTCCATTCTAAGGAAATTTGATTAAATTTACACGAAAAATGTCACTAAATATTATTTTTTTACATTTTGCTATCATATAATTGGTAATAAACTTATTATATTTTTATTTATATAATTTAAAATTTTATTAATTATATTATTTATGACGTTACTGGTTCGGCTAAAAAACTAGTAACCAGTCCCTTTTTCGTTTCTTTTACCGTATTAGTTTATAAAACCATGGAAAAAACCCAAAAAAAAAAAAATGAAAATCTAGAAAAAAAATTATAATAAAACCACTAACAATGCCCAAACTAAATGCCAATAGAAATGCTCGGTACAAGATCAATTTCATCTCAGACTAAGAATATCACTACTCAAACACCAACACAATTACATTCTTAATTCAACAAATATTAAAAAAAAAAAAAATCCCCACTATCTCAATGCCTCGCAGATTCACAAGTCATTAAACAATTTAAACTAAAACTAAATCAAACCTAAAGGCTAAAAGGAAATAAGAAACTCACTTATTCTCCACAGCCATTGCCATCCATCCTTGTTCAGCAACACTAACAACAACCACAACTGAACTCTACAAGATTTATGTTGTAAAACTTTATGTGTTTGCATGTTTTTTGTTATTGTTGTTGTTGTTGTTGTTGTTAATATATAAATTTTTCTTTTTATTAGATTGTGTAATTTATGCTTCTTTAAGGAATACCACTAGTTAATTGAGCTTTACTCCACAAGATTTATGTTGTAAAACTTTATGTGTTTGCATGTTTTTTGTTATTGTTGTTGTTGTTGTTGTTATTGTTGTTAATGTAATTGCCTTTTTTTTTTTTTTGGAGAGAGAGAGAGATAAACTGTGCAAATGGTTTTTGTTCTCTTGTCATTTCTTTTTCTTTTACTTTTTCTTTTCATTTTATTATAATTGCCCCCTTTTTTTTTTGGAGAGAGATAAACTGTGCAAATGGTTCTTGTTGTCTTGTTATCTCTTTTTCTTTTTCTTTTTCTTTTCATTTTACTTTTCCTTTTTTGTTAACCACTCCAAAGTATAATTTGATTCATCCATTACATAATTGATTCAAGGTGTATCCATCATTATAATAACTTGATACCAATTATTTTTGCAATCTATTGCAACGAAAATTTTGAAATAATAGCTTATTGCAACGAAAATATTATTGCAATAACTTAATATGAATTATTTTTAAATCTATTGCAATGACAAATATTAACATACCATAGCAATAACTTGATATAAATTATTTTACAATCTATTGCAATGAAAATTATTGAGATAGCATTGCAATAATCTGATATCAATTATTTTACAAGCTATTGCAACAACAAATATTAAGATAGCATTGCAATAACATAATATCAATCGTTTTACAATCTACTGTAATGAAAAATATGAAATAATTATCTATTACAACGAATATATCGTTGCAATAATTTGATCTAAATTATTTGCAATCTATTGCAAATAAGATTGTCAAGTAATATATTCTTGTATAGCTCTTTTTGTTAATGGAGTGGCTTTTAGTGAAGTCTTTGTGATTTAAAGTAATAATATGATCTAGTGTTCTGGCTTTGTTTTCTGTGATGCTTTATTAACTTCATTACAAAGTCTGATCTGGTATTTAATTTGATAGTGTTAAGTGTTAGAATTTCACATTTGGGATTTTTCTTAGAACATGGATGCGTTAAGGCCCTATAACTTTGTTGTTAAGTTTTCTTTAGTTCTGCAAGTGAATTTAGATGCCAATGTTGTTTTGTTGTTGGATTTCACTTCACCTGTTCATTTGTTTAATTTCATTTTATTTTTAATTTTTAACTTCTACTATACATTTGTGCTTATAATGCATGTTATAAATATTTAACATGTGAAAATAGTGGATCGATGCATGGGGCATAATATGCATGCTGGATCTAATTTAGTGAAATTTTTATTGGTATTTGCTTGTTTATTATATACTTACCCCTAGGATTTTTTTCCCCGAATAAGTTATTGGTATTTGCTTGATTATTATATTATATAATTATATTTGATCTTTTGGGACTGCCATTAGATGACTGGAAGATGATAGAAGATGAAGACAAAGACAAAGATGCAACAATCTTCAACTGCTTCTTTGCATCTACTCTAGTTCCTAGGTAAGAATACCGCATACCACTAGCACTTCTTAGATCTAGCTTGTAGCATGTATAATTATTTTATTGAGAAAAATTTATAACTCAATTGTTTGGTTTTATCAAACTGCACATATAGAAATTACTATAAAAAAAAATTAGTTTAGAATCAATTATAAAAGAAAGGGTTATCACGTTTTTAGTATTATTACTTAAACAATATAATGAATATATGTTTGAAATTATTTTTCGTAAGACATAAGAGCATTCATATTCCAAAAGTTTACAATACTCTCATAAGAACATTCACATTCCAAAATTTTATCTCATCCTATTTTACCATCCCAAAAAGCTACTTTATCAATTATACCATACAATTTTACAATACTCTCAGCATCCCAACTTTTATTTTACAGAATGAATCCTTAGCCCCTGGTATCATGAGTAAAATGGAAGTTTTCATTTTTTTTTAAATATATTAATTCCAAAGTTGTTATACCTAATAAGAGATAGCTATTGTTTTCAACTAAAAAAAAAAAAAAGAGGAACAGTTATTATAAACTTACAACCATTTTACATAGGAATAGATTAATTATTTCTTATAACAAACTCAAGGCACTATTGTTGAGAAGGTCGAGTGTATGTTGAGAATGGCTAATTAAACTATTGATGAATCATGAATCTAAATGCTAAATTCCTAAACTGGCTTGTTTCATTTGTATGTAAAATTCTATGGAGCTATTTTTGCAGATGAAGGTTGTGTTGGTTTGGGAGTGGTAATACAGAATGAAGAGGGGCTTGTCATGGCTTCCCTATCCTGGTTGATACCTATACCCTTAATAGTCTTTGAGATTGAAGCTTTGGCTGCTCGACGGGGCGTGGAGCTTGCTCTTGAGCTGCATTTCAACAGTGTTGAATTGGAAGGAGACTCGGCAGTTCTAATCAGTGCCCTCAACGTGTGTATTTTATCTTTTGATCAAAATACAATTTGGTTGATCAATTTATATAAGCAAAAGAGTCCTAAATCAGGATAATTGGCAGGTTGCATATAAAACAACATGTTGACAATGTTTAATTGAAAGCCATCCTTGGAGACATTAACCCGTTTTGGCAAAATTATTAATAGGCTTACTCCAAAACATTTTTTCTATCAGATTGCTTCTCTAATATAAAATTTTAACCAATTTCCATGCCATTTAAATACTGAAATTTGAATCAAAAAATTTAAATAAATAAATAAAAGCACTTTAAAAATTGGATTCTAAAATGAGAATAATGATTATTTTAAATGGCAGTAGGTGTGAACGTATCTGCATCTTGCATTTTACATGGTGGGATGCGTGTGTGTATATTTAAATTGTACAAATCTTAGCATCTGGGTACAAGTAATAGGTGCTTTATCACATGATATTTTTATAGTGAAGACCTTAATAAAGTTGAAGGAAAACCGGTAATGATTGGATATGATGTCCTTATTATAGAAGTGAAAAAAAAAAAAAAAAAAAACCATATACTTAAATCATATTTTGAGAGAGTATGCTTACAGTTGAAGCTTATGAGCATTGATTTCTTATGACTTATGAGAGGTTATTTTGAGAGAGTATGCTTGAGAGAGACGCACATAGGGTATACCGTTTCTGGGTTTAGTGGCAAGTATGAAATGTCATAAATAAGGAATAATAAATGAAATCAATCAAAATATCAACATTAATGAGTGTCCTTTTCTTTCTTTTTTTTGTTATGAATAGAAAATTATGACATTAAATCCAAAAAAAAAAAAAAAACACATCATGCATGTGATTAGGCTAGTTATTAATTATTTGAGCGCATCAAATTTTTAGAAGAAGTTCAATTTAATCCAATTTATTTATATTAACTATATAAAAAGCTAATAGGCTCATGAATAGTGTTTTTGGTTTATTCAGTTGGTGAGCTGCACCTTTTCTTTTCTTTTTTTTTCTCCTTCAAATATGCAGTTGGTTTGAGTTTTGTTTTTGTTTTTTTAGGGGTCTTTATATGTTTACTGTGTACCTGCAATGTAAGCTTACATTGTAGACATATAAAAAGTGGCAAAATTATGCACATTTGTAAAAAACAAAATGGTAAATATTGTACAAATTTTGCAAATGTTTACAAAATTTGCCAATTTTCATGTGTCTACAATATAAATTTACATTGTAAGTACAATGTATACATAGAGATATTGTGAAAATGTAATGATGCATGTGTCACTTCCTTATGGGTCAAAATAAAATAAAATATCATACAGAAATCTAGCACAACTAAAAATAAAGGTATTGTATTGTGAACATGTCATGACATTTTGTTGTTATCACAATATTTTTATAACTACTGAGGTGTAAATTCTTTATAGGTCAAAATAAGATAATAAAATATTAGACTAAGATTAAACAGGGGTGAAAATAAAGGTATTGTGAAAACGTTATAATATTTTGTATTTAGACTTTTTTTTTTTTTGGTTTAGTCAAATTTAGTAATCTATATATAAAAAGAGTGATTGGGAAAAGCTACTGTAGCTTCGCTACAGTAGTTTTGTCTTGTTCAATTTTCACTGTTTTGCTAGCTGCTGCTCTTTTTTTTTTTTTTTGTGTGAATGCGTAAAGCTACAATAGATTTGCTACATTATTTTTGGTTTGTCCAATTCGCACCAGTTCACATTATAATAAAATATTAAACAACAAATTGGCACAATATTTTCACAATTGTTGAGGTGTTAATTCCTTATAGGAAGAAATTAAATGATAAAATATCATACTAGAACCAACCACAACTAAAAATAAAGTTATTGTGAAAAAAGAAGTGCTACATCCACAATATTTTTCACAATACTTTCATAACAAATTATAGGTGGTAAATTGTTTTTTGTTTTAATTTAAACTTACCAATGAAACAACTTTTTTGCCTACCAATAACAACTTGTAACAACCTACTACTTATGATTTATTGTGAAAATGTCTGGAATATAGCATTTGTTTTGTGAAAATGTTAAGACATCTTGTTTTCGTCATAATATTTTCAAAACTGTTGAGCTGTCAATTCTTTACAAGTCAAAATAAAATATAACAAAATTATAAAGGTATTATAAAAATGTTGTGCCATTATTTTGTGTTTTTAGAAATTTTTTGTTTGTTTATTCAGTTTTGTTGAGCTAAAATTCACTGCTTTGCATACAATTTTCTTGAGTTGACATTTTGTATTTTTTTTTTCTTTGCGTGCCATTTTTAAGTAAAACCACACAGTTTTACACAAAAAAACATAAACAAAAACTTAGCATAAAAACACTTTTTATCCTTTATGTTTGGGGTAGTTTACAATTCCTTCTTAAACTTTAAATTCAAGGAATTTTTTCCTTAATATTTTGGAAAATAACAAATATGTCATATTATTATTTTCTCAGTTAAACCCTAATGAAAGCTTATGATTCTTAAAATATTTTATTGTGTAATGTCTAAAATACTACCACTAAATTTTAACATTTCAAAAAAAATTTCACATGTTTTGAGTTTTAGATAATAGTAATTCTTGGAAAGTTGGAATAATGATATATGGTATTTTATTTTTATCTAAAGAACATTGATTTTTTAGGTTTAAATTTTTTAAACTTATAATTTATCTAACGGAAAATTCGATGACACATGCCTTTTGTTATCTTTTTTTTTTTTTTCCTTAACAAAACTTAGTTATTTATTGTTGGAAGATGATAATATTCATTATCATTCTTAGAAGTCTTTAGTGAGTGGATATATTAAATTTAGCAAATAGGTACTAAAAAACTATTATAGTAAAATAGATATTTATATGCTACATAACTACCCTATAACTTTGTGGTTGATCAAAATTCTTATACGAATGATATTAACTTTTTATGTCATAATTATCAAAATTCTTAAAATTATTGTCTCTTTTAATTAACGTAAATCTTTATGTACTTTAAAAATTAAATGATTTATATTTTTTTTGTGATACAAATAAAATCTAAAATTGATCTTAATTATTGTTCTTTTTCCCCGGCAAGCACATCCTGCCATAACTAGTTTAAACAATAAAAGTATTGAATGAAAGTTTTAATTGAATCCAATTTATTTTTAAAAAATAAAAGTGTTGAATGTAAGTTACATTATTATAAAATCAGTGCTATGTGTTTTAACAAAACTTTAGATCTGAAAATAAAGTACCGTGTATTTTTTAATCAAATACGGCGAGGGTATTTTTTTAAACAAAACTTTATATCACAAAGATCAAGTACCTTGTATTATTTGTAACAAAACTTTATATCTCTTTTTAGAAAACTTTATATCTGAAAGATCAAGTAGCGTGTATTTTGTTTCTCAAAAAAAAAGATAGCTTGTATTTTTTTAACAAAACTTTGGATCTGAAAGATCAAGTAGTGTGTATCTGTTTAACAAAACTTTATATCTTAAAGATCAAGTACTGTGAGCTACTTTTAACAAAACTTTATATCTCAAAGCTAAAGTACCGTGTATTTTTTTAGAAAACTTTATATTTAACAAAAGTTTATATAGATCAAGTACCGTGTATTTTTTTCCCTCTTCCTTAAAAAAAAAAGTACCATGCATTTTTTAATCAGGTATTGTGTGTGGATTTTTTGAACAAAACTTTATATCTCAAATAAAGTACCGTGTATTTTTTTTTTAACAAAACTTTATACATGCAAGATCAAGTATAGTGTGTATTTTTTGAACAAAACTTTATATCTAAAAGATAAAGTACCGTGTATTTACCTCGCTCCTTATAATTTTCCCTGGAAGCGGAAGTGAGCCAAAGTAAAGCCTTAAAATCAAAGAGGGTAGAATATTAACAATAGTCAAAATTTGGTAAAAATGACATAAATCTCATATTTTACATCATTCAATAAGAAATTATCTCATCAAACTTTTACTTAAAATTTAATACATCTTACCACATCTAATAACACCACATCAACATTTTATTTAAAACTTGAAATATGGTGTTTATTGGGATGTTATCCAGCATGATTATATGCATTTATGTTTTAGTAATATGATAATATGTCATATTCTTATTGGAGGGTGTAAATTAAAGCCCATAGAATTTACCTCATTCCATGAGATAATTTCCCCATAAGTGGAAGTGAGCCAAAGCAAAGCATTATAAAATCAAGAATAATGTGAGAAATACAAACTATTTTGCAAACTACTGATGTGTTGAATAATTATTGGTAAATGAAAAAGTAATATTAGTGGAGAGCCTAGATAAAAACCAATTAAAGGTTGACCACATTAATACTTTGTAATAATGTTGTAAAATAGTTCATCTATAGTATTACTTTAAAATCAAAGAGGGTAGAATTTTCTTCTCCGTAAGTACTGGCATTTAATATTTATTGATGATTAAAATTTTACTGTTGACTTTCCACTAAGCTGGTTTTTAAAAAATAAATAAATAACATTTTACTTGAGTGTTTTTGGAGTCCACGATACAATGACATCTAAATTATATTTGATTATTACAATGCACCTTTGGCATGATAGTCATTCTACAAGTATAAGTGCTTATAAGGTGTGAGGGGAGAGGGAGAGGGCAACAGTTGGGATTCAAGTCTCCTAAAGAAACCTTTATACACATATACTTGAATTAGGCTTCGAGTAGAATTCTATCCCAACTTAAAAAAAATAAAAAATTACGGTGGATAACCATGAAGCTAAACCTATTGTCGCACGAATTAAATTTATTTATTTTTAAGCCTATTGAGTATTGCCCCAAAAAAAACTTGCTATTAGAAAACTTAAGACCACTACTCCAAAAGAAGACAAGTTAAGCACTAGAGGGGTTAACTTAAGCACTTATAACAGAACCAGTTGTTTCAATCGCAGGACCTTAAAGTTAATTCCTGCCATCATTGTTCTTGTGTAACTGATGGTACCAAACTACCAATGAGCTAAGCAGTAAGGGGTTGTGTCGTATGTTTAATGGTTGCTCCACCAAACCAAAGTGACCAACTTATTAGTAAACTTATTGTAAAGCATAAGCATAAAAGAATCTAAAATTGTTCAACAGTTGGATTTGTTAAAATTTCGCCTTCACAACTCTCAATATATAAGTTTAATAGTCAGACACCACTTTGATTTTTATTTTAGTAATTTTTTAGAGATTTTAGGAATGAAAAGAAATAAATTATAATTTTGATATTGTTAGAGTCAATCAGAACACTTCCTGGAACTTTCCTAAACTTTCTAAAATGAATGAAACCCCACACTTCATTTAAAGTTAGTCACCGTTATCTTCTCTTTCTCAAACAGGGCACACACAAAGTTCTTCTTGACATCTGATTCGTACCCTCAACCTCAAGGTCCTCTCTCTTCTCTTATGCAATGCTTTCATTATGTGAATTCCGAATTCTCTTTATGTGTGTGTGTGTATATATATATATTAAATTTACAAAACATATATATATATATTAAATTTGTGTTTAATTTAATTTGATCAACGAGAATGCAGAGGGAAAGGTGAGAAACAGAAAATTTGTTTATTGAGTTTTTGTGTTTCATGTTGTTTTATGTCTGGATTTCTCTTCTTGTGGTGATCGTTAAATAATAAATAAAAAAATAATCGTTTAATACTAGGGATGAAATCAGAATTCTAGTTTAGGGTTCCTATCAAAAAAAAAAAAAAATGAATTCTAGTTTAGGGGGCACAAAAGGCATAAGCCAAAACAATTTAGAGTTAAAAGAATTAAAAATATGTAAAATTGAAGACTAAATATATTATGAAAAATAGAATTAATATCCAATCAGCATTAACAAAATTTTAATTAAAAAATATACAACTTATTTGTTTTCTAATATATTTTTAATCAATCATTTGTTAAAATTGAATTTGATGTCCTTTTTAAATCATGAAATAATTTGTAATTAATTTTGCACTAAATTTGCACTAATTAAGTTCATCCCATGTAACACGTTTAAAAAAACCAAAAAAGTAAAGTCAAGAGTATTAGGAGGACCACAATTCAACTCTCTATAACCACTCTAAAAACAGGCCTGCAAGGCGTGATGTTGAATATTATAAAAGATTTGAGTATATCTTCCTCACTATCCGTTGGTTTTGAGATGGAATGACATAGCTCACACAGGGCATGATTTCGAATGCCATAAAAAATTTGAGTGTATTTTCCTCATCACCAATTGGTTTTGAAGTGGAATAACATGACTCACGGTCCAACAAATGGTATCAGAGTTAAGATCATTGGTTTGATTCGCAAAAGTGTCATTGTGAGTGAGGGATTGTTAGGGAGAGCATAATTTGACCTTTACAACCACTCTAAAACTAGACCCACAGGGCATAAAACTAGTGTATTTTCCTCATCACCACAGGGCATGATTTCGAATGCCATAAAAAATTTGAGTGTATTTTCCTCATCACCAATTGGTTTTGAGATGGAATGACATAGCTCACAGTCTGACAAAAAGTAAATGTATTCAAGAATAACAAGTCAAAGTAGTAAGGATACAAGAAAAAGTTGGGATCATATTTGAAAGCATTGCATATGCCCAAAACCTTGAGAGAGGTTTTAGAGCTTTAACATGAACCATATATATATTTTTTTTTTGAAAAAGTCTATCAACACTAAAAATTATACAAAACTTTTCACACATGTTGACGTGATAGATTGATAGTAGTACGTGAAAAAGTGATATTAGTAGTTGACCTATATAAGAACTAGTAAAAGTTTGTCAACTCGAAGATGTAAAAAATGTTGTGAAATTTTTTGTATATTGCTCTATTTCTTTTTGTTGAGAAGTACAACCATTCACAACTTTTTCACAACAAGTGTTAAATTGTTACTAATTCTAATTTGAAGTCACTACTGAAATTTCTTTTTTGACCACTAATAAAAACCTATAACAACCTACCATTTAAGATTTTTACATGTTATCCAGTATTTTTCCGATGGCTTCCATAAACCTTAAAAAAGCTTCATTTTCACCATCATCTTCTTCTTAACACCACGATGGAAATATGATATCTTTCTCAGTTTTAAAGGTGAGGATGCTCGTTATGCTTTTATAGACCATCTATACGCTGCCTTGAAACAGATGGGCATTGTCACACGTAGAGATGAGGAAAAACTTGAGAGACGTACGTCCATTTCACCGGATCTCTTGAAAGTAACAGAAGAATCTTGGTTAGCAATTTTCGTTCTCTCAAAAAAATTATGCATCTTCTACATGGTGCTTAGATGAACTTGCAAAAATCATTCAATGCATGAAAGAGATAAGAATAACAATTTTGCCAATTTTTTATGATGTGGGTCCATCTAATGTGCAAAAACAAATGGGAATTTTTTTTTTTTTTTTTTGACAAATGGGAAGTTTTGCCCAAGCCTTTGCTACACATGAGGAGAATTTCAAGGATCACATAAAGAAGGTGCAAACTGAAGAGCTGCTCTAAAAGAAGTGGTCAATCTTAAAGGGTGGCATTTACAAGATAGTTAATCCAATATGAAAATATTTTTTTACTTTTAAATGTTCAAAAAAATACACTTCTTATCATTATTCTTGTTTTGATCCTCTGGCATACCTACATACACGTTCATGGTTCTTTCATTTTCACCTGATCCAATTAATTTATATTTTCATATTTCTTTCAATTATGCCTTAAGCAAAGTTATTTACATTTTTCTGGTTTTACCCAATACAATAGAACTTTAAATTTCTTTCTTAAACTCACCAGATATCTCTCTATCGCAGGTTCAGGTCAAAATTTATCCCAAAACGTTGTGGGAGCTAGTTATGGCATAAATTGAGTTATGCATTGTTAGAAGATATTGAAGACTTTGTAGGGATAGAATCTTGAGTGAAGGAATTGGAGACATATTTGGCCATAGAGTTTAATAATGTTTGCATTATAGGAGTTTGGGGGATGTGGGGAATTGCCAAGATCAATATTGTTGGCATCCTTTAAAGATGATACATAATATTTTTGAGGAGAAGAAGAAGAAGAAGCAAAGAAGATGCTAACACATAATATAAAATTATTAAGTTTGCCTGATTTAAATTTGTGTCAAAAAAAAATAATATATCTATGATAAAGGTTTTTATCTACATGATATATACTAGTCCATATATAAATACCAAAGTTTTTACACCTAATAAGGGATAGTTATTGTTTTCAAAAAAAAAAAAAGTTATTAACCATTTTACATAGAAATGGATTAATTATTTTTTGTAACATAATCCATCAATTATTTTATAACAAATTAACCAATTTGAAAGAGAGGAATAAATTTTGATTTTAAATTTAATGAAAAAATATTCTTAAGGAAATATCTTATTGATGAACCATGAATCTAAATTCCCAAACTGGCCTGTTTCAACTCATATTAGATTTATTGTCAGGCCCATAAGGTTGGGTTACATAGCCCATATGATTATTACAAAAAAAGAAAAAGGAGAATTCGGCCCATAAAGTTGGGAACTTTTTTTTTTCATGCTACTTGGAGCCTGCTTGGTACATGTGTTTAAAAACTAAAAATTGTTATTTAATAACATTTGTGAAATTACATGTGGGAGAAAAAGTGTGTGGAAATACATAAAATATTGTTTAAAAACTGAAAATAATTGTTTGAAAATACAAACCAAACACTCCCTTGATTTCTAATAAATAATGTCTCGTCTAAAACTAGGCTTTTCCCAAATAAACTCATTTTTAAGTACATGTGGAAGAACATTTATTACTCTAAAACTGTGGGTTGGGTGTTGTGGGTCAGTAGATTTTGTGATTTGGACTTGATGGGGGGTTTGAACTTTGAAATTGGTGTGTGTTAGGAAACAAGATCTTGTCTTTATTTCCCTTACCCAATCTCATGTCTCACTCTCTCACATATTTGAAAATAGTTTTATCCCATTAGATAATCTTACTGAAAAATGGGTCAATGGAAGGTCAACACAATAATAAAAAAGAGCACTAAAAGCCCATACAATTTACCTTGCTCCATGGCATAATTTTCCACTAAAGCTTCTCAACTTTACACTAAACCTAGTATCTATAAATAAATAAAAAGTTTTCCACTAGAGTATTTATGCCCTCCACAATTCAATGTCGTCTAAATTGAAGAAAGCAATATTAACAAACTTTACAATGGATGAGTATGAAGCTAAATTTATTGTACCACGATTTTTTTTTTAAGCCTATTGCCCCTAAAAACTTGCTATTAGAAAGCTTTTTTTTTTTTTTTTTTTTTTTTTTTTTTTTTTTTTTTTTTTGAGGAATTGCTAATGGATGAATATGAAGCTAAATTTATTGTACCACGATTTTTTTTAAGCCTATTGCCCCTAAAAACTTGCTATTAGAAAGCTTTTTTTTTTTTTTTTTTTTTTTTGAGAAACTGCTATTAGAAATCTTAAGATATTATAGAAAATTTTATGCTCCAAAAAAAAAAGTTATTATAGAAAATTTAACATAACTTTAAAATATGATTCAAAAAATAAATATAACTTTAACATATACATACAAAACATACATTAAAAAGAATTTAGAAAGAAATAGAAATCTGTAAAATTTTAAGATTACATTTGCTATTTAGAGAGAAATTCCTTATTATATATGTTGATGACGACAAACAGTCAAGCGGTCATTTTAGTCTCTCATAATTATCTTCCATTTCATTTAACATAGTTGAATAATTTTTTGTCTTTGTTTTCTCACTTTCACACTCACTTTGTTTAAACAATTAATTTGTTGAATCCTTCTTAAATTTAAAAAATAGAAAAATTTGTTGACTATGTCTCTTTGATTCCAATACCCAATGCCCATTCTTAAATTTATTAGTAGAATGGTATCGTTTACACAACTTACATGCAAATAGAGTCTTTTTTTTCTCTTTCTTTTTTAACATGCAAATAGAGCCTTTCTTTGATAACTTCGAGTCCACCTTTTGAGTTTTGACTAGAAGATGCCTAGAAGGAGAGCACGTAAATGCTCATCCCTCTAAACAACCAAACAATACATGGGGAAGAGTTTATCATTAGAGTTAAAAAATAAGTTTCAGTCGCTGTCTTGCCAGGAAAATTTCTGAAAGGAAAGGACCATTTAAATAAATAAGTGTTGTTGACTGAAAACAGAGAATGTGAATCCCCCTCTCTTCTATCTTTCACAAACACATAAATAATAGTGGCCATTCCTTTATTAAAAAAGGCAATTATGTAATAGGATCTGAATCCAGCATTTTTTTTCCAAGATTTTTTGAGTTTTTCAATCACTTCCGCAATTTCAGTTCCATCTCTTTTATTTCTCTCCTTTCACTCCCTCCTTGAAATGAAAAATCCACGTCAAATCATTCTCTTCTTCTCTAATTTTTCTTTCAATTTTAGTTGAATGTGTGTATATATGTTATCTTGATTGTAGATCTAGATTTGTCAAAAATATTTCTAATGGCTTACATTACCACTCAAAAAGTCGCATCTTCATCATCATTTTCTTCTTCAACACCACAGTGGAACTATGATGTCTTTCATGGTTTTAGAGGTGAGGACACCGCAATACTTTTATGGCCAAAATGGGCTTTTACCCCTTTCTCACAATTTTTTCAGCAAAATACTCCATGTTTGAAACTAATTAGGGAAATGTCCCTATTTTGAAACTCGATTTTCTAAAAATTAAGTTTCAAATGTATAACTCGATTTTTCGAACATCGAGTTATAGCGAACGTATACTTAGAAAAAAAAGTTTCTGGAACTCGAGTTCCATAAAAAAAAAAAAAAAAAAAATTTATTAATTAATTAATTAATTAATTTTCAGTTCGCTATAACTCGATTATCCAAAAATCGAGTTTCAAAACAGAGGCATTTCCTTAAATAGTTTCAAAAATGGGGCAAAATGCTAGATATTTTAAATAAATAAATAAATAAAGGCCAAAGCCCATTTTCTCCCTAGTTTTACTAATCATCTATACGCTGCTATAAAACATAAGAGTATTGTCACCTTTAGAGATAAGGGAAAAAATTAAAAAGGGCATGGATCAAGAGGGCATTGTCACCTTGAGGCTTATCTAATTATTAAAAGTGTTAAGACTAATAAGGAAACAAATCATTCTAGCTGTAAGGAGTCACTGCCAGCATCAGACCCGGATCAATATGGCAAGACATAATCAACGACACTATTGCATTTTCCGCCTCTATATAGTTTAGCATAATTATAGGAATTTAATATAGTAGACTTTCCGTACATAGATTCAATTTCCTTGTACAGATTCTTCTTGCATTATATAAAAGTCAGTGAACCCTCCTCAACAATTTATGTAGAGGGTTTCTCCATTATCTCCCTTAAGGTTTTTCAAACCTTTTCAAAAAGTATTTACTGAGAATTATAAGTGAAATTTTGACTATGAAAAAAATACAATACAACTTATTAAGATATTAAAACAAATAGTAAATAAATACAATATAAAAGATACACTATATTTATATGGGTTTTCTAACATTAAAAGGCTACAATATATTCACATGACAATGTCTGTCTCATATTTCCTCTATTTGAAAACGTGACAAATTATGTCCTCATATTTCTTCTATTTGAAGACGTCTAAATGGAAGAAAGCAATATCAGCATACTTAGCAGATAACCATGAAGCTACTACACCTATTGTCCCCATTCCCCAGATGTTTTATTTAAAGCCTATGGTCCTTATTAAAAACAAATTAAACTATTAGAAAATTTAATATAACCTTAGTATACATACGTTGCAAAATAATGTAATGACTCCAAAATCTGATAGGAGCAGTCTCAAAAGAAAATGTTGTATCACTCTCTTCTGAGTTCTAATGATGGACCGTTATGGCAAATTACACTAACAAGCCTTCCACGCTATAAGATGCAAATTAGTATTTCCCTCTGAAAAAAGACCGCTGTACTCTAAAAGAAGAAAAGTCAAGCTCTACCCATTTCCTTGCCATTTTCCCAGACATAAAGATCTAGACTTGTCTGACCTTGGACTAGATGAAATATATTGACCCTCCTCTTCGTAAATCCACTGCAAATAAATTAGGACATATCTTGGCAATCTTGTCACTATTCCCTCACAATGGCTGAATCAGATTCCTCACCAATACACAAGAAAAGAAGGAAGTCACAGTCTGGTTTATGGCATAAATTGCCGCAAAGTGTATTTTCCATCTGAAATGTTTACTCAAATTACAGGAGCCTCCCAGGTGCAAGATAATAGAATCAACTGTTTCAATTGCAGGACTTCAGAGTTAATTCCAACAAGCATTGTTCTTGTGTGATTGATAGTACCAGTGAGCTAAGTAGTAAGGGGTTGTCTCATAGTGTCTCATAGAATCGCATAAGATTTATGAGAAGAATCTAAAATTGTTCAAATGTTTGATTGTTAAAATATCGCCTTCACGAGTCTCAATGTATAAGTTTAAAATTTCGACTTGGTAGCTGGTCACCATGAAGTTAATCTTTCTTTTCTTTTCAACATCGTAGAATGTGTATAAGTAATTGTCATCAAATTTCCACTAAAATACTTATTCTGAAAAAATAAAATAATTTCCTCTAGACTAAAGCAAGTAAAAAAGTGGATAAAAAAGCAAAATAAAGTGTAAACAAAACTTTATACTAGTTACTAGGAACTTACTCATTGTTCTCTTTTATTTTCTTTGTGGAGGAGTAAATTAAGGTAAATGCAAAGTCAAGAGTAAATGCGTTTAATGGTCGGTGGTAGTAAGGATAAAAGAAGACATTGGAATCGTTTATTCCTCATACAAAGGTGAGAGCATTGCCTAAGCGCAATAACAAATACTACAAAACAAGAAATTCTTCTATTAGAATAATTATCTAAGAGCGTTGTTTCAAGAGGTTTTAGAGCTTTACTTTACAACAACCAATTGCTGCAATTCTCCATATTTGTAAGTTCTAACTCTTCTTGTACGCATCCATATCTTTTGTCTCTCCTTTCACCAATTCATTCCCTCTTCGAAATAAAAAAGAAAAAAAAACACATCGAATCGTTTTTTTTCTTATTCCTTTCTCCCACACCTCTTGTTATCAAAATTGCACTGCTTTAGCTTTAGCTCAGGATTAGTGTTTATAATCTGCCAAAATTCATTGCCTTAGTTACATACACTGATACAAGCCAAGCGAAGGGGCAAAGGGCCAAGGCAAATAGGGGAGAGCAATACAATTGGCTCTGAAATAAACTTGTGGGTTCTCCACAGGCTGCCCTGCCGATCTGGCCCTATACATAAAAACATGGCATCATAGTATGGGTTTTGTGCTTTGATGGGTTTATCTGGGATTTGAATCCTTGGTTTTAAAGCCTAAGCTTCTTTCCCAAATACCCATTTTCTCTGTTTTCACAAACCCGCCTCCAATCTCCATTACATTACTTCTTCCAAATGATCTGCAATTATTTTTTTTCAATTGCAACCACATTTTTAACTTTGGGAAATTTTTATTTGTCTATGAGTTTTCTTTTTCTTTTTTTTTTTCAAAACTAGTAAGATTATGCTGACTAAAAGAATACATGTTGTCGAGTCTGATTAGTTGAGATCCATAGTCGATAGCAAAATTTCGTGTGACCAAGTTTGTTTGGTCGAGGATCTATAGCTATTACAAAAATTTAGGATAAAGGCTTAGTTGTTGTAAATTGTAATAGATTTATTCATCAGTTTCGACTTTCTCTGTCTGTTGTTCGTGGGAAACTATTATTTGCATCTATTATTGAGAGTTTAAGACTTTATTCTGAATTGGATCCACATATAGATTGTTATAATTAAAACGAGTCATAAAACGAATTGATTTTAATTGGAGTAGTTGTTCGAAGTTGGTAGTTGACAACAAATTTTTTGTTTGGTTGTCTAGAAGTTAGGCATATAATGCAGCTGGGTTTTGATTTTCCATGAAGGGCATAGAATGAGACTGTAATTGGTACAAGCCAGACAAGAATCGTTATTTGCTTCCCATCTTCAACATGATTTGAATCACTAATTGATACAAGTACAGTAAGAAGGAATTTAATTAGAGTAAGAATAAACAAAAAATGTAAATCCCAGAAATCTGATTACAAATCTTACTCAAAAAAGTCTATGGACAAATCCGTCCTTTCAACATAGCCAAACAACCCCCTCTCCAAAATCCAACCTTCTATCATTGCCCGAGAACTCAAGCCTGGTCAGTTGGCACAAGATGCCCAGTTCCTAAAACCACAACATGGCTCAAATTCCACTATTTCTGCGCATACCCAGCAAGCTGAGGCCCATTCTATAATAGCCTAAATAACCGCTGTGTACCTGAAAATACCTAACAAACAAACTCAATCAACCAAATTAACTCTTGTGCATCTTTAGCTTTGTATCATTCTTACCGTCAAAATTAATACCTCTAAATTATGTTACTGGCTGGTGTCACATTATGTACATAAATATACTCTATACCATAGGATGGAAGGTTTTTGACTCTATACTTGAAAGTTATAGTGATGAAATTTGAGACCCTAACATCAAAAATAGCAAAAGAGATTCGATTGTGTTCAGGTTGATTGGTGAGAGAACTATGAGGAAAAAAATTTATTTAAACATTCCCAAGAAATAAACAAAGGCTTACACAAAACATAACCTACTTACAAAGAAACAAAACAAAGGCTCACACAATCATATCTTGAATTGTGAACATAAAAAAGCTATAACTGAATGCAAGAACTTAAAGGACTTACTAACACATAGTACCGATGATATGGAGATGTTGGAGTCGAGCTACACATTCCTGGGGACTTCAGAATTGCACTGCCACTGCCTTCTGATGAGGGGAAACAAAGAAAGAAAAGAACAAAACACAATAAAAACAAATACAAATTGTCTAAATAGATAAGGATTAGCATTGCAAAACCTTCAAACCCACATTATAATATAGGTGCTAAATTTACCGTGAGCCTGTCATGGTATTGTGCCATGTGATACTAAGAGGGCGTTTGGGAAGCGCGTTTTGCGCTTCCCAAACGCGCGTTGTGCGTTTCTCCCTTTCTTTTATTTTTTTATTATTTTTTTCAGCTGAAATATTTGACTTTTTTGTGCACAGTGTATATAGTGCACTATTTATGGACCCACAAATTTCACTTTTTAACAACTTTTTTATTAAAAATGGGACCCACAATATTTTTTACACATTAAAAAATTATTTTGCTACAGTATTTTTCAGTTTTCAGTTTTCAGTTTTCAGTTTCAGCTGCATCCAAACGGACCCTAAGTATCCATTTGGATACAAATTATAATTGTTGCGTTTCTGCGTTTTCTCTTTTTTTTTTTCCAACGTGCATGAACAGTAACCGGTACTGTTCATGCATGTTATTTCACTGTACCGATACTGTTCAACACTGTGTGGGAGACAAAATCACTGTTCAGGCACTGTTGATTATGGGGAAATGCTTGAATTGTTGACATGGAAAATATTGGAGGAAATTATGGATTTTATAATTTATTAGAAAATAAAGCACTGTTCACTCACTGTTCACTCACTGTTCATAGAACCCAGAAGCACTTTATTCAGAAAAAACTATTTAAAATGAGTCCCACAATACTATTCACACATTTAAAAATTATTTTGCTATAGTGTTTTCAGTTTTCAGTTTTCAACAATAAGTTCTATCCAAACGGACCCTAAATTGCTAGCCAAGACAAACTTTCAGCTAAAACTAAAACTTTGTTTAAGGATTTTCATTGTTCTCATTATATCACAAGGCTGCAATAAAGCACTGAGAACGTGTCTCAAATTTCATCACAGTAATATCATTATTTTGTTGTTTGCCATGTGATTCATTACTTCTTCACATGGCAAACTTTCATTGGAGGCAAATTGTAGCAATATTGCGTTTGAGAAGAGTAGAGGCACATGTTTAGGGTTTTCTATTGTTTTATATATTGAGGAGGGAAGAGAGACTCCTAACAGGAGTCTTTCTCTCTTTCTTGCTTAATTCTAACTCTTTTTTTTTTTTTGTTTTTTTTACTTCAGTTATATATATATATATATATATATAGAGAGAGAGAGAGAGAGAGATGATAATGATGAGTTACAGAGTTTGAGTTTGAGTTTAAGTTTAAGTTTAAGGTGGGCTTGTTAGAGAAATAGAGTTTCACTCTTTGTTAAGTTTGGATTAAACAAAAATAATTTTATTTAAATCTAATTATAATTTTATTTAAATATTGTGCTAACGTGGAAAAGTGTGAGAGCTTCAAAAATTTCGGTTATATATATATATATATATATATTTGACTCAACCAACGTCTTTTACATTCCACACCGGAACCAAATCCTAGTTTGTTATATCTCCTAAACTATAGAGGTTAACAAGTAATTTTCCTCTCCAAAATAGGGTCATTCTGATTAACAGATATGTAAAATTGAGCAAAAAATAAATAAAGTTGAAACTGATTTGTAAGAAAGTCCAGCCCAGGCCAAGAAGAGCCCAAACGTTCATAACTTAAAAAAAAAAAAAAAAAAATTGTTTTCAGCCTAATCCAATGGAGCGGCCTAAATTGCCTCAACTGACGTATAAAAGCAGAACAAAATCGGTCAAGCCGAAACCAACTCACACCGCTGACGTAGGGTGAAGGAACTACTGTTTGAATAATATGAGATAGTGAGTTAAATAAATTTGATAATTTGATAAGTTTATAAGAGGACAAACTACAAAGGGAGTGAGAGATCAAGGAATTAAACCAGAGGATAATTATGATGGATTTCTTTTTAAACACATTCGTATGTTAGTGATTATTTTTAGCTATATTAAGAGGAAAAAGCAAATTGAGAAAAACAAATCAAGAATAGAAAATGACATAGGAATAGCCAAATAGGTTCCATGAAATAGTACATTACAAACCAAAGGAGGGATGGTACATCCCATAATCAAAACAACATAGAATATGGTTTAAGCAAAAGTCACTGACCAATAACACTAAGCCATTCATCTAAATTACCATTGATAATTAGTAAAACAAAGACATAAATGGTTGAGGAAGCATATGCATGTCAATTGTAAAGATCGCACAGTCCCTATAATTCATGTCCAGCACGAACCTCGTAAATATCCAGTGATGCTACAAAACAGACAATTACATGAATTAATTAATAATTATGCAAAAACTATGACTAATATAATTTGGGTAGAATTAAACAACTCTAATTAATTACTTTCTTGCAACAACATGAACAAAAAACAAATTAATATAAAATTTTTAAAAAAATAGCTTACTAATAAATGCCCTAAGAGCACCCATTAACCAAATCCATTGTAAATTTATATTCTTTTTTTTTTTTTTTCTCTTCTACATTTTTTTCCTCAATTTTAAATTTATGTTATTATTATTACTATTTTCTTAAACGGAAGTGACCAATATGTATGTCCATTAATTAAAAAAGAAGAAGAAGAAGAAGAAGACTTAACATACCTAGCTCATTCGTCTCTTCAATTTTCCTTCTCAAGTTTATGAAATTTGTCTCTAATTGCATTCATTTCATTGACAACAACATTTGCAGGAATCCGCTCATTCGGTGATGTTTTAGAACACAACAATCCAATTCGGAACACTGATATCAAGCATTCTTTTATTCTACTATTGACATTGACATGGTGATTTTCTTCAATTATTTGACTTTCTTCTATGTCATCATTGGCATTTCCTTCGTCCTCCTCAAAGAACATTGATGGGTCAACTATATCCATGATATTTTTGGACAAAGCCATTGCAGTGAGCTTGTGAATGCTCAGACCATCGCTGAACATTTCATCAATCGGTTTTTTTCCAATGAACATCTCTAGCAAGAGTATTCCATAGCTATAAATGTCTCCTAGTGTGGAAACTTGGCCACCCATCCCATACTCTACAATTCATTAATACATTCACAGTAACAAATAGTAGTCCTTTGTGCTTAAAATTTAAACACTAATGCATATGCATTGTTGGCACATATAGCCCTTCAAAAAATTTTGTGAATACGTGGGGTTTTATTTTTTATTTTCATTTATTTATTGTTTGTGTATCTTTTGAAAAAAAGAAAAAACAAAAGTTTTTTCTTTTCTCCCCAACTGGCCAAAGCTAACAAATATATATATTTTTTCACCCAAAAAGTGGAGTCAAACTTGAGCATATAGTTACTTAGTGAAAAAAAAATGATACTTTAGTTTAATATCAATGCAAAATGTTGCCAGAGAAATGGTGTGTGCTTCATCTAGTCAAAAAATTACCTGGAGGAATGTATCCAATGGAACCTTTGAGCCCAACTGATAAGGTTTGAGATTTGGAAGGATTGTTTGATGCTTCAAAGAGGAAATTCACCAATCCGAAATCACTAACATGGGCTACCATATCTTCATCAAGGAGTATATTGCTTGGCTTTAGATCACAATGAACAATTTGTGTTTGGCAAAGGTGATGAAGATATTCTAATGCAGAAGCAACATCAATGGCTATGTTCAGCCTTTGAATAAAGCTCAATCTCTTGCTTTGATATTGAACATCATTTTTTGGATACAACCATTGCTCTAGATTACCATTGCACATAAACTCAAAAATCAAACTCTTAAAGTCATTCCCTTTATGATCAATGCTTGAGCAAGCAGACAAAATCTTGAGGAGATTACGATGACGTATACTTCTTAAAGCATTGCATTCATTAATGAAACTGTTTAAAGCTCCTCGTTGTTGAAGGTTTAATACTTTAACTGCAACAATTGCTCCATTTCTAGGAAGAACTCCTTTGTATACAGAGCCAAAGCTACCCGAACCAATCAAATTGTTCTCAGAAAAACCAGTCGTTGATTTTAAGAGTTCTGCATAAGAGATACGTAATTGCCAATCTTCAAAGGAAGATGTAGTTAATTCTTTCTCTCTTGAATTTTTCCCAACAAAGCATGAATGGAAAAAATACAATAGAACTATGACAAATATAGAGATAGGAATTACTATTCTGATTAAAAGAAGCCTCCTAGATGAATGTGAATATTTCTTTAAGCATGTAGGTAAATGTAATTCTTGAACACCACCACAGAGCTTATCATTTCCAATGATTGAAATATGACTTGCATTTGCAAAAATCCCTTCACTTGGCACTTCACCCTCAAAATCATTATAAGAAATGTTAAGATGCTTGAGTAATCTATACTTGCTGAGAAATTTAGGAATATGCCCAGAGAAGTTATTTCGCGAAAGATCTATTTCTTCTAAACCTCTTAGCATCCCTAAAGATTGAGGTATTTCTCCTTGGAATGAATTATCCTGCAAATACAAGTGCTCCAAACTAAGACAAGTCTCAATGGTGGTGGGAATTTTGCCTGATAATCTATTCTCTGATAGATCCAACTGAGAAAGCTGTTTCAATTTGCCCACTTCGAATGGCAATGCACCTATCAAAAAATTTTGTGACAAGACCAAAGAGATTGAAAGAGAAGAGATGCCAATAACTTGTTTTGGTATGGTGCCAGAGAGATTGTTACTAGAAAGGTCCAACAAAAGCAAATTTCGGCAATTTCCTAGGCTTGGGGGTATCCTTCCTTCAAATCTATTCCCCTCCATATAAAGTAATGTCAATGTGGTTAAGTTACCCATGGAGGAAGGGATTGTACCATAAAATTTGTTATTATTCACCCATAAACGATTTAACTTTTGAAGCTTCCCAATAGCATCAGGGAGAGTTCCTCCCAAATAGTTGGAACCTAGTCCTAGTGCTTCTAGTTAATAAGGTTCCCAATCCCAACAGGGATGCCACCCCAAATCATATTCCCATCCATATAAAGCAATTTTAGCTGGGTGGAGAGGTTGGCTATGGAGTTAGGCAATACTCCTCCAAGATAATTACCATTAAAACCCAAGGCCTCCAAACCAGTACAATTAGCTAAAAAATTGAGAAAATTTAGGTCACCATCTTTCCTCTTTCCAAGTCTATTGATTTCAAGATTTAGAAAAACCAAGTCTTGCAAGCTTGCTAGATTTTGAGGCACTGACCCAGTTAAACCATTTTGGGCAAAATCAAGTGTCTGAAGTTGAGAAGCATTTGACAATGACATGGGAATAGGTCCGGTGAAATTGTTAACACCGCCACAAAATATTTGAAGGTTAGGAAGAGTAAGACCAAGATCTGGCGGAAAGCTTCCATGTAGCCAGTTTACTGCAACAGAGAAAAAGAATATGGAAGATATATTATAGATCGAAGGAGGGATGGTACCAGAAAGATAATTCACAGAAATCCGAAAAAATCCCAAGCTTGGTAGATGGCCAAGTTCACTAGGTATGCTTCCATGAAAATTGTTCCTAAAAAGACCAAGTCCATACAAAGAAGAAAAGTTTCCTATCCAAGCTGGGATATTTCCTGTAAGGTTGTTCACACCAAGATATAGAAACACCAACTTTGACAATGAGCTGAGCTGGTGTGGAATTGGTCCAATAAGATTGTTATAAGTAACATGAAGCACTCTAAGTTGTGTACAGTAACTTAGATTAGTTGGAAGTTTACCACCAAAGGAATTCTCAGTCAAATTGAGATGTTGCAGGTGCTGTAGATGCCCCACTTCTTGAGGAATTTCACCGTAGAAGTTGTTGTTTTGTAGGCTGATTCCAATGAGGTAAGTAAGATTTCCTATAGAGGGTGGTATGGAGCCAGACAATACCTTAGCTGTCAAATTCAATACCATAACTCGTTTACTAGAGGGGCCACATGTAACGCCTAACCAATTGCAGAAATGTATGGAGTCATTCCATGAGCTCATGATTTGAAGTGGGTCTCGAGTGATCCGACTCTTGAAGTCAAGTAAAGCCAGGCGATCAGTCTCATTAGCAAAAGTCGGAACTGTTGCAGATTTTAAACATGAGCTCATGCACATCAAAAGAATCCCGTGAAAGAATAATAGGAAAAGCCACTCGTAATTGAGACAAGAATGCGTCATTCTGTTGGGGTTGCGAGTTTGAAGTGAAGGATGGAATTTGATAATAGCGTTTGCTTTCTGTGAAATAAAAAAAATTAAATTAAAGCTACAAAATATATATATTAGTAGGACACAGCTATAAGTTCTTTTTTTTTTTTTTTTTTTTTATAATAAGAGATTATGAGAAAAGCAAATATTTCTTATCATTTCTCAAATGAGAAGGAAGGCTTGAAACGGTGCCATCTCAATAATGAGTAATTAAGCAATACAAAGCAGTTTTATTCAAAGATTCAGACTCACCGTTCCAGCAACCAACCAAGATGCAATCTGCTCAAAACACAAGTAAATTAGTGATTAGTGCCAGTTGTAGTTAGTAGTAACTAGTAATTCTCTTATTACCATGCAATGGTTAGGAGATTAAATTCAATAAGGACGAGGTGTAAACCCTTTGGTTTACACTAGCCAATAAGTGCATGCCACATTAGACTTTTACTTAAACTCATTGTAAAATCAATATATCATAATACACCTAATAACATCTCAACAAACAAATAAACAAAACCTATTTCACATTTTCCTAAAATCTCATATCACTTTTTAGCTCATGCGTCTCCAGCACATCCTTGCCAGACCAACGTTTTGCGGCCACACTACCTCACCAGACCTCCGTTTGCCACTGCACTATCTCACTGGACCTCCGTCCATCGCTACACCACCTCGGATGTATTGATTTTACAATGAATTTAAGTAAAAGTCTGATGTGACATGTACTTATTGGATGGTGTAAACCAAAGGGTTTACACCCCGTCCTTATTAAATTTAATCTCTTACATGTATTGCTACATCAGTTTGTAAGATTTATGTAATAAAACTTGTAATAAATTTAGAATATTTCTATAATAATAATAAATAAATAAAAAGCTTGAAAAGTGGTTAAAAGTGTTACAGGAGCTAAAAGGTAAAAACAAAGAAGAGGGCTTGGATGAGTTTATTGCAGTCTTTGTGGTTGTTTAAACTTTAAAGTGGGGTTAGTTCTTTTTAGTTAGATAACAAAATCTTACAATATTTTCACAATAAATTAAGGTATTAGTATGTTATATGTCAAAATAGAACAAAATAAATTATTCGTGGACTATCCCCTAAAAATAAAAATGTTCTAATAATATTGTGAGATTTTATTGTCACTAGTGTCAGATTTTATTTATTTATATTATTATATTTTGGTTTGTTCATGGAATGGCAAACAGGAGGGGCAAAGAACATAACATATAACAGGAGTTCATAGGATTTTTAGGACAAGTCCGGGGGGGCAACTGCCCCCTCTTGTCCTTGGCTCTGCCATTGTGTATATATATAGCAATAGAACCTCTTGATGTTTTTATCCTGATTCTTTTCTCTTCTTTGAATAAGAACCTCAGTTTCTTTTCTCAACTTGTAACCTTTATTTTAAGGACTTGGGTTAGGTTCAATAAATCTAGTGTAGTGGACCGGTTGAGATGATTACATGTGGCCAACAGTAGACCATCTTAACAGATTTAGTATAACTGGACATTAGACCCAAGTTTACCCATATTTTAGTATTATTTTTAATTCCAAACTACTACATTATTATCTAATATTATAGTTCTAAATCTTATGAAGTATACAAAAGTATGACAGTGACATTTCTTATTGAATATATTGCTTATCTTGATACATGTGTATATATCTACCAAATCAAAATATACATATAAATAGATGTTTTGCAAACAAAACACAAAATATAATATTAAGAATTTTTGCCCAACAATGACTTACTTTCACCAATTAAGAAAATGGGCAAAACTTAGATATACTATCTTATGTACTATACCTTAGGTTCCCTTTTTAAAATATAGGCATGTGGCTACCTTAACAAAAATACTAAATGGCATCAAATCTAATTTCCCACAGCATGAGAAAACTCAACCCATCAGTCCTTTCTCTTTCACTTTCGTTGAGTTCCAACAGCAAAACTCTCTCAATCCCCTGTTCCCTATTGGCTGGAAATCAAACCCTCTTGAACAAAAATCAAACAAAGGTGAGCCAATTTAATATCTCGAAAAATAATCTTGAGCGTACCTTTCAGGTTCAAGTGCGAGATGTACATTTTGAATCTATTGGGTAACCCAAATCTCTGTAGCCCCACTTTGAAGCCCTTGCTTCCTTGTTTGAAACCCAAATAGCCTTCGTCCCATGTTGTTTTAGTTATGCTAGTTGTTTGGGTTGTAATCCTACTTGTGTCTCTTGTGTTATGGTTTTCCAAATTTCTAGCATTTGGTGCCAAATCCAAAAAGAAATGGAAGGTGATCGCCATCGAATGGGAATCAATGAGGAAGACATTTTTACGTTTTAAAGAAAAGAAAATTTGATTGGATGGTTGGGTATATAAGGTGAAACTTAGATGGGTCAAATATTAGCAATTAGAACTTAATTAGAAGGCTTTGGGGAAAAGAGAGAGCTGCTGCCCTTGGGTTGGGTTTCTCCCTTGGTGAGAAATAAATTTAACGTTGTAGTATTTTTGTTAAGGTAGCCGTGTGTCTATATTTTAAAAAGAGAACTTAAGGTACAGTATATAAGATGCTGCATCTAAGTTTTGTTATAAGAAAACAACTTGCTTTTAATAACCTATTAAAATTATTTTCTCCATAGAAATTGCAAAGTTTTCCACTCATATAGATTATCAGCCAAATTATAAATAAAAAAAATTAAAAATTAAAAGGAATTTCCATTAACAATTTAAACAGATTTTATTATGAATTATGAATTTGAATTTGATATCGCTTTGGATTAAAACTAATCAATGTGCCACACGATACGCGTGTACACTACTAGTACATTTTGAAATTTCAGCAAGTAGAGTCATTTTTTTTCTTTGTTATTTATAAATATTTCTATGGGTATCTATTTTCGAACTATTAAGTTCGAATAATATGAGATAGTGTCAGATCCTCCAAAATAAAGTTTGATAATCAAGACCAAAAGGATTGGTAACTCTATGGGAGTCTAGAGGCCATGAAACATCGAGCAATTAATTTAGAAGATAGATAGTATCGAATGAAATGGGTCAGTAATATTTTAGAGTGTAGCTTTGTGAAATTTTTAATTCTGCCGACAAACATTTTCAAGTAGAAATGTATTATAAAGCAAAAGGAGGGATCATACGTACCGGACAGACAGAATTTGCGTAGACTAGTTGAAGAAGTTACAAGTCCCACTCGTAACTCATTCTGTTGGAGTTGCAAGTTTGAAGTGAAGGATAAAATCTGATGCCAGAGTTTGCTTTTTGTGGATTACAAAAAATTCAATTGGAGTTAATAGAAATATATGTTAGTAGGACACAGCTTTCTGTGGAAATGAGAAACTTTAGCCCCACCTATAGATAATGAAATGTGGCATGAATTTTCTTTTGCACACAAGAGTGAACATCACAATATCACATCACATGAACGTAAATAAGAATGACCCAGAGAGAAGAGTTTTGGCTTATAAGAAACGGCCATTTTCACAATGAACTGACTATTAATTCTGCTAATTGCTAAAACGCGTCCTGTACGGTGACTTTTTGTCACTTTGATAAGTCAATTGAAAATTTCTGCGGAAGAAATTGAAAGTAGAATTCAAATGCCGCTTTCCTGCTAGTTATGAGTCTGATAAAAGTTTTCTTCCTAATTTTTTTTCCCTTTAACTTAAGTAGTTAACTTAGGATGTATTTTAGTGATTAGTTAGCTTTATTAAGTACATGATCAAATTAAGAAAAGAAAATGGGACAGAAATGGGTCCCGTAAAATTGCTAATACTTTCCCTCAGAAATATCTAAGTTACGAAGATTTGGTGATGGTGGTAGGCTTTCCTTTTTCAAGCAGCCGATATTGACTGATGAAAAAATAGCGTATGAAACTTATATTGATATGATGCTAATAACACCATAGCACATATTTGGAAACTATAAACCATTTTTTCGGCTTAATTAAACTAACACTTAGTTCAATGTATGTGATTAACCCAATTCCATATAGCATGTGTAAGCAACTAAAGAACATAATTTGACAAGAAATTTCACATGAATATTCAGAAAATAAAAAATGTATAGTCAAATGGTTATGTTTTTAAAATATGTAGTTATGTTAATTTTTTTAGAGAGAGTTGTAGCCAATGGCGAAGGAAGGGGGCAATTCCCCCACCTCCCAAAAAAAAAATCTTTATAGTAGTGCAATTGACAGTACTTGTCATTTTGACCTCAAACGTTCCATGCTCATAACAAAAAAAAAAGTATTTTGTCTTTTTCCATTAGAAATAACACAAACGTTCCACAGTTTCATACTTTTTTTTTTTTTTTTTTTTTTTTGCCACAGACAAAAATTTTAACTTCTTGGTTCTTATCACTTAAAAGAATAGAGAAAGAAATGTAGAATTCTACATAACTTTTTAAGAGTATTCAAGGTCATGAAAGCACAACTTTACAAGTATATTTCTGTATTCTTACCACTTTTACATTGATTTATTTTAAGAAATTAAATCACATGTTTAAATTCAATATCTTTAAATTAATCTCTTAATTCGATTGTTAATAACTATGAAGCAATTTTATTTATTTTAATTATATAAAATGTGTACTCGTAAGCAATTGAGATTATGGCAACGCCTAATCACAATAATGATTTTCAAATCAAATTCTAAACGAACTTGTATCGATGTATATTTTGCAAATCATTCAATTGAGTAAATTAATCTAGGTATGCATATATAAATTTGAAAGCTCAATTAGTGTGAAAACACTAATACTTGTTTAGACCTCCAATTTTAAATTACAGCTTACTTTTACTCTAACTTATCTAAGTACTAATCAAGAGTAAACGAAGCGCAATCACCAGAACTACTCTCTAAGCCATAAGCAAGCAATAATAAATATAAAGCTTAAAAAGTAAGGATAGAGAGATGCAAACACAAGATAACTCCAAAACGTGTTATCGAAGAAGAAACCAAAGAACTCGGCATAAAATCTCTCCGCGACCCTCTGTGAGAGTCCCTTTTTTTTTAAACAGTATCTAGGCCCAAGCTTTAAACAAGGACCCTGGATCCTCTAGTTGCAATTTGAAGGGACTGGGCTTGGTCTACCGCGGCTAAATGGGCCGTTTACTGACCAAATGATGCATAGGGCAAAACTCCTGCTATACACATACACTAGCAAACGAGAATACATGTATTGATCAACAAGAAAAACAGCAAATGCAGATAAACGTAATGAAGAAAACACAAAATAATTGCTCGGGGTCCTCAAATTAGGAGGAAATATTTCATTAGTTTTCTTAGTTGTTGATTACAATGAGCTCACTAAGACTTAATACAAGGTTCAAATAAGCTCAAAAATTACAGACTTAGATGGTCCATTAGGCCTCCAAGACTTGCAAGATTTGAATCCTCTTGAATCCAAGCATGTGCTATAATGGTTGTTTTTGGAATACCAGGAGATATTTCTCTGTTTTCTTTGAGCTTTACAGAGCTTTTTCTTAATAATTCTAACCGATTTCTCTCCTTTTTCATGCCCCTTCGACGTTGGCTGCTTCTTCCTTTTATAGTGTCACATTAGGGTTCCGGGGTACCATTAATTCTTCCCCTTTGGCTCCTTGGGTACTAGAACCCCCTGTTTGTCTCAGCCCTTCTGTCAACTGATCCCTTCCTTATTTTCCTTAGTTCTCTTCTTTTGGTGTTTTTTCCTTCAAAAGTGTCTTGCTGAACTTCTGTTTTAAGGTGACTTTGGGGGAGCCAAACCTTTAACTTTGCTCTTTTTCTAATCCTTTCTTTCTCTGTCTTCCCTTTTCAAGCTTACCTCCTTTTAGCCGCCCTTCCCCTTCTGTCATTTTTCCCAGTAAGTAGAGTCTTCTTCTGCCAATCCGAAGGTTTCCCCAACCATTTCCTTTCGTGGATCTCTTTTTCTGGGTTCCCCGAGGCACCAGCTTCTTGCTCCTGAGTCGTTGCTCTCCAAGTCTTCAGGCTTTGTGCTGCACCGCTGGGTGCTTCGAGAAGGGCCCATCTGTTTCTTGTTCCTGGTGCCTTTTGATCCCTCTTTGAGCTGTCTTAATCTCTCTTTAGTTGTGCCACACACCCGGAGATCCCAAGCAGCTTCCGGCGTCCTAGCCCAGCTCTCTTTTTTTTGTCTTTCTTTGGTTTTCTTCTTTTTCTTTTTCTTTTTTTTTTTTTTTTTTTTTTTTTTTGATGATCGGCCTGACTTCTTTTTCCCTTTGTTTTATGGGCTCCTTGCCACTTCACGGGTCCAGGGCCCTAGGCCCATCATCCTTCTTTCATTTGTAAGCCCGATTTCCTTTCCTCAATTCTTTTGCTCCTCATGGGTTGGCCCAATGTGCCATTTGTTTAGGCCTTTTATCATGATTTTTTAGACCTCAACACCATCCAAGTCGAAACGATTCACTAGTGAATAAGTTGGAATACACGAAAATCAAAAAGACGCTTTAAGCCTAATCTACCCAATGTACTTAAGTCCTCCAAGCTCTTGCTACCAATGAACTTCTCAAATTTTTGTCTTCATTAGTTTTCCGGATCCCGCAATATCGTCTGATTGCATCTGCCAAGCCTCACTAGCTTCTTTTGGCAAATCCCAAATGCTTCTCAAGCTCTCATACACTCTCTATACTCTAAATAGGTGCGGATTGTGTTTAGGTACAAATCTCCTCTCAAGGTATAACAATGGGAAAGGGAAATGAGAAGAAGCTACTAAGTAATTCTCACTCAAGGATGAGTAGCTCTCTTTAACAAGGGTGGGTGTGTTGTAGAAACCTCTCTAGGGTTTTCTTCTGAATAGCCTCTTTATACTTTTATGGGTAATGAGGGTATATATAATATGAGTGAAGGGTATAAGAGTCACACTTAAAATCTTACAGGCAAAGAGCTTTGCGAGTACCTCGCAAGATGGCCTTTCTCGCGAAGTACTCGCGAAATGGCAATCTGGTGTTAGGATATATGTGGAACTTGTTATGAACATATATCATTTAGAATTGACTAATCCTTTGACAAAATGCATTTTACTTGTAATTTGGTAGATCTATGATGTGTTTAATACTTCAAAGAACAAGAGTCCAAGTTCAAATATTGAAGCCATGCAAATTTGTCCAAGAATCAAGTGAAGAAGTGTTGTTCACTAAAGCTCGACAGTGGGGCCCATGAATAGTAGCAAAAATAAGCTGAATAATAAAATAAGCTAGCAAAAATAATTTTTGCCGGACACGCACGGGTTTGTTTGGAATCTACTTATTTTGTTAAAACTGAAAATTTTTTGTTGAAAGTACTATAGATAAAGGTAAAAGTTAGCTAAAATAGTACAGTGGGAGTCATGAATAGTACCAAAAAGTGTAGTGGAACCATAAATAGTAGCAAAAATAAGCTGAATAGTAAAATAAGTTGGTAAAATTGATCATGCCAAACAAACACTCAGATGGTTCAGTTTCAAATGTTTGGCTTAGCTATATATATATATATATATATATATATATATATATAAGTTGTATAGTAGATAAGCTTGTTACATTTTCTATTATTATCTCCTTTGCAAATATCATGCTTGTAATTATTATATAAATGAAATACACAGAGAAAGGCCTGTTGATTTGAGCCAGCTTCCATTCACACTATTCTTTCAAACATAGTATCAGAGCCATCAAGTTAACACCACTATGGCCTCTCCTAACTCAAATACTTCCAATAGCACATTTGTTCCTCCCAATATAACCTCTTTTGTTTCAATGAGGCTTGATGGTTCCAACCAATCAATATATATATAAAAGTAGAGACCTCATGTGAGAGTGCATGAGGTCCTGCCACGTGGCATTCTAATATTGCATTTAACATTTTTTTACCTTTTTTCATTAAGTTTTTTTTACTGTTACCTAATAAATCATAGTAATTTATTTTTACTATTATATAAATTTAGCATTTTTTACCTCTTTTTATTAAGTTTTTTTTTTTTTTTTTTTTTTTTTACTGTTACTCAATTGATCATAGTAACTTATTGCATTTAACCTTTTTTTCCTTTTTTTTTATTAAGTTTTTTTACTGTTACCCAATAAATTATAGTAACTTTTTTTTACTATTATATAAATTTAGCATTTTTTACCTCTTTTTATTAAGTTTTTTTTTATTGTTACCCAATAGATAATAGTAACTTATTTTTACTATTATATTGATATGAGCTGTTCTTGACAATTAGATCAATTAGACCAAAAGTTATTTACTATAAAATTGATTACCTATTAAAAGTAGACCAAACCTTATGAAAAACTCAGGCCCAGTTCTTACCTTACATTTTATGACCCAAATTTGACCATTCTCGCGTGTAAATCAAAGCAAAAACTCTTACTCTCTTACAAACTCTCTTCTTCCTCCCTCATGTATAGATGATACTTCTAGAAAATCTCATTCTCGTGAAATATCTCTTCATTTTTCTCCAATTTCAATTCAATATGCTTTTGTCTATTAATAATATTCTATGCAATTTATGCAGAGGAATTCTTGGTCATTGATCAATGCAACAAAAATCATTATATATATAAAAGCAAAGACCTCATGGAGTAGTGTATGAGGTCTTGCCAAGTGGCGCTCTAACTTTGCATTAGCTTTTTTTTACCTCTTTCATTAAGTTTTTCTATATTAATATGTGCTGTGATGGTTCCAAGCATTTTCACCTTTTAGATTTCTATCAAAAAGTGAGAATACATAATTTGATCGATTCGCCAATATTTCAAACTTTTTTTTTTCTTTTTTGATGAAGTTTCATACTTTTCTCACAACCCATAATTTTGAGAAAAGTTTGTGTTCTAGAAATTCTTAGCACAATCCTTCAGACAGTTCCATTATTTTTTCAAAGAAGACCTTTCTTTTGAAGAAATTGTTTAATGCAATCCCTCTATGTGCAACTCTCTCTTCTTCCCTTTCCCTTCCCTTACTTTTTCCTCCCTTCTTTCCTTTTCATCTCCTTTACAACCAAACAGGATATTGGTGTCCAAATTCAACTAATAAAAAAAAGTGTTTTGAGGATATTAATAAAAAGAGTTTGAATTTGGTAAGAATGGGGTGTAAAATTCGTGTTTTACACCATCCAATAAGAGATGTTACATCAGTTTTTTACTTAAAACTCAGTATATCATACCACACTGAATAACATCTTAATAAACTCCCAAGTTAGTTGAATTTTCAGATGAGCATTATAATGATTGAGTGTGGTTGTCCTGATTCTTTAATACAAGATAAGAAGATGTGGCATGTTGGAATTTAATCTTTAATAAAAATATGTAAAAACTTGGGTTTTAAACCACATCTTTATAATTGGATGGTGTAAAACTTGGGTTTTAAACCACATCTTTATAGAATTTAATCTTTAATAAAAATATGTAAAAACATGTTTAATTACCGTTTTAGTCTTTAACACTTGTACTATGTATCAAAATGGTTTTTAACACCATAAACATGTCAAAGATTAATATCAAGATTAATATCAAAATAAAATTAAGCGGTACATGAAAAGAATTGATGTATCTAAGATTAATATCAAAATAATATTTTTAAACCATCTAAGCTATCCTTTGAATTATCACATGTCCTTAATTAGAAAATAAAACAAAATATTTGAAAATATATTAATTGCATCTCCATAAATAAATGAGATGTCATTTTATTAGAAGAAATTGGAAATTTCTTTTCTTTTCTTTTCCTTTGCTTTCTTGGCAACCAAATGAGGTCTAAGTCATGACTTTTTAGTTAAAGTTCTCACGAACATCATCTAAAAAAATACTATTTACCTAATTTTAAAATGACAATTTTAAAAAAACAAAAAACAAAATTAGGTATACAATGTCAAACTCCATAGTCTCCTATTACATCAAATGAGTGTTTAATTTTTCTCGCAAAGTATTGAATGGTAAAGCTTCTGGGCCATAGTCTCAATTACAACTCTTAATCATGTTGGACTTAGATGACACCAATCAACAACGTATCATTATGAGATGCAGAAAAAATTTGGTGTGTACACAACGTTTAGTGTGGATGGGAAGAAATTTAATAATATTTTAATTAATTAGGTTAGTAAGGGACCTATTCCAATTTAATGATCCTAGAATTTTGTATACAAGTAATAATCAAGGAAACTTCCACCTAAAATAAGTCGGACTTTTGGCAAGAGAGAAAATTGATATCTAGACAAATCAAGCTAAGGCTAGCCAAAATGGACCAGGTAATGAATATAATTAGTGTCATGTCAACAAGGTAAGAAATCAATTTCCTAATTATTTTTCTATTTTGTGTTTAAAAATTGATACATTCATTTAATAAAAGTAGTGTGTAACCTTGTGCATATGCATATGTACATTTAAAAACAATTACAATTATATATATATATATATATATATATACGATTTAGAATTTAATTGGATCTAGACTCCACACTTCCATCGCAACTACTTTAGCTCAAGCAAAACAATATATATCTCTATATCTTTTATTTTATTTAGAAATAATTACAATATGCTGCTAACCCTGCAACTTGAAATTTTTTCCCCTGACTCCTGTAATGTGAACCCTTTTTCCCTTCAACTCCAGACATTTTGTGTACAGGGAGGTGCCAATTCAGCTACATGGCCCTCGAGATATATATCTCATTTAATAAATACAAAACTTCTTTAAAAAAACATAATATGTTTATCATAATTAAGGAAAATCATAATGGGTACTTCAGTTGAGCATATGTGAAAAAAGCATATACATACCACAAATGGTAAAGGAGAAAGAAAAAGTTGCTAATCTCCTTTAACATGGTTAATTACTTTGCCTCAATCAGTCGCCCAAACAACAAACCGCTTATTCATACGACAATCACAAATGACAATGTAACATTAGCCATCTGTAATTGCTAATCTGAAAGTACAAATTTCTTTAATAGCTCTATTTTCATTTCTTTTGGCTAATATGTCTTTACTGAATCAAAATCAAACCACAAAAATCATATAAAAATCACCAAATTAGAGTTTAAAATTATAATTAAATATTTAAAAGAAATCTAGGTACATTTGCACAAAAATTCCATGTAACTAAGTCACGCTTAAGAATATTGGACCCTATTTCTTTTGTATAAATAGGGGGTCCCATGGGATGAGGGGACTAACAATTTTCTCTCCAAAGCATTTATTGTAGGAACACAAAAGTTTTCCATTGTAGAATTTTCATGATTATAGAACATGAATTGCCAACTAATCAAATTAGAGTTTTTAGTACCTATCTCAGTTTCACAACTTCAAGAACAAACCTCAATGTATACAATGTCAAATTTCATAGTCTCCTATTACATCAAATGAGTGTTTAATTTTTCTCGCAAATTATTGAATAGTAAAACTTCTGGGCCATAGTCTCAATTACAACTCTCAATCATGTTGGACTTGGATGACACCAATCAACAACGTATCATTATGAGATGCAGAAAAAATTTGGTGTGTACACAATGTTTAGTGTGGATGGGAAGAAATTTCATAATATTCTAATTGGTTAGGTTAGTAAGGGACCTATTCCAATTTAATGATCTTGGAAATTTTTATACAAGTAATAATCAAGGAAACTTCCACCTAAAATAAGTCGGACTTTTGGCAGGAGAGAAAATTGATGTCTAGACAAATCAAGCTAAGGCCAACCAAAATGGAACAGGTAATGAATATAATTAGTGTCATGTCAACAAGGTAAGAAATCAATTTCCTAATTATTTATCTATTTTGTGTTTAAAAATTGATACATTCATTTAATAAAAGTAGTGTGTAACCCTGTGCACATGCACATGTACATTTAAAAACAATTGCAATTATATATATATATATATATATATATATATATGATTTAGAATTTAATTGGATCTAGACTCTTCGGTTTTTGTATGAAATAATTCACTTGCTACAAAAATTAAAATATTAAATGGAAAACATGGCGTAATATTGAACTCCAATTAAAATTCAATTGAGAATCTAATTGAATTTAGATTCTTTGATTTGTGCACCTAATAATTCATTTGACACACAAATTTAAAAATTAGATGAGACACATGGCGCACAATTAGACTCCAATTTAGACTTTAATTAAATTTTCTCTTAGTTTTGGCAATATATATGTATGTATGTATGTATGTATGTACGTATAGCAACCTACCATCAGTCTATTTAAAAATTACATGTTGTTCATGAAATCACAGTCCCATATATGGCCATTTTTTAGGAGCCACTATTTCATCAAAAAAACTATCTCATAAATAAATAAAAAAAGTTAGTATATTGAAATGTATTTGGAATGGTGAGTCCATCGGTATTTGGGATCAATGTTTTTTTTTTTAAAAAAAAAAAAAAAAAAAAACCTTAAATTGGAAACGTGACACAAAATTAGACAACAATTGGAATCTAATTTAGAATTTAATTAGATTTTCTTTTAGTTTTGGCTTTAATTATATATATAGACTGGTTATTGGCCTATGCATTGCACGATTTTTTTTTTTTGGTATGATCTTTTTGGGTAAATATTATGATTGGAGAAGATTTTTTTGGGAAAAAGACTTCTTTCATTTTTATGTAGTGATTTTAAAAAATACAATGAAGGGTTTTATGATAAATTTTGTTAATTTTATGAAATACATTTATATAAAATAAAACTCATAAAATGTGTAAGATATACGTAAAATTATAATTCACGACTACGCATGAAAGTTATTGTATTTTTTAAATTTCTATTAGCTGGATCACATTTCTTAAATAAACAGAACAATCATTTCATGACCCCGTTATACACGTAATGATTGGAATGTTGTTAGTTAGTCAATGATTGCTTGATAAACAATATTGAGTGAAAATTATTTTAATTCTATTTAAGGAATTTTTTGTGAAATTTTCATTTTCATGTCCATTTTTTAAATCTAATAGATTTAATTTTTCACGTTAGTTTAATTGAATAGTATTGTGTTTATAATTTTTTTTCTTAACTACAATTGATAATTCACAAAATGAGTAAACAACTTATTGAGTATTGCAAAATATACAAATATGAACATTAAGATGAGCATGAACATGAAGGGAGATTTCTATTCATTTTCTTGAAAAAACAAATTTACTTACAGAAAATTCCAAACTCTATTAGGTAAAGAAGAATCAAAGTTATAGATAGAAAAATCAATAAACCAAAAATTTAGGAGCCTAAGAGGAGCCATTACTCATTTGAAACAATCCAAAATACTCAAGGACTAAAAAAAAAAAACACCATCCACTCCACACTTCCATCGCAACTACTTTAGCTCAAGGAAAACAATATATATCTCTATATCTTTTTTTTTTATTTAGAAATAATTAAAATATGCTACTAATGCCACAACTTGAAGCTTTTTTCCTTGACTCCCGCAATTTGGACATTTTCTCCCTTAAACCCCAGACACTTTGTGTATGGGAGGTGCCAATTCACCTACATGACCCTCGATGTAGACATATATATCATTTAATAAATATAAAACTTGTTTTTAAAAAAATTAATATGTTTATCATAATTAAGGGAAATCCTAATGGGTACTTCAGTTGAGCATATCTGAAAAAAGGCACATACATACCACAAATGGTAAAGGAGAAATAAAAAGTTGATGATATGGTTAATTGTTTTGTCTCAATCAGTTCCCCAAACAACATATCGCTTATTCATATCACAACCACAAATGACAATGCAACATTAGTCATCTGTAATTGCTAATCTGAAAGTACAGATTTCTTTAATAACTTTACCTTCGTTTATTTTAGCTAATTTGTCTTTACTGAATCAAAACCAAACCACAAAAATAATATAAAAATCACCAAATTAGAGTTTAAAATTATAATTAAATTTCTAAAAGAAATCTTGGCACATTTGCACAAAAATTCCATGTAACTAAGTCACAATTAGGAATATTGGACCCTTTTTCCTTTGTATAAATAGGGGGGTCCCAATGGGATGAGGGGACTAACAATTTTCTCTCCAAAACATTTATTGTAGGAACACAAAAGCTTTCCGTTGTAGACTTTTCACGATTAAGGAACATGACTTGCCAACTAACCAAACTAGAGTTTTTAATATCTACAGCAATATCACAACATCAAGAACAAACCCCAATGTATACAATGTCAAATTCCATAGTCTCCTATTTTCTCACAAAGTATTGAATAGTAAAACTTCTGGGCCATAGTCTCAATTCCAACTCTGACATGCATAACACCTATCAACAACGTATCATTATGAGATGTAGAAACAATTTGGAGTGTACACAACGTTTAATGTGGATGGGAAGAAATTTCATAATATTCCAATTAGTTAGGTTAGTAAGGGACCTATTCCAATTTAATGATCCTTGAATTTTGTATACAAGTAATAATTAGGGAAACTTCCACCTAAATTAAATAAGTTGGACTTTTGGCAAGAGAGAAAATTGATGTCTAGACAAATCAAGTGAAGGCCAACCAAAATGGACTAGGTAATGAATATAATTAGGGCCATGTCAACAAGGTAAGAAATCAATTTCCTAATTATTTTTCTATTTTGTGTTTAAAAATTGATACATTCATTTAATAAAAGTAGTGTGTGACCCAATGCATATGCACATATACATTTAAAAACAATCACAGTTATATATATATGATTGTTTTTATAAATGATTTAGAATCTAATTGGATCTAGACTCTTCGGTTTTTGTACGAAATAATTCACTTGCTACAAAACAAAATATTAGATGCGATACATGGCGTAAAATTGAACTCCATTTAAAATTCAATTTAGAATCTATTTGAATTTAAACTCTTTGATTTTTGTACCTAATAATTTAATTGACACACAAATTTAAAAATTAGATGAGACACGTGGCACAAAATTAGATTCCAATTTAGAAGCAGAGATCTAATGCTGGAATGCATGAGGTCTTGCCAAGTGACGCTCTAATTTTGCATTTAGTATTTTTTTTTTACCTCTTTCATTAAGTTTTTTTTTTACTGTTACCCAAAAGTTTACATTAACTTATTTTACTGTTATCTCATTAGTCTCTCATTTATTGCGTAAACTTACATCACACATTTATCTCTTTTTCATGTCTTTTAGCACACCCACCATAATATTAAATATGTGAACACAACACAAATATGTGAGAGAGTTGGACATATTTTTATTTCATAGTATTAAATATGTGAACAGAACACAAATTATTTGATTTTCACGGTCCTATTACTCTTTTGCATTTATCTTTGGTTTCATGATTTAAAAAATTATAATCTTACCTTTTTTTTTAGGGTGAAAAATTAATCTTACCTTGAGAAGGCTATAAATATGCAGTGAAACAACAGTTATAAATTGCACACACATAACCATTATAATTATTCAATTCAAAGAATGAGTAAAAAAAAAAAAATTGAAGGAATATTATAGAATAAAAGTTGTTACAAAATGTCTCTCTCTCTCTCTCTCAGAGACCTCATGCGAGAATGCATGAGATCCTACCAAGTGGCATTCTAATTTTGCATTTAGCCTTTTTTTTTTTTACCTATTTCATTAATTTTTTTTTTATTGTTACCTAAAAGTTCACATTATCTTATTTTACTATTATCTCATTAATTGCCTAAGCTTACACCACACCTTTCACTATTATTCATGTCTTTTAGCATACCTACTATTTTAGTATTTTAAAACAAAAAAAAGAAGAAGTAAAGGCTAATAATAATAACTAACGAGTTAAGACTCTAGAGAGAGATAGAGGGACACAAAAATGTTGTAGATTGTTAAATAAAAGGCACTATTTCACTATATATTACCAGAATAAAAGACCTAAGACTAACAAAACATTTGAAAGAGAGAGAAAGAGGAATATGAGGGTCACCACCTCTGTTATACTGGCCTCCCACCACCATCAAGACACCGAACCCCTACGAGTAATCTTTTTTTTCTTTTTAAATTAAGGACTTAAATATGATTTAGGTTCGGTAATTTGGTTAGTTAGTTTTTGTTTTGGGTATATAAGTAGATGGAATATTTGGTGCTCAATGTAAAGTCATATTCTACCATGGTTTAATTTTAAATCATCTATAAGATACCTGCATACACATTTGCCCACACCATGTCTTAATGTCTCACTATCGATGAGTGGAAGATAGTCAGAGAGTTCGGTATACTTTTCTTTCATAGTATGAAATATGCGAACACAACACATATTAGTTTATTTTATGGTCCTGTTACTCTTTTGCATTTATTTTTGGTTTCATGATTTTTAAAAAATAATAATCTTATCTTAAGAAGGCTACAAATAAGCAGTGAAGCTACTAAACCAATTTTTAATATCTCAAAATGTATATGTTTCTTTACTCTAATTTAGTTTACTTTTTCTTTATAATTTATGTACAACATTATTCAAAACTGTTTTACATAAAATATCACAAAATTATTCGTGCATCGCACGGGCAACTTACAGTTATTTGAATTAGACAACTCAGTTTTTGCCCATAGTACGCAGCTATGATCTCCTGGCATAGTTGATGGATCGAAGCCCTGTCCTACTCAATTCATTGCTGATACTGAAGGAAAATCAACATCTGTAGTGAGTCCTACATACATTATCTGGCAGAAGAAAGATCAGTTTTTACTGGCTTGGTTGAATTCCACATTAACTGATAAGATTTTGTCTACTGTTTATGGACAAAACCATGCCCGCCAAGTTTGGACTCACTTGGCTAACAAATTTGCACCTCAATCTTGGTCGCATATATCACACTTAAAGCGTCAGCTGCAAACTCTTAGCCAAGGGTTGAAAAGTTGTTTGGATTATCTACTCACTGCTAAAAGTTGGACTGACCAACTTGCTGCTGCAGGCAAACCAGCTAATGATGAGGATTTGATTAGTTATGTGGTGAGTGGTGTTAATATTGCTTACCATCCATTCATCACAGCGCTAAATTTAACCACGAGAGAGTCTCCTATCTCCTTTGATGACTTTCAAGCAGAGCTGTTGAATTATGAACAATTACTGGATAAACAGATTGATGAGGACGAAAAATCCACCAATTAGTTACACGGCACTCAAGTACTTGAAATAACACCTACACAACAAAAGAAAAGATCTAACAGAGAGCATTGGTGTGGTGCCGGCCACAAACCCTCTAAAGGTTAAATTAGACTTTTTCGCAACCCTAGAGTGCCAGAGTTAAGTAAATTATACGTACCTTGGCTTGTGAGGGTTTTGGGGTATTTATAGTAGAGTCGGCCTTCGTTTCTTGCGCATCAAGACGTTTCCTTCTATGGAAGATCCTCTTTAATGAGTGTATATTACAGAATCTACTACTAGTTAAAATTCTTCTTGTATTAGGATTCTTCAAAGATTATCATGAGGTGCAATTTAATTCCATTTAGGAATCCTTGGAGCCCAAGCGAGACTGGTGAATGCCACGTGTCACTTACATATATCCATTATGTACCTGTCCATACTAGACTAGTCCACTACTAGCCCATCCTTTTGACACCGTCACATTTACTAAAAATGATCCGTCACCTACACCTTTTTATCCTCTTTAGTTGTCCCCTCATTCCATGGATCCATCACCTATCATCCGGACCCATGGAATGACGGTTTGTTTTTATTCTTGGTAAGTGTATTTTGAGTGACAGGCTATCTCAAAGCAATAAATGTCTTGGGGACACGTGTCTTACTTTGATTGACTGTTTGTTTGGATCGATGCATCGCTTCGTCTTCCACTCCATTCCCTCTATATATATTGTCCATCCCATTTCATTTTTACGTTTTGGACAAAGTTTGGCTGATCAGAGCGCAACCGTCTACTTTGTGTGATCCGTCGTCTCAAGAAGTTGCTATTTACCTTCCTTTCAACTCTTCCATCGCTCTTTTTTCGTACCGTTAAGCCGTGAGTACCTTCTTAGCTTGTTAATTTCTGTTCTTTATTTCGTATGTTGGTTTGTCGTTAGTATAGATCTAGAGTCTTAGGTTTCCTTTACCCATCATTTATAGGTGTCAGATGTCTAGTGAGGCGTCAAGTGCTCAGTCTTTTGTCTGCAAGGGAACGGGCTACAAAGAGGTGTTTCCGTCAGGTCAAGCAGACCAGGACACCTCCAACGAGGAGAGGGAACCGTCAACCAGCTCTCCTTCCAATGTGGAAGATGAAAGGTAGGATGAGGACGAGTTAGAGTATGACTCGAATGATGATTTAGACGGTATAAATCGTCCAATCTAGTCCGTCATAGGTCCTAACGGTTTTAGGGAATTCATCATGCTTCCTTTGTGGACTGTGAACGACTTTATCTCCTCCATCAAGCAACCATACTTCAATACACTTAGGCAAAAGTACCAGATACCTGATAACGTCCTCATCCGTCCTTCAAGTTCGAGAAGTGCTATTACAAGGGTCTTGAAGGCGTTGGCGTATATGAGCAAATGCTCAAAGCGGGCCTACGATTCCCCTTCAGTGCTTTGCACCGTCGTCTCCTCCAATACCTGGGTTTGGCTATCACCTAAATTTCACCAAATGCCTAGAGGGTTTATCTAAGTGTTGAGGTCCTATATGGTGTGATGTCCGACGGTGCGAGACGGTTAATAGTGGAAGAATTATTTCATTGTTACCGTCCATCTGAAATTACCCAATCAAGGGGTATGTACAGTTTTGTGCCGAGGAGTCCAGTGCTCTGGTTGGTATGTGAGACCCCAAACTCCAATTGGAACTAGAAGGGTCGATATTTTTTTCTTGAAGGTGACAATTGGATGTGTCACCCTGACGACTAGGAATATATGCCTGTAGACAAGACCTGGGGCATAATGCCTCCATCTGGTATGCGTTCATCTGTTTTAACTTTTGGTTAATATTTTTGTAATTATCCTAACCGTCGTCTTTGTGCAGCTCGGGACCGCCCACCAGTTACCATCAAGCAGTTTGGTTTCTTGGAGAGAATCTTCTAGACCACCAAGTTGTCGGAGAGAACGTGGATTAAGTTGGTTACATTGGATACTCTGTATTGGTACTGTGACAGTCCTAAGCCCTCCTACGCTGCCCGTCAATACGACAATCGGATTCGTTGTCGTAAGTTCTTTGCGTGCCGTCCATTTTTTTTCTTTATTATCATTATAAATGTGAAGCCAAAGAAATAGTGTATCAGTTATTAATAGTCCACTTTTTTGCAGAAATGGATGCTGCCAGGAGAAGTGCAATCATTAAGCAGGAAGCTGCTACTAAGAAGAAACAAGAAGGTATTCCTCCCACCAAGATGGGTTCAACCCATCCGTCCGCGAAGAGGCAACCGTCAGAGAAGGTTGACCATTACCCAAAAAAGTAGAAGGTGGTGACGAGGTTGGCTGTCGTTCAAGGATCCGACAGGTTGAAGTTGCCCCCCAAGTTAGGCTTAGGCAAGGGTAAGGGTCTAATGACCAATCCAGACCCCATCAAGGAAAAACCTCCCGTCTGCTTCGTGAAGATTCGCAATATGCCCTCAACCGAGTGACTTCCATCATCACAGAGGAAGACTATGAGGATCTGGGTAATCATGCAACAGAAGCCATGGGGGAGATGGCCTTATACAGTCTTGCTCAGGTTGGTACCATCACTCTCTTTTTCGTCATATTTTGACATTAATTCTTACTTTTTTCACACTAGTGTAAGGGGTCCTTATGGCAAAAGGACTAATGGACCGTTGTATTGCACAAGAGAAGACGTTGGAGCGCGTCCACGCAAAGTCTAAGGCAACAGTGGAAGAGCTTGATGAGTTGAAGCTCTGGAGGCTTCGTCATGAGGAGAAGTTAAAAGTGTCCGAGCAGATTCGTGAAAACTTGGAAAAATAGGTGGAGTTGTTGAGGGAAGCATTGAAAACTAAAGAAGATAGCCTCTGTCAGGCCAAGGACGAGGCTATCCAGGAATATCGGGATTCTGAAGCTCTTCTGGGCGAGTTGGCTACTTCTTTTGCTGACGGATTCGGTGACTGCCTCCGTCAAGTTAAGGCCTCGCATCCCGATCTGAGCCTTGCGCATATCTCTATTGATCCGAAAAGTCAGACTCCAACTCGCCCCGTTAACACTGAAGATACAGACAAGCTCTTTGGTGGAGAACAAAGTGACGGCGAGGCCTAAAAGGTTGGTGAGAAGGGATCCGTCGAAGATGATGTCCTTCAACCCTCAACCAAAGGTCCTGATGACCAGGAGGATACCATTTTAGTTCAAGAGTAATATGTACCTTTAAGTTCAAAATGTTCGGGAAACAATTTATCGGACCTATTTCAATCCATTGTCTTTTGTTGGTTTAACATTGTACTTTGATTATTTCTTTTGTAAGCTTTTATGATCTTTACCCATGCTATTCGTAGTTTTATTTTATTTTGAACAAGACTTCCTTAAAAATGACCCGTCCTATACAGGAATTTAATTAATGAATCCGTCTTGAGGATTTTTCATCATTCGCACGGTGAACCTTCCATTTGTTGGGCTTGGAGAATTTTTTTTTTCTCTTTAGGATAAACCGTTCACTTTTTTGGACTAGGCAATTGTCGTCCTTAATAGGATATTCGACCACTATGCGGACTTGGTAGATTTCATTAGTTATAGGACGGGTTCGTCCACTTCATGGTCCCAACTTCACCCTTTAGGGGATGATCCGTCCATTTCATGGACTTCATAGTTTTTCATCCTTCATGGGATGTTCCGTCCACGTTATGGACCTAGCAAGTTTCATCCTTTACAGGATGATCCATCCACATTGTGGACTTAAAAATTTCATCCTTTACAGGATGATCCGTCCACTTTATGGACTTTGTAGTTTTCATCCTTCGTGGGATGTTCCGTCCACTTTATGGACTTCGTAGTTTTTCATCCTTCATGGTATGTTTCGTCCACTTTATGGATCTAGCAAATTTCATCCTTTACAGGATGATCCGTCCACTTCATGGACTTCGTAGTTTTTCATCCTTCATGGGATGTTCCGTCCACTTTATGGACTTAGCAAATTTCATCCTTTACAGGATGATCCGTCCATTTCATGGCCTTCGTAGTTTTTAATCCTTCATGGGATGTTCCGTCCACTTTATGGACTTATCAAATTTCATCCTTTATAGAATGATCCATCCATTTCATGGACTTTGTAGTTTTTCATCCTTCATGGGATGTTCCATCCACTTCATGGACCTAGTAAATTTCATCCTTTACAGGATGATCCATTAACTAAATGGACTTAGCAGTAGACGGATTTTAGTGGAAAACATTCAGTATGTTCGAAAATAAACTCCTTTTATTATAATGAGAAAATTGCCCTTTAGGTTCTAAAAGTACTGTAGAAAATAAAAACTACAACTATCTGCTGAAAAAAGATAAACTAAAGATGAGGAGTGCGATGTTATTGTTGTCTACTAGTAGTATTTCTTCAGGTGCTCTGTATTCCACGGATGCTTCAGCTTCTACCCTTTCAATGTCTCCAGGTGGTACATTCCCTTCCTATGCCACGAGGTGATTTTGTATGGTCCCTCCCAGTTAGGTCCTAGCTTTCCTTGAGAAGCATCTCTCGTAGCGCCGATCACTTTCCTTAAAACAAGATCTCTAACTTGAAAGTCTCTATACCTAACCTTAGAGTTGTAGTGTTTCGCCATGAGATTTTGGTACCGTGCCATTCTCTTCTCGGCTATTACTCTCACTTCGTCCACCAGATCCAACTGTAGGTGCATGGCTTCATCGTTCTTGCTTTCGTCGTGGTTACCAATCCTGTAGCTGGTAAGACCTACTTCTGCCGGGACGATTGCCTCGCTACCATATGCCAGGCGAAACAGTGTCTCCCTTGTTGGTGTCCTTGCTGTTGTCCTGTATGCCCACAAGACACTTGGTAATTCATTCGGCCATATGCTCTTTGCCCCCTCGAGCCAAGTCTTGATGATTTTGAGCAAGGATCGGTTCATGACTTTAACCTGTCCGTTGGCTTGTGGGTGGACGGGCGATGACTAGTGGTTTTTTATTCCTAGCTGGGAACAAAAATCTAGGAAGACGTCGTTGTCGAACTGCTTTCCGTTTTCTGAGACAAGCACCCTTGGTATACCATACCTGCAGATAATATTTTTCCATACAAAGCTTCGGATATTCTTCTCTGTGATGGTGGCCAAAGCCTCTACTTCCGCCCATTTGGTGAAGTAGTCAATGCCAACTACTAGGAACTTCAGTTGTCTTATCGTTGTTGGGAAGGGGCCCATGATATCTAACCCCTATTGTGCGAAAGGCCATGGGGCCGTCATAAGGGCGATCTCTTCTATTAGTTGTCTTATAAGGTTACTAAACCGTTGGCACTTGTCGCAGGCTCCAACGTATGTGTCGACATCCTTCTGCATTGTGGGCTAATAATATCCTACCCTGAGCAATTTATGCACCAATGACCTTGATTCTAAATGATTTTCGCAAATGCCTTCATGAATCTCCCTCATAACGTAGTCTGCTTTTTCTGGGGCGAGGCATCTCAAGTAAGGTTGGGAGAATCCCCTCTTGTATAGGACTTCTTTAATCAAGATGAACCTAGCTACTTTAACTTTCAACTTTCTTGCAGCCTCCTTGTCATCAGGTAGCCGTCATTCCTTAGATAGGCGACTATTGGGGTCATCCAACAGTGTTCATTGCTTACCTCCTGCATGTCACTACTGTCTATTAGTGATGAGAGTTGAACAAAGGACAATACCTGGTCGGGGATAGTCATGGGTTGTGCTGAAGCTGCTTTCGCAAGCCGGTCAGCACCTTGGTTCTCCTCCCTTGGGATTTGAACCAACTTCATTTGGAGGTTACCTGTTCGACCCTTCACTTCTTCGAGATACCTCTTCATTCTTTCATTCTTACATTCGTAGCTGCCATTAACCTGACTAATGACAATTTGGGAGTCGAAGTACATGACCACATTCTTAGCTCCGGCCGCCGTTGCAAGATCCAGTCCTGCGATTAAGGCTTCGTACTCGGCCTCGTTATTGGTTGTGGAAAATTCCATATGGATCATACATTCGATCTTATCTCCTTCCGAGGTGTGGGGTACCATTCCGACCCCTCCTACATGTTTATTGGAAGATCCGTCTATATGGATACTCCACATGGGAGTCTCCTCTACCCCTTGGTCCATGAGAGTGAACTCAGTAATGAAGTCCACTACTGCTTGTCCCTTTAGAGCCGCTCGTGGTTGGTACCGAATGTCGAACTCACTCAGCTCGACCACCCATAATGCCATCCATCCCACAGCTTCTGGGCTACTCATCACCTTTCACAAGGGTTTATCTGTCAGGACATTTATGGTGTGCGCTTGAAATTATGGTTTGAGTTTTCGTGCCGCGGTCATTAACGCAAAGGCGAGCTTTTCCACTAGGGGTACCTTTCTTCTGCTCCTCTGAGCACTCGACTTGTAAAATATACAAGCTTTTGCACTCTATCTTCCTCTCTAACAAGAGCCGCATTGACGATTACTGGGGAGACGGCGAGGTATAGGAACAATTCTTCTCCAGGCTTGGATGGGCTGAGTAACAGCGGAGAAGATAGATACGCCTTTAAATCTTCAAATGCCTTTTGGCACTCGTCCTTCCATTCAAATGCTCTTCTCGGTATTCGAAAGAAAGGGAGGCATTTGTCTGTTTCCCTTGATACGAATCTATTCAAGACCGCTATCTTACCGTTCAGACTTTGGACTTTCTTTACCGTCTTTAAAGGAGCTAATTCCATTATTGCCTTCACCTTCTCCGAGTTCACCTCAATACCCCTCTGGGTTACCATAAATCCTAAGAACTTTCCTGTAGTTACCCCAAACACGCACTCACTCGGGTTCTATTTCATTTTGTAAGACCGAAGAGTGTCGAAAGTCTCTTAGAGGTCACTCAAGTGGTCAGACTCTTGAACGCTTTTCACCAGCATGTCGTCTACATAAACTTGCACATTTCTTCCAATCTAGTGCGCAAACATCTTGTTCATCAATCTCTGATATGTGGCTCCTGCATTCTTGAGTCCAAAAGGCATTACTTTGTAGCAGAAGAGCCCCTAATTTGTAACAAACGAAGTTTTCTCTTGATCAACTTCATCCAACTTGATCTAGTTGTAGCCAAAGAAGGCATCCATGAAGCTTAGAAGTTCATGTCTTGCGGTGGAATCAGCCAAGGTATCAATACGCGGGAGTGGGTAACTATCCTTAGGGCAGGCCCTATTCAAATCTGTGAAGTCGACACACATTCCCACTTTCCACTGGCCTTCTTGACCATCACCACGTTTGCCAACCAATCTGGATAGTACATTTCACGTATGAAGTCTGCTTCCTGTAACTTCTGCACTTCCTCGGCTATGGCTCGGTCTTGCTCAGGGGCAAACACTCGCTTTTTCTATCAGACGGGAGAGAATGAAGGTGATACATTCAGCCAGTGGACTATGACTGACAGGTCGATCCCTGGCATGTCCTCGTGACTCCATGCAAAAACGTCTTGGTTTTCCTTAAGGAACATTGCAATTGCTCGCCTGACTGATTGGCTAGCCAAGGTACCGATTCTTGTGGTCCGTTCGGGCCTAGAGTTGTCGAAGGGTACTTCTTCTAATTCTTCCACCGGTTCTGCCACCGTCCGCTGTTCTTCAATGCTCATTGTTTACATGTGGTCTTCCATCTCCATCATGGCCACGTAGCATTCTCGCGCAGCTACCTGATTTTCGCGCAGCTCTCCAACTCCATACTCAGTCGAGAAATTGATCATCAAATGGTAGGTCGAGGTTATAGCTTTCCATGCGTTAAGGGTAGGTCATCCAAGGATAGCATTGTAGGCAGATGAGCAATCAACTACAAGAAAAACCACATCCCTGATGATCTGTTGGGGGTAATCTCCCACCGTTACGAACAGTGTGATAACGCCAAGGGGGTATACCCTTGTTCCTCCGAAACCGACGAGAGGTGCGTTTGTTGGAACCAATCACTCTCTTCCAATCCCCATCTACTAGAATGTAGGGTAGTAAAGGATATCAGCTAAGCTTCCGTCGTCAACCAAAACCTGGTGCATATTGTAATCTCCTACTTGTAAAGTCACAATAATCGCATCATCATGCAGGTGGTGGAGACGCCGTGCATCCTCCTTTGAAAACCCGACGACTGGGTTGTCAATCCTTCTCATCTTTGGCATGGCACCCATCAGCTGGACACTCTGAACCATCCATAGATACGTTTTGCGAGCCTTTTTTTATGACCCCCCCACTGTTGGGTGCTCGTTTTCCCGTCGGGGAGCTAGGTCTTGTGGTGGATTCGTCCTGTCCTTGCTGACGAACGTCTAAAGCTTTCCTTGCCTGATGAGGGCTTCAATCTATTGCTTCAAGTCATAACAGGCGGCCGTATCATGGCCATGATCGCGATGAAAACGGCAATATTTATCCCTTGACCTTTTGTTCGGGTCTCCTTTCATCTTGCAAGGAAAAGTCAAGGCTTCTTCGTCCTTAATTTGCATCAACACTTGATCAATTGGAGCGGTCAACGAGGTAAAGCTGGTGAACTTACCCATAGGTGGCTTGGAATGTCTATCCTCCCGTCGTTCCCCAGTTCTGGCCATCTTCCGTCCTCTGTCTAGCCGTCTATCCTTCTGCCTCTCCCTTTTTCTAGGCTTCTCTTCCCTGGCCAGTACCGCATCTTCCGCGTTCATGTACTTTGTTGCCCTGTAAAGCACTTCGGACATAGTCTTTGGGTCGTTCTTATATAAAGAAAATAGGAACTTACCCTTCCGCAGCCCGTTTGTGAATGCTGCCACGAGTATCTTGTCGTCCGCTTTGTCTATTGAGAGAGCCTCTTTGTTAAAACGAGCTATGTACAATCTCAGCGTCTTGTCTTCCCGTTGCCTAATGCTCATCAGACACGCGGTGGATTTCTTATACCAGTGACCCTCGATAAAGTGTGACACGAATTGTGCGCCTAACTCCTTGAAAGTGCTGATAGAAATGAGTGTTAGCCTACTGTACCAGACCCTTGCAAGTCCTTTCAACGTAGTAGGAAAGGCTCTGCACATGATCTCATCCAGTACACCTTGAAGGTGCATTAGGGTCTTGAAAGATTCCAAATGATCCAAAGGATCCTTGGACCCGTCATAATTCTCCACCTAAGGCATGCGAAATTGTGAGGGAAGGAGGCGTGAACTAACGAGCACTGTGAAAGGCGAATCAGTTCGTTGGACCAGGTTGTCTAAGTCACTGGATACTCGACCTCTGAGGGCATTCATCACCACATCCATCCGCTCCCTCATCGTCTGCATCTCAACGGCTATGTGGGGTGGGAGAGTGTCTGAGATAGATGGCCGGCTAGTGTCCTGCCACTCCGGTCTACTTGGAGCATTGCTACCCTCAGGCTCTTCTGGGTTCCTTCTCTCAGCGCTTGTCCCTTCCTGGTCTTCCTCCGGTGCACCGGGATGCGCATTCTTCTACCGCAACTACTCCTCCAAATCATAGTTTTTCTTGGTTAAGCGTTCAATCGCCACCGCAAGCATTTGGACTTGCCTCTCCAAGGCCGTGGTGTGCAGTTCGTTGCCCTGATTGTTAGTTGTTGCCATCGATCGAGTGAGTACCATGCAACTTTTTGTCTCAGGGATAGGGTAAAGGCTGATTACTCTTTAGTTCCCACAGACGGCGCCAACTAATGAGGACGAAAAATCCACCAAGTACTTGAAATAACACCTGCACAACAAAAGAAAAGACCTAACAGAGAGCACCGGTGTTGTGCCAGCCAAAAACCCTCCGAAGGTCAAGTTAGCATTTTTCGCAACCCTAAAGTGCCAGAGTTGAGTAAATTATGCGTACTTTGGCTTGTGAGAGTTTTGGGGTATTTATAGTAGAGTCGGCCTCCATTTCTTGCGCATCAAGACATTTCCTTCTATGAAAGATCCTCTTTAATGAGTGTATATTACAAAATCTACTGCTAGTTATAATTCTTCTTGTATTAGGATTCTTCAAAGATTATCATGAGGTGTAAGTTAATTCCATTTAGGAATCCTTGGAGCCTAAGAGAGTGGTGAATGCCACGTGTCACTTACATATATCCACTATGTACCCTGTTGGGAAATTTAAACCCTGGTTGATAGAATTAACAAGTTTTAAACTCAAGTTTTTTATTAAGTTTATTATGAATAAAACTTGTTAAAACAAACAATTATCAATATCATGTCAAAACTCAGTGCAGCGGAAAAATAAATAAGACAAGATATGATGACCCAGGAAAACCAGTGAAACCAACCAGTTTCACAGTAAAAAACTTGGGGGGAAACCTTTCTGGAAAACAATTCACTATAGTAAAGAGAAATTTCAGATCTAGTACAAAACCTTTGTCCCTAGACTCTACAATCCCCGTAGATGAACTCACAGCAGAAATCTTCTACCGCTTCAGAACCTCTAAACTCTTCAATATATGAACGCCACCCTTTGATGCACGGATCCCAGTACGTGACTAGCTCCTTTGCACGAATCTCAGTACGTGACTCACTCACCAAATTGAGAAAGAAAAATGTTGGCTGCAAAGTTCTTCATTTCATCCACACGATGAAAATCAAGAAGTACTTGATTACAAAACCCTAAGGCGCAAAGACGCAGTAACTTTTTTCAGAGAGAATAAGGCTTCAGTCACCTTTTTCATATGTTCTCCTTGTATATTATTGTGTGACGGTCTCTAAAATAAGCCTTATATATGTCTAGGGGTGTGAGAAAAGAAACCTTACACAAATACAAAAATCTGGCCCAAAAATCAGATTTGAAAATTATGATTTTCATAACCTCGATAGCTACCTCGATAGATAGCAGGTGTCGAGCCTCATTAAACCTCGATAGATAGCTATCTATCAAGCAATTGTCGAGCAGGTGTCCGCAAGTGTCCAACAGGTGTACAGCTATCTGTCCAACAGGTGTACAGCTATCTGTCCAACTATCTGTCCAACTTTAGTGAACACTTTTTCTTCAATTGTTTCTTGGTCCAATCTTCATGGCTTTAATACTAGATTTGAACAGCATGTTCTTTGAAGTATTAAACACATCTTAGATCTACCCAAATACAAGTAAAATACATTTTGTCAAAGGATTAGCCAATTACATAAAATATGTTCTTCACAATCTCCCCCTTTGGCAATCCGTGACAAAATCACAATAAACAAATGAACATATGAGAAAAGTCATAAATCACTCAACTCATATTCACCTGTTGTATACAATAAAGTCTATCCTAACACAAACTCTTGAAAAACTTTGCAAGAAGAAAGTTCATGGCATGGAAGACTTTAACAACCTGTATTTCTGAAACACTTTAAACAAAATATATCAAGGCATCTTTGTGTGAAACAGAAATAATAGATTGCATACAAATAAAGAAACATGTGTATAAAGATAGAAAAGAAACAACACATGTAGAGATAGGTGAAAAAAAAAACATACATCATCATATATATACCACTTGATAAATACCATGTTGTATGTAAAAATGGTCACAAGACCTATGTACATGAACAAGAAGGTAAACACTCCCCCTAACAAGATGAAACACAACTCCCCCTTACAAGGGCATGTATTTCTCCCCCTACATCATCGTATATATACCACTTGATAAATACCATGTTGTATGTAAAAATGGTCACAAGACCTAGGTACATGAACAAGGAGGTAAACACTCCCCCTAACAAGATGAAACACAACTCCCCCTTACAAGGGCATGTATTTCTCCCTCTAATTTGTAGAATCTTAAAGAAAGAAACCACAAATTCTTCAATTTCTCCCCCTTTTTGTCACGATTGATAGATGGTACAGGAAGCTATAAAACTTTATTTATGAAACATAAAGATGATCAAAGGGGCACAAAGAATCCATAAAAATGCATGAATGTAATGAAACAAGATGTTATGGATGACAAGATAAGAGAAATATGCAAAACAAATAAAAATGAAATGCATGTAAGGATATCTCGATCGATCGGGAGGTGTCGAGAAGCTATCGAGCCAACCTCGATGGATCGAGAAGGTGTCGAGGATCTATCAAGCAGACAGAAGATATCTCGATTGATCCACCTAGCTATCGAGAAGTGTCGAGATTGCGATAAAAAATCAACTGAAGATCTCGACAGATAAGCTAGGTATCGAGAGGTGTTGAGGAGATGTCAAGATGCTTTAAAACAGTTTTTCAAAGAGGGAAAAACACAGATATGAATGCAATCAAGCATGCAACTCAACCAAAGATCCAAATAACATATTAACCTCTTAAAAACATCTCTCAACAAGAAAAATGTCATGCATTTTGATCCAAAACACACACACACACTAAACAAGTCTAACCAATTTTTATTTTAAAAACAAGTTAAGACAGTTTAGTGAGCATACATCAACGCATGTAAACCTTGTGATGGCCAAATCACATTGCACATGTATCAAAAATAGCAAAGAATATTGCGTGTTGTGTGTGAAGAACATCACAAAATTGCATAAGTGTCTCAAAGTTATGACGATTTAAGATATGAGAAAATTTCTTTAACTCACACACAATCATAGCTGTTTGATGGGGACTATCACCTTCAAGGTACATCCTATTACTCCCACATCTCCTAGAAAACACGCTTGCAATCATATTTTAAAGTATTTTGATCTTTTTTCTTTTCATTTTCTTTGCATATTTTTTTTTATTAAGCATATCATGCATAGGCATATAAGAAAGAGAAGAAATACCCAATTATGTTAAGCTTTTTGACATTGCACTTTTGCTATGTCGAAGCATACAGATGTCATTGACATTGCACTTTTGCTATGTCGAAGTATACAGATGTCATTTCATGATCGGCGGGTAACAGTGGTGAGATGATTATTTATGCCTTTCTCTTGGAATTTTCTAGTCCTACCCGTCAAAAAAAGTGATATGAGTGTTAAGTATAGGAGATCACTTAACCTTACTCATCACAAACAAAGAGCCACAAAGCTCACTTGCTTAGTTGTGCGTAAGGATGCTCACCTAAGCTACAAGAGATACAAAGTTTAGAAAACTCTGTTTCAATAACCATTTTAAGGTTCACAAGAACTGATGTACACAAACACACACTGTTTTTGTATTTTTCTAATTTTTCCTTTTTTTTATTTTGAAAACAAAACAAAATAAAAACTAAACAACCAAATAAAAATAGACAAACAACATGAAAACATGATAGAAAGATGTAAATGCATGAAAACATGATAGAAGGATGCAGATGCATGATAGCATGATTCCAAAAGTAGATAAGAAATCAAGCAAAGAAAGTCCTACTTTAGATAGAAAGAATTAAAGCAAAGGACAAATAGAAAAGACAATTAAGTCTTAGGCTTCTTTCTCACCCACACAACACGAGTCTTTGGCCGTGAAGATTAAAAGGCACGTGTCCTAGTATGACTACTAAAGGACATAGAAGAATTAAAATTCTCCTGAAATTGAGTTAAAAAAGCTCAAGGCTTTTAGTAACTCTCCAAACAAAGGTGTAGGTCCTTGAGAGGAAACCTGTGACCGTTTGAACACTTGCTTTTGAGGATACAACTTAAAGCAATTAGAACAAATGTGTCCAGAAACACCATAATGGTGACAAACATGAGGTCTAACAAAGGATTTAGAATTAGCCAAATCAGTTATGGATTTCATACCTTTATTACCTTTCTCAGATTGAGGCACATAGACAGTCCTTGATCCAGAAGCCATGGAAGAGGAGGGGCTGAAGGAGATAGCATATCCTAAGCCAGTCTTATCAGAACAAGGCTTTTGAGCACTCAAGACTTCATCAAGCTTTGCACTAGACTTCCTCTCTATTTGAGTTCTAGCTTGACTTAGCTCAACCTCAAGATTCTTGACCTTCTCTTCTAATGAGGTGTTCTCCACAATGAGAGTCTCAACTAACCTTGTAATCTCATCTAGCTTGATTAACAGATCAGTTTTTTCAGTTTTTACCTCATTAAGCTCTTTTCTACAAAGATGAAAAGTCTTTTCAAATCTTATGAATTCAGTGCATAGCTTATCATAGGCTTCCTGAAGGTTCAACTTCTTGGGTACTTCTTCATCAGAAGAATCCTCACTGTCATTAGCACTCTCCACAATCACTTTATCAATTGAGACAGCAAAGGTCATAACGTGACTACATTCATCCACATACTCATCAGAAGAGTCATTCTCAATGTCACTCCATGTAGCAACCAACCCTTTATCTTCTAACTTCTTGGCATTTTCCCTCAAAAGGTAATTTGGGCACTCTATCCTCTTGTGACCAAAACCCTTGCACTCATGGCATTGGATGAGGGGCTTCTCATTCTTACCCTTCCTAGACGATTTCGATTTCCTAAGAGGTTTGCCTTTATCCTTTTTCCTAAATTGAAAAAGCTTGATAATCTCATCAGTTATGAAAGTTAAATCCTCATCCTCATCATCATCTTCATCTTCACTTTCATCTTCATTTTCAGAGTCTTCAATCTCTTCCTCTATACCCTTAAGAGCCAAGTTTTTACTCTTTCCACCTGTTCCCATTGAGCCTAATCTCATCTCATAGGTTTGAGGGTTCCTTACAAGCTCAGTCAAAAGAATTTGATCAATGTCCTTTGCTTCTTCAATGGCAATGATTTTGGCATGGAATCTTTCAGGTAAGAACCTAAGGATTTTTCTAACAATTTTGGATCTGCTATAGACTTTCCAAGGTTGAAGGCAAAATTCACAATATCCTTGACTTTAGAATAGAACTCATCAAAGGTCTCATCATTTTCCATCCTTATTTCTTCAAAGTTACTAGTGAGTCTTTGAAGCTTCACTGTCTTCACTGCCTTCACTGCCTTGGTACCTTCATAGGTGGTCTCAAGAATGGTCCACGCTTCCTTGGCAACTTCCGTGGATGATATTTTCTTGAATTCCTCATTGGTCACCCCACAAAACAAAGCATTCAAGGCTCTACTGTTGAAATTTGCTGCTATGATGGTTGTATCATCCCATTCCACTGGCGATTTCTTTGGCTTAATCCATCCAACTTCAACAGCTTGCCATACCTGTTCACCTAGAGCATGCAAAAACACTTTCATACAAACTTTCCAGTACGCATAATTAGTGCTATCAAATAAAGGAGGAATCAAAAGAGATTGTCCACGATCCATGACAGCGGGGGTTAAGGATCACACTCAGGAAACTAGTCCAATCAGAGTGTACCCGCTCTGATACCACTTGTTGAGAAATTTAGACCCCGGTTGATAGAATTAACAAGTTTTAAACCCAAGTTGTTAATTAGGTTTTTATGAATAAAATTTGTTAAAACAAACAAACATCAATATCATGTCAAAACTCAGTGCAGCAGAAAAATAAATAAGACAAGATATGTGACCCAGGAAAACCAATGAAACCAACCAGTTTCACAGTAAAAAACCTGGGGAGAAACCTTCCCGAAAAGCAATTCACTATAGTAAAGAGAAATTTCAGATCTAATACAAAACCTTTGTCCCTAGACTCTACAATCCCTGTAGATGAACTCACAACAGAAACTTTCTACCGCTTCAGAACCTCTGAACTCTTCAATATATGAACGCCACCGTTTGATGCACGGATCCCAGTACGTGACTAATTCATTTGCACGAATCCCAGTACGTGACTCACTCACCAACTTAAGAAAGAAGAATGTTGGCTGCAAAGTTCTTCACTTCATCTACACGATGAAAATCAAGAAGCACTTGGTCACAAAACCCTAAAGCGCAAAGACGCAATAGCTTCTTTCAAAGAGAATAAGGCTTCGGTCATCTTTTTTATGTGTTCTCCTTGTATATTATTGTGTGACGACCTCTAAAATAAGCATTATATATGTCTAGGGTTGTGAGAAAAGAAACCCTACACAAATACAAAAGTCTGGCCCAAAAATCAGATCTGAAAATTCTTATTTTCGTAACCTCGATAGCTACCTCGATAGATAGCAGGTGTCGAGCCTCATTAAACCTCGATAGATAGCTATCTGTCGAGCAGCTATCTGCAGGTGTCCAGCTATCTGTTCAACTTTAGTAAACACTTTTTTTTCACTTGTTTCTTGGTCCAATCTTCATGACTTTAATACTAAACTTGAACATCATGTTCTTTGACGTATTAAACACATCCTAAATCTACCTAGATACAAGTAAAGTGCATTTTGTCAAAGGATTAGCCAATTACATAAAATATGTCCTTAACATACCAATCCATACTGGACTTGTCCACTACTAGCTCGTCCTTTTGACACCGCCACATTTACTAAAAAGCATCCGTCACCTACACCTTTTTATCCTCTTCACAGACAAAGGCTATTCAACATGAAGGTGGACAATTTGCCTTCTTTGCTCTTCCCACAGCACCCGTATCATCTGGGGGTATAATTTCTAGATCCTCTCCTCAATATTTTACAATTAATCATTCTCCTTGTCAGATTTGTGGTAAAACAAATCATCAGGCCCCTGATTGCTTCCACCGTATGGGCTTCTCATATCAAGGACGACGTCCACCTTCTCAATTGGCAGCTTTGGCAGCCCATACTCATGTTAACACTGAATGGAACAACTTTGGTGCCTTGACAGTGGTGCAAACAATCAATTCACGGCTGAGAATTTGCCATTTTAGCAATCATTTGTAACTGTTGGAAGTGGCTGTAACTTGCAGATCACCAACACTGGTTCATTACTGCTCTCTACTCAAAAATCTTAATTTGTCTTACCAAATATTCTTCTATGCCCACAAGCTTCTTCAAACCTCCTCTCTATTCAAAAAATTCTCCAAGATAATTAACCATTATTATTTCATTCTCACTGATTCCTATTTTATGATTATTGATATGCAGACCCAGGCAATCCTTCTGCAAGGGCCGAGTGAGGAAGAACTTTATCCCATTTATCTCAAGAAATTCCAAGCTAATAAATCAAAGTCACGCATTGCTTTGCTGTCTCGATTTACTGCTTTATTAGGTGTCACCGCTCCACTTCAAACATGGAATGCTTGCCTTGCATCCATCAGAATCTACCATTTACAAGTTAATCAAGTTATCTTTAATTAATTCCCCTTTTAGGTCCTGTAAATTTGATGGTTATGTGAGTCTTGTCAAGTGTCTTAAGAGTTAAAAACTTCCATTTTCTGATTCATGTAGAGTTTTCACATCCCCCTTGCTCTTGTGCATTCGGATGTTTGGACATCTCCAGTTGTGTCTAATGGAGGATGCTAGTTTTATATTATTTTTATTGATGATTATCCTTGTTTTAGTTGGATGTATCCATTACCTCAAAAATCTGATATTTTTATGTGTTTCATTAAATTCAAAGGTTTGGTTGAAAATATTTTCTCTTGTAAAATTAAACAATTCCAAACAGACAATGGTGGTGAATATCTATCTAATAATTTTAAGCAATTTCTTAAAACACACGGAATTCTTCATAGGCTAACATGCCCTCATTCGTCTGAACAAAACGGAATATTTGAAAGAAAACATTGACATATAATTGAAACTGGATTAAACACCCTTAGCTCAATCACACTTACCTTCCACATACTAGGTTGATGCCTTCTTCACTTCTGTTTACTTAATAAACAGAATGCCCACACCTGTATTCAATAATACTTCATTTCAATCTAGCTTTTGAACCCGTGCAAATGCACAGGAATTACATAAGTACATGTATTTTAAGGTTTTCCAAAAAAAAAAACAGTACATCTATTATTCAACAAAATAAAAATAATAATAGTGAAAATCTTGTAAGAGGCACAAATTAATTTTGGTACATAAAAATAATTAGAATCTGAGAAAGCAAATATATTCAAATAGTTTAAGGTAAATATTAGGAGTGACCATTTTGTTACAAAAGTCTTAGTTAAATAAATTTAATTAAATAAGTATGTAGCTAATGCAATTGAATTTATAAATTTAGAAAAAAAAAAACACTTAGTATGAATTTCAAATTTATATAACACTCAGTATGCTATCCATAACAATATGTGCTGTCTAGAAATAGATTTTCTTTTAAGGCTACTCTAAACAACTAAAACAGTAACATCCATTGTGATGGAGAGAAATATATTTCTAGCAATTGAAAAAAAAAATCCAACTAAAAAGAATGGTGTGAACGTCCTTCCTTGGAAGCAAATTGGTGGAGAAGCATGAATGTTGTTCATTTCACATTTTTCATCTTGATTAAATTTAAATGTAAATATAAATATAAAAATTATACTTGAACTATGGGTTGCGTAAGTACACTTTGGGATGTGGAGCTATGCGGTTTTGGCTGTCAATTATCCACCGTTTACTAATCTCTCTAAAAATTTGCAAAACTAAATAAACTTAAAAGCATTTACTAATTTGCTCAAAGTAAGAACCTATAAAAAATAAAATAAATAAATAATTTGCTCAAAGTAAGAACCTATAAAAAAAAGGAAAAAAAGAGAGATTCACAAAAACAAACTAACCTAAGTAAATAACTTAACACCATATATAAACTTGAAACACACCAAATCTGAAACTTACCAATTTTGGCCTATTGTAATGTAATCAAGATTTAATCTCCTAAATTATTTTTTTTTTCTTATAAAATCTCTAAGTTAAAAATCTAGAACACCAATCTACCATTCCTAGGAACAACATATCAAACCATGAGACTATAGAACATTTGACAACAAAAATGGTTTAAAAAAAATATATGGTTACAGTTTATGAAATAAAAAGTCAAGGGAAAGTACTAATTTAAGGTATCATAATTTGTACGAGGGTATGAAGGAACATATTAAAATAATAAAAATTGAAATAAGAGAGATGTTTGTGATTAAGCCCAAGTTTTACCTCTTCCTTGCTTGTTCTCTCTTTTTGGGCTTTTGGATGATTAACCCTTCTCTGAAACAGAGAAAAAAAGACAAGAGGGTAGTGAGGTTATGTTATGAAAGTGGGACAGTACTGCACTGCACAATAGACACTGCTCTGCTCTGCTAGGCTGCAAAATGAGCATGGAGTTGGGCTGGCAGCTTGGCAGTGCTAATGGGCCATAGAGGGTTGAATTTTTTTTTTTTTTTCTTTTCTGTTTAAAATTTATGGGACACATATGATAGCAATTTTTCTACTTTTACTTTTGGATTTGAGATTGTAATAAGTTCACACCAGCAAAAACAGTGATGTGCTGTCTTATTGTAAAACTTTAAAAAATATAAATGTATTTTTGGGTATTTGATGAGAAAGTATATAATACAAGAAATTAGTACTAAACCGTTCATATAACAAATTAATGAATGAATTAATATTAGAAATTGATATATATAACTTCCTTGCTTCATTCTCAAAATAAAATAAAATTCCTTACTAGGTGCTTCCTTAGATGTACCCTAGCAATGCCATCCAATTAGATTCTATCACGTGCTTATATTGACTAATAAACCATACGATTGAATTTTAAAAAAATAAATTAATAAAAAATGTAACAATTAATATTTTTGCTATATTGATCAATATAAGTATGTGACTGAATTTAAATGGAGAAACGCACCGCACTTAAGGACCTATACTTAAACTTTTGCTCTAAAATATAAATACATAACCTTTCAATCATTACGTTGTTACATGAATTCCTTTGTCTAACTGTTAAAAATAGTGTTTGTAGTTACCTTTTTTTACTATTGGCAGTCCATTGTTCTGTATTCTAAGTAGGAAAATCAAAGCCTCTTATCTTACCTATGATTTTTCCAATACGTTTGCCTACTTAAGATGGTCCCAAGGTAAATCAATTTTGAAGCCTCGATGGGACCAACAAGCTGAGAAGGTTCAAATAGATGAGTCACTCCTACAGTTCTTTTTGGTTGGATAAACAAATATAAACAACCTAAACCTATACATACCACCAAAGGCTAGAGGTATTGGTACTTGGTAGAGTGAATATGACCTGACCAAAGTTTCATTTTACTCCAAACATGTTAGGTTGCATGTTCCTAAGTTCCAACTTTCCATGCCCTTCCTACCCAAAAACATAGAGAACTGAATTGAGATCACCTGATACAATACCTATAAATGGTTAAGATTGATAGTTGCAAAAAGCAACTTTCAATCTCAACCATTGATTAAAAAATATTAAGAAAAAAAGTTATTAAAAGTAAAAAGTAAAAATTAAAAAAGTGAAAGGTGAAAGAATATTGTGAGAAAAGGGTGGGTGAATTACATGCGTTGTAATACCCTATGTATTGCACCAGATCTTATTTTGAGAGAATCCTTTCAGGGAGAGTTATAACTTGTAAATCTTACCTTTTCCTATATCTTGGATGATTGACCATCATCTTCATCACTGAAATTTTCATCCCCTTTGTCCTTTAAATAAGTTTTACTACCTTTACCAAGATGACCCCACACTTCATCCATCTTAAATTTCTCATTCATGGCAACGAAATCAAAATCTGAAGTGAATTTTGTTACTGGACGTGAACTCTGCACAGCAAATGTTCAGCTTTTCATGTCGAACTCCCCATTCAATGAAAGCAACTACTCAATAAGAATTACTGTGATATTGTTTAAATAGAGATAATTGGGGGAACAGTACAAAGATCTTATGGAATGGATTAAAATTTTAATACACAAAACACATAAGTTTCGCATCAAAAATATCTTAAGCTTTAAATATTTATTTTGAAATGTCATTCAGTTTCCAAAGCAAATTTTAAAATCTTTACTCTCTAAACAACCCATCTCCAGCATTATATTCAACAAGTCACCACTCCCAAATTTTGAGTGGTAAAAGATTGTTATTAGGACCAAATTCTGGAACCATAAGAAGTGGAACAGTCCACTCAACTAATTCAATATTTGAACTCTTAAAGCGAGTTTTTAGGTTGTAAGCTTGATCAACATACAGACACCCAACTTAATTTTAAAATGTAAATGTAAACAAGAAATTACCCCCATTCCTCTTCCTCTATCACGTCCCCGGTAACCATGATGACGTTGGAAAGGAGTTCCATTGGGCTGGGAAGAAAGAGAAAGAGAAAGAGAAAGACAGACATGCATACGTGTCAGCAACCTCATCAATACAAGGATATATATATAATATATAATAAGCAAGAAATCAACACAAACTCAGATGTCAGAGCACCATAAGTTTAAATTGTTATGATTGTGACTTAACAAAAATATGTATATATCATCATTGTGTAGTATATAAAGGACTAAGTTCAATTAAAATCACATTAGGAAAAAATGACTAAATGGGCTTAGCATATATAACAGTTTGTGAGTCTTCGCACATCCAACAGTAAATTTCCCAGGAACCATATACCATTGAGCAACCAAGCAAAAACAGCAACAATTTACAAAGCTTTATTAGCAGCTTGCTTCAAACCCACAGCAGACAGATTCGCCTTAGTTCCAAATTTTTGGAGTCGGTTATGAATCTAAACAGATTAGTTAGGGTTGGCCACATGTATTCTTTTTCTCCATTTTACTCCATCCAAAGTCATAGTTTCTGTTACTTCCTTAATTGACATGTCCCTACTTCTACAAATGTGATTTTTAATCTTTGTATACCCTGTTTTGTTCCATAACTTGAATCAACTCTCTTTCTTACCAATGCATTAATCTCTCAAACATTATGATCAACCTCATGAAAAACAATGAAAAAGATAAAGCTTGCTAGCTGGCAACCAAGGTTCTAGGGGAAGGGTAGAACCTGTCCCCTGTAATCTTAAAATAATCAATTCAAAATCAGACCAAGCCCGCGCAATATAAACCAAGCTACCGAGCATATTGATAATTGGAACAAGCCCAAGGGTAATTGAACACACACAGATATACGTAACACAATCACCTTATGAGCAACTCGTGAAGGTGCAGGTAATGGCAGTACTGGTGGCTGAGCTTCAGCTGAAATTGGCACTGTTGGTTCTGATGATGATGACGAAGAAGATACTTGAACCACCTCTACATCCTTATGCGCTGTTTGTGAAGTTTGAGACGAAGAAACTGCAGTAGGTACAGACTGCAACAGCTGACCTGGAGTTATCAACGAGGGAGCCGGTGTTTCTGTACGAATAGAATTGGATGTCCCAACAATAGACAAGGTAGGTTGAGACAAGGTTTGATAAGACAGGGTTGGACCAGAAATTGCACTAGGTTTGTTGGAGATTGGTGGTACAATCGCACTTTTATCCGGACTAGATGTAGCTAAAGGAGTCAGAGATGGCAAACAAGAACTAAGTGTGACTAATGGAAGGCCAATAATAGCCGGTGCCTTGTTAGGCACTGAGTTTCCTAATGTTTTAGAAGCTAATGTAGCTGAATGCACAGGAGGCAGAGTTGATGGCAAAGTTAATAGAGCTAAAGAACTAGAGCTTAAATTCAGGGAACTAGAGCTAGCTGGAGGAAATAAAGATGGAACTTCAGTAAGTTTGAACTTTGAAGCCCCAGTGGGTAGAGAGGTGTTAAAATTAGGCTATTGCATCGGCTGCTGCATTGAAGGGATTGAAAGCCCTGGTGGTGGACGAAGCACAGATTGCTGATGCAAATGAGGGAGCCCATTTGGGGGGCCATAGTATCCTTGCCAATACATTGGCATGGCAAGGCCACCACCATTTGCACTAGGAGGAGGTGGTGTAGCTGCCCAAGAACCTAGATTCGGTTGATTCAAAGGCACGCCACCATGGAGTCCCAACTGTGCAGTATGGGAATTAAGATCTGTCAAAGAACCACTAACGGCAGGAGGTTATCTTGTAGATGTAGAAACTAGAAACTGGGCGAGGATAATGAGACTGCATAAAAATTAGAAAGATTTAGAATGGCAAAGCCTGATTTAATTAATAGAGCGATCAAATGACCTTCATTCCAATTACCTGTATAATAGCTGGATCATTGGTTATAGGTGGTGGAGGCTGAACAGGTGGAGAAGATTTAACCTGTAAATCCTGCAAAAAGAAGCTTATAGGATGTTCAGGGTTTTTCTACTTTCATAAATATTAACCATCATAATAGACCAAGTACAAAGCTGAGCATTGAGATATTATCTGTTCAGTTCTTTAAAAAAAAAATAAAATCTCAGCATGTAGCATGCAACAGTCATTCCAGACAAAGGCTAAAACCCATAAATTACAACGTAAAAGCATTACAGCTTAGGTCTCTTATTGTTTGTCATCTCATCTTCTGCAAATCTGGTAATTCTGAACCCCACTGTGATCTATTTAGAGAACTATCTAACTCGAAATTTAAATTCTCACCATGCACACCCAAAAGGCAAAATAACTACTCTTTTTAAGGGTCAATAAGAGCAAACGCCAAAGCATAGATAAAACTGCATATTTTAAAGCACTCAACAAATGAATCATTGAAGGGCAGAGTTGACACAAGAACCACTAGAAACAACGTATTGAATCTCTTCCAAAAGCATGATTGACTATTGACATTATTGAGCCTTACGAGCTGAATAAACATCATAGACAAACATTGAGAGCAGATAAAGGGCAATTATGCCTTAGATACCCTGATATCTCTCCCACGGAAGAGTATTTATTCGTAAATTTTGTCGCCCGGAGGAACTTGTGGGCCATCCTTTTTTCTTCTTTCTGTTCCAAATGATCGTACTGCCACATGAAAAAAAGTAAAGACAAACCACCATTAATAACCCTCCTGAACATATCTTTAATATATAAATTAATTGTGGGAAATGTTAACCATGTTTGCTAACGTTTTATTTTTTGTGTTTCACTCAAAAAGAAAAAAATAAAATTGTCAAAAAATTGCTAAAAGAGATAAAAAAAAAATTATCAAGAATTGAAAAATTGCCAAAAATATTGAAAAAGTTACCGAAACATTATCTAAAATTGTGTTGTAAATGGCCACCTTACGGTGCCCGTTAACACTACCCATTAATTATAATGGCACATGAGGATAGAACCATTTATTGATGAATAGTGAATACACATTATGGCCCAAAATACACGAGAAGGTGCTCGAATTTCCAAGATCGTAAGAGACCTTGACAGCGAGACAAAGATTATCTCATCATGAACCTAAAAATCATAAAATATAGAACAACTTTTTTACCTAGGCAACCTTATGTTGTAACTCCCCTCGGTCACATTTTAAACTAAACCAATAAATTAAATCTTCAGATGATTGCAAAAATGTCTTTGTTTCCTCCAAACTAATTCAATTTGATGGAAAATTCCTTCAACGCAGTACGCCGTGATTGCAAGCATATACAATCAAAGAATCCAAGGAACTCCACAGTCTAGTGATCGATGACAAGCACAATTCAAACATAACAGAGACAAATTCACCAAAACAGTACCAAATCGATATGTTAAAATTTGAAAATAAATAAGACAAATATGCACAAAGTATTTGAATGTGACACTAATGCTAGACCTAAGGAAAAATTAAAAAATTAAAAAATATATAAAAAGAGGAGAAAACGGTACCGTTTGGGAGTCCAATACTGGACTCATCAGTGTTGATGTTGTAGAGAACGCCCACTCTTTGAAGTAAAGCTAATCAAGCTCCCTATGTACGAATCGGCCCCTGAGCGTGAGTATCATTAATAGAGTTCTTACTTATTTTGAGAGTATCATTAGTAAAATTATTATGAAAGTTTTTTATGTTGATACTTGATATGAATAATTTGGATTGAGTTGTCAAAAAATAAAAATTTACAAGTTCCTTTGGGTTTTATTGCTCATGCTTTGGACTAATTTGGGGCGAGACAAGTAATTCAAGATATTATACACATTGCATTCAAGTGCAATACTCTTAGGGTAAGACTTAGATACAATACTTAAGTGTTATTCTTTAGATTTTCATTTTAAGATTTTTCAATGTAAATTTTTCTCAATGTATTGACCCCTTGTGATTAATTAATTGATTAATTACCTAAATTTATTAATTAATTAAATTAATATGCAATGCACGTGGCAGCACAAACAAATCACCAACTAAAATATAATGTAACGGAAAATAAAGTTGATACAGTGATTTGTTTATGAATGGTTATTGTTCATGTGCACATATCATTACCTTTGAAACTTGCTTTGATAATATCATTACTCATTACTATACATGAAACGTTATAGTCATGCCTAGTGAATAAGGTCTGCATGGACTGAAACTCCAACGCTGTAGTGCTCTCTGACTTCTACTTTTTATTCCATGCTTGCAGCAATACATGGCACACCTTCTCTCTAATGGTCAACTTGATGGAAGTGGCTAAAAGGAAATTCCAATGCTCTGTTAGAAGTGTAACTGTCATAACTTTTTAGAAGTTGAATTATCTGACGCCAATCAAGTGGAAGAAACAAAATGAAGATTAGTTAGTAGAAAAATATGTAACGACCTTATCCCTTTTTTGGTTATATAATAAGAACTGCTTCTATACAGCTTCAGATATATCTCAATGTTATATGGAATGCCATTTAGAAACGCCCAAGATATGGTTAAGTTTCCAAAGCTGGTATCTTTAATTGCTCTGTCCAAACGCAAGATATGTGGCAAATAATGCCGTACACTATATATTTGTGGTGGGCCTTTTTTGTGACTTTGGACTAAACTGCCTCCTGTTGTTCTGAGGCCTAAGTATTCTGTATAGGAGAGTCAGAACCGGTCTAATTACAACTCACTTTGGTCCGACTTATACACAAACTATGCCCTTTTTTTTTTTGCAGAACTTCGATCACATGCCCATGGTAGGCTTAGCCGTTTCAACAAACCTATAACAGGCAGAATGTAATAATAAATAATAAAAGACATGTGTTTGTTGTTAGACATGGTAAATAATGGATCTTTAATTAAAAAGAAGAACGCAACAACAGGAGACGTGTCGTAAAAGGAATGGCAGAAATAAAGAGGGAAATAATAATGGTAATTAAATTAAAGAAGAAAAATGTTAGTCTGCCATATTAAATCAAGGAGGGAACTACTTCCTCAATGTGAATAACCTCTTAGGAGAATCATGCCACAGAAGTTACCCACTTTAAGGGAATGGACATGAATGGCTTGTGCCCAAAAGAATCATTATTCCTAAATAGAGAGTACGTCTTTCAGAGGGAGAGAATGGATTAGCCTACTAATGCATGCCTATCGTGCCTGCCGTGACTGGTTCTTACCCTTTTAGCCCTTAACTACTTTTGTCTGGATTTGGATGTCCTTCCCGACCACCCTCTGGTTTATCAGTTGCCCAGTCACCACCACTTATTTGTGTTTATATAATCTACCAAAATTCATTGCCTTAGTTACATACAAGCTAAGCCAAGCAAAGGGCCTAGGCAATTAGGCAAATAGTGGAGAGCTTTAAAATTGGCTAAATTGGCTCTGAAATAAACTACCCGCCTCTAATCGCCATTACATTACATCTTCCAAATGATCTGCAATCTTCTTCTGTTTTCAATTGTAACCACATTTTTATCTTGGGAAATTTTTATTTGTTTATGAGTCTTTTTCAAAACGAGTAAGATTATGCTGACAAAAAGAATAGATTTTATCGAGTCTGATTAGTTGAGATCCATAGTCATGTGACCAAGTTTGTTTAGTTGAGGATCTATAGCTGATTACAAATTTTAGGATAAAGGCTTAGTTGTTAATTGCAAAAATTCTGAAGCCTGGTGCTGAAGACATCAAGGAGATTCTTGGGTAAAAATTCTAACAGCCTTTGGTGATTACAATTATTTGTTTGAACACAACTTGTCAGAAGTATCAATCAAAATGGTGTTCTCTAATGGTCTAACACACACACATGAAGGTGTGCTATAATAATCCAAATTACTAACCTAATCTAGTTGAAAGTACTTAATAAATGATTGCCCTTGATATAAATCTCCAATTTTATATTTCTCTAACTGTAACGTTAAAAAAAATTAAAACTAAATTGCACCCCCCCCCCCCCCCCCCAAAAAAAAAAAACACTAACCATGCAACTCTGTCTCATCGTGTAGATTACAAGAAAATTATTTGTGAGTTACAGAGTTCTGGCAGAATTCTAGGATGTTTTCGTATAATTCAATATTTCCCTGGTCCATATAATGTTTTCATATAATTTAACAGCTAAAAGCTAATTCAACAGTATCGAAGTTTTTGTAAAGACAACACTAAAACTAAAATCCTAGCCAAAAGAAAACCCACAATGAATTATAGAAACTGCAACCTCCCACAATCAAGCGGGATGTTATGGGCTTAGCGTGTAGAACAAAGCTATCCCATGCGCAGCTCAGAGGTAAAATTCTAATATGGTGTCGCAACTGCCTATGACCACCAATCAACCACCTCTTCATCATGCTCCACGATTGTTTCTTCCTCTAAGAAAATACAGCAGAGATCACACAACAGAGGATGCAGAGTTAGATTTCTCTGTCCCACACAACTGAAGCTTCCATTTCACACGACCAATAAACTTTGTCATGTCATTTTCAATAACGGATTACAGGCAACAAAAAGTGCCAGTGTGTGTATGTGTGCGTGTGTTATGTAATCAAAGAATACTAACCTCACAATTCTTTCCTTTAACATCCGCTCACTTAGAAGCACTAATGCTAGCACTCTTCAATAGACTGTGGGGACTATTACTTGGTTTGCTAGGGCAATTCTGCAATGCCGATGCATTTTGGTTAGTGCTTTCTGCTTTCTCAATTCCTTCTGACATTGGAGGGCTCTGAAGGGTTGCACGGGAAGCTGAAGCTGCATTACACTTCTTATTATCGCCATTTTGGTTGGGTACAGAGACCCTTTCCCTGAAAGAATGAAGGGTAACCATCAGTAGTGAAAAGTTGATAAAATCAAACAAACTGCATAACCATTAAAAAGATATGACATATTTTGACCAACACTTACCTGGGCAAGGATGCATGTTTCCTTTCGAGTGCAGAAGTTCTTCCACCTTTAACAAACTGCTCCTCAAGATTAGCAAATAGTCTCTTGAACCAATCAATTCCACTGGTTGACATAGAACTCATTTAGCTTGATAATGACAAGTCTTAGGACAAAACAAGGAATTTAGAAAGCAAACAGAAAAAATCAGCAAGCATGAAAAGTATATAATGATTTGATCAAATCAGATGATGCATAATAATCCCCGTGAAGTAAAAATATAAGTTCTCTGAAGAAGCAGCAGGAATTTTTGTCTTCCAAAAAAGTTGATTTTGCAGGATAATGCTAGGATTAAAATTGCAACAATACTAGTAATAAAATAAATACCCACTACACATGGCCCCATGGACTGAGTTGATTCAAGATAAGGGAACGAAAAAATGTGGAGGAAGACCAAAAATAACAGTAGTAGAAGTAGTAAAAAAATATATGGCAATTAAGGAAGCGAGAGAGGATATGATTTAGGACAGACTAAAATGACGGAAAAGAATACATGTGGCCAACCCTAAATAATCTATTGAGAATCCATAACCGACCCCAAAAATGCAGGTCTAAGGCTTGGTTATTGTTATTGTTGCTATAGTCTTGTGGCTTTAAAAGTCTAGGTGCATAAAAAACCGTGCCAGAAATAGAAAGTGGACATGCAGCAATATGCCCTTTTCCTGAATTTGGGGAAGAACAAAGTACCTCATACTTTATCATGACCAATAGTGAAGAAAATAGGTAAGGTACCAAGATCCATAATAAGGCAAATCTAGCGTTTTGTTGTTTTAACAGGTTATGATAGTACTTTTCAACAAGCACCTCTGATGGGAACATTTAACATACGTTACACACACACAAACAACCACATGACTTTAACATTAGGCTCTCTTATTTTAAAGTAGATTCACTCACACATAAACATGCATGTACACATTAATAGTAGTAGTAATAATAATACCTAGGATACATGAAGCTACTCTGATCTGCACCTTGCAGATACTCCTGAAGCATTTGCGGATGATACTCTAGAATCTGTATGCTTTAAGATTTACAACATAAGCAGATGGCGAGGAAGGAGAGAACAACCAAATCAAGATATAAAAAATAACACCACCGAAGCACTATCACCACTGTAGTCGTACCTCTCTATAAATTAGCTCTCTTACATCATCTTTTGACAATTTCCTCCTTTCAAAGTCAAACTCAATTTTTGAAATGGGTTGTCTAGATGGTTCATGGTCCACATTCGCTAATCCGTGGAAATATGGATCAGCTAATGCCTGAAAAAGAAACAAGCATGGATATCAAGAAAAATAGATATATGATATCTAGACATATGAGAATTTTAAAATGCATCAGAAATAATCAGTTTTACTAATATCTTATCTCTTCAGCAGATGGGCGATCTTTAGGATCAAATGCAAGCAACTGCTTTAATAAATGAAGAGCCATGGGATCTGCATTGGGGAATTTTTGTGAGAAAGGAGTTGGTTGCTTTTCCTTCATGCAACTTAAATATCTCCTAGCCTTATCATTTCGAATCTGCAGGAAATACAAATAAACCAAAGGTGAGCAATCAAGAACATAATATTAAAATAAATGTACGTTGAAATTCAGAGAGACAACTACTTCAAAATAATGAAACAATGTTTCAAGATCTATGTAATTGTGAAAGAAGTGACTGAAAAAGACAACAAACCTTTGTAATGGATTCAGGAGGAGGAGTGCCAAGCAAATCAGTTACGATATCCAATTGATGTACCACATTTTTCCCAGGAAACAATGGTTTTCCTGTTAGCATTTCTGCAAATATACATCCTATGCTCCAAATATCAATAGCGGGGTGTACTGCAAAAGACAGTTCATGATAACAAATTATCAAAATGTGTGGCTGATTAGTTCTATTTTTAATTCTACTCAAATATTACAGATCTAATAAAACATGGACGATGAGCATACCATACAAAATGTACAACAGACACAAATAAAATGAGGTAATGTAAAAACATAATCTTAAGCACCAAAATCATATTCAGATGCAGCAGGTAATATAGATTCTTTAAATTTCAATTGACACCATCAGTAAGATCTCATCATCCCATCCAATGCTATTAAAGGGGCTAAGCACACTTAAGCACAGATATTAAGTGAGCATTGCCTCTGAATTAAGTAAGCACATGTTTTGGAAAATATATGACATATCATTTGAACAGAATATCTCATGAAATATAACCAGAAAACTTACCTTAGAGAAAAATGAACCACAGAGTTCAGGAGCGCGGTACCATCGTGTTGCCACATAATCCTTAGAAATTATATTTTGTCAGCAAATGTACAGACTTTACCGCGTTGCCACATAATCCTTAGAAATTATATTTTGTTAGCAAATGTACAGACTTTATAATAAATTAGTAAAAATTAAAAATCATTTAGCTTAACAACTTTTTTTTAAGCGATCTTTGGCCCCAAGGGGGAAGGAAAAGGGTCAATTCGAACTAGTGACCTCCGCTTCATCAGACGTGGTCCCTAGCCGATTGTGCTATCCCGTTGGGGTTGACACTTCACAACTTTCATAATGGAAACACCTACGGTCCAGAAAATTGTGGATGGGGCATCATCAAAACCTGCACGAGCAAGCCCAAAGTCACATATCTTCAGCTTGCAATCCGCATTAGCAAATATATATATATATATATATATATATATATATATTTGCTAATGCGGATTGCAAATATATATATATATATATATATATGCAACTTCTATGTCTTTTTTATAGAATTGAAAAGGTCTTAGCTCTAGCCAGTGATGTGGTGTCTATTGTAAAACTTTAAAAAATATATATATTTTGTGTATTTGATGAGAAAGTATATAATACAAAAAATTAGTACTAAACCGTTCATATAACAAATTAATGAATGGATTAATATTAGAAACTGGTATATATAACTTCCTTACTTCATTCTCAAAAAAAAAAAAAAAACTTCCTTACTTAGGTGCTTCCTTAGATGTACCTTAGCAATGCCATCCAATTAGATTCTATAATGTGCTTATATTGACTAATAAACCATATGATTGAATTTTAGAAAAAAAAATTTAATAAAAAATGTAACAATTAATATTTTGGCTATATTGATCAATATAAGTATGTGACTAAATTTAAATGCAGAAACGCACCGCACTTAAGGACCTATACTTAAACTTTTGCTCTAAAATATAAATACATAACCTTTCAATCATTACGTTGCTACATGAATTCCTTTTTTTTTTTTTTTTTTTGATGCTACATGAATTCCTTTGTCTGACTGTTAAAAATAGTATTTGTAGTTACCTTTTTTTACTATTGGCAGTCCATTGTTCTGTATTCTAAGCAGGAAAATCAAGGCCTCTTATCTTACCTATAATTTTTCCAGTACGTTTGCCTGCTTAAGATGGTCCCAAGGTAAATCAATATTAAAGCCTAGATGGGACCAACAAGCTGAGAAGGTTCAAATAGATGAGTCACTCTTACGGTTCTTTTTGGTTGGATAAACAATTATAAACCTAAACCTATATATACCCCCAAAGGCTAGAGGCATTGGTACTTGGTAGAGTGAATATGACCTGACCAAAGTTTCATTTTACTCCAAAGTCCAAACATGTTAGGTTGCATGTTCCTAAGTTCCAACTTTCCATGCACTTCCTACCCAAAAAAATAAACTTTCCATGCCCTCAACATAGAGAACTGGATTGAGATCACCTGATACAATGCCTATGAATGGTTAAGATTGACAGTTGCAAAAAGCAACTTTCAATCTCAACCATTGTTTAAAAAATATTAAGAAAAAAGTTATAAAATGTAAAAGGTAAAAATTAAAAAAGTGAAAAATGAAAAAATATTGTGAGAAAAGAGTGGGTGAATTACACCCGGTGTAATACCCTAGGTATTGCACCAGAATCTATTTTGAGAGAACCCTTTCAGGGAGAGTTATAACTTGTAAATCTTACCTTTTCCTGTATCTTGGATGATTGACCATCATCTTCATCACTAAAATTTTCATCCCTATGTCCTTTGAATGAGTTTTACTACCCTTACCAAGATGACCCCACACTTCATCCATCTTAAATTTCTCATTCATGGCAACGAAATCAAAATCTTCAGTGAAAATTGGTGAGCTGCACCTTTTCTTTTCTTTTCTTTTTTTTCTTTTTTTCTCTTTCAAATATGCAGTTGGTTTGAGTTTTGTTTTTGTTTTTTTAGTGATCTATATATGTTTACTGTGTACTTGCAATGTAAGGTTACATTGTAGACATATAAAAAGTGGCAATATTATGCACATTTGTAAAAAAAAAGGGTAAATATTGTACAAATTTTGCAAATGTTTACAAAATTTGCCAATTTTCATATGTCTACAATATAAATTTACATTGTAAGTACAATGTATACATAGAGATATTGTGAAAATGTAATGACGCATGTGTCACTTCCTTATGGATCAAAATAAAATAAAATATCATACCGAGATCTAGCACAACTAAAAATAAAGGTATTGTATTGTGAAAATGTCATGACATTTTGTTGTTATCACAATATTTTTATAACTATTGAGGTGCAAATTCTTTATAGGTCAAAATAAGATAATAAAATATTAAACTAAGATCCACCATGGCTAAAAATAAATGTATTGTGAAAACGTTTTAATATTTTGTTGTATTCAAACCTTTTTTCTTTTTCTTTTTTTTGTTTAGTCAAATTTAGTAATCTATATATAAAAAGAGTGAATGGGAAAAGCTACCATAGCTTCGCTACAGTAGTTTTAACTTGTTCAATTTTCACTGTTTTGCTAGCTGTTTTTTTTTTTTTTTTTTTTGGAATGCTTCAAGCTACATTATTTTTGGTTTGTCCAATTCGCACCGTTTCACATTATAATAAAATATTAAACAACAAATTGGCACAATATTTTCACAATTGTTGAGGTGTTAATTCCTTATAGGAAGAAATTAAATGATAAAATATCATACTAGAACCAACCACAACTAAAAATAAAGTTATTGTAAAAAAAGAAGTTCTACATCCACAATATTTTTCACAATACTTTCATAACAAATTATAGGTGGTAAATTGTTTTTTGTTCTAATTTAAACTTACCAATGAAACAACTATTTTGCTCACCAATAACAACCTGTAACAATCTACTACTTATAATTTTTTGTGAAAATGTCTTAGACATAACATTTGTTTTGTGAAAATGTTAAGACATCTTGTTTTCGTCACAATCTTTTCAAAACTGTTGAGCTGTCAATTCTTTACAAGTCAAAATAAAATATAACAAATTTATAAAGGTATTATAAAAATGTTGTGTCATTATTTTGTGTTTTTAGAAATTTTTTGTTTGTTTAGTCAGTTTTGTTGAGCCAAAATTCACTATTTTACATACAATTTTCTTGGGTTGACTTTTTGTATTTTTTTTTTTTCCTTGTGTACCATTTTAAGTAAAACCACACAGTTTTACACAGAAAAACATAAACAAAAACTTAGCATAAAAACACTTTTCATCTTTTATGTTTGGGGTAGTTTACAATTTCTTCTTAAACTTTAAATTCAAGCAATTTTTTCCTTAATATTTTGGAAAATAACAAAAATATATCATATTGTTATTTTTTCAGTTAAACCCTAATGAAAGCTGCTCATGATTCTTAAAATATTTTATTGTGTATTGTCTAAAATACTCTCACCAAATTTTAACATTTCAAAAATTTTCTTCACATGTTTTGAGTTTTAAATAGTAGTAATTCTTGGAAAGTTGGAATGATGATATATGGTATTTTATTTTTATCTAAAGAACATTGATTTTTTAGGTTTAAATTTTTGAAACTTATAATTTATCTAATGGAAAATTCAATGACACATGCCTTTTGTTATCTTTTTTTTTTTTTTTTTTCCTTAGCAAAACTTAGTTGTTTATTGTTGGAAGATGATGATATTCATTATCATTCTTAAAAGTCTTTAGTGAGTGGATATATTAAATTTAGCAAATAGGTACTAAAAAACTATTATAGTAAAATAGATATTTATATGTTAAATAGCTACTCTATAACTTTGTGGTTGATCGAAATTCTTATACAAATGATATTAACTTTTTATGTCATAATTATCAAAATTCTTAAAATTAATATCTTTTTTAATTAACGTAAATCTTTATGTACTTTAAAAATTAAATGATTTATATTTTTTTTTATACAAATAAAATCTAAAATTGATCTTAATTATTGTTCTTTTTCCATGGCAAGCACATGCTGCCATAACTAGTTTAAACAATAAAAGTATTAAATGAAAGTTTGAATTGAATACAATTTATTTTTAAAAAATAAAAGTGTTGAATGTAAGTTACATTATTATAAAATCAGTGCTATGTTTTTTAACAAAACTTTCGATCTGAAAATAAAGTACCGTGTATTTTTTTAGAAAACTTTATATTTAACAAAAATTTATATCTGCAAGATAAAGTACCGTGTATTTTTTAATCACTTACGGTGAGTGTATTTTTTAAACAAAACTTTAGATCACAAAGATCAAGTACCTTGTATTATTTTTAACAAAACTTTATATCGAAAGATAAAGTACCGTGTATCTTTTTAGAAAACTTTATATTTAACAAAACCTTATATCTGAAAGATCAAGTAGTGTGTCTTTTGTTTCTCGAAAAAAAAGTAGCGTGTATTTTTTTTTTTTTTTATGGGAAGTAGCTTGTATTTTTTTAACAAAACTTTATATCGAAAGATCAAGTACTGCGTACTACTTTTAACAAAACTTTATATGTCAAAGATAAAGTACTGTGTATTTTTTTAGAAAACTTTATATTTGAAAGATCAAGTACCGTGTATTTTTTTCCCAGGTACTGTGTGTGGATTTTTTGAACAAAACTTTATATCTCAAAGATAAATTGTGTGTATATTTTTAACAAAACTTTATATCAGAAAGATAAAGTACCGTGTATTTTTTTTAACAAAACTTTATATATACGAGATCAAGTATAGTGTGTATTTTTTTAACAAAACTTTATATACGCAAGATCAAGTACAGTGTGTATTTTTTGAACAAAACTTTATATCTCAAAGATAAAGTACCGTGTATTTACCTCGCTCCTTTTAATTTTCCCTGGAAGCGGAAGTGAGCCAAAGTAAAGCCTTAAAATCAAAGAGGGTAGAATTTTCCACCAAAAGCAGTGGCGTTTATGATCAAGTAAAGCATCAATATCAAAGAGGGTAGAACATTAACAATAGTCAAAATTTGGTAAAAATGACATAAATCACATATTTGACATTATTCAATAAGAAAATATCTCATTAGACATTTACTTAAAATTTAATACATCTTACCACATCTAATAACACCACATCAACATTTTATTTAAAACATGAAATATGGTGTTTATTGAGATGTTATCCAGCATGATTATATGCATTTATGTTTTAGTAATATAATAATATGTCATATTCTTATTGGAGGGTGTAAATTAAAGCCCATAGAATTTACCTCATTCCATGAGATAATTTCCTCAGGAAGTGGAAGTGAGCCAAAGCAAAGCATTATAAAATCAAGAACAATGTTAGAGATACAAACTATTTTACAAATTTTTTTGCAAACTACTGATATATTGAATGATTATTGGTAAATGAAAAAGTAATATTAATGGAAAGCCTAGATAAAAACCAATTAAAGGTTGACCACTTTAACACTTTGTAATAATATTGTAAAATAATTTGTCTGTAGCATTACTTTAAAATCAAAGAGGGTAGAATTTTCTTCTCCGTAAGTACTGGCATTTAATATTTATTGATGATTAAGATTTTACTGCTGGCTTTCCACTAAGCTGGTTTTTTAAAAATAAATAAATAATATTTTGCTTGAGCGTTTTTGGAGTCCACGATACAATGACATCTAAATTATATCTGATTAATACAACGCACTCTTGACGTAATAGTCACTCTATAAGTATAAGTGCTTATAGAGTGTGGAGAGAGAGGGAGAGGGCAACGGTTGGGATTTAAGTCTCTTAAAGAAAGCTTTATACACATGTACTTGAATTAGGCTTCGAGTAGAATTCTATCCCAACTTAAAAAATAAAAATAAAAAACGATGGATAACCATGCAGCTAAACCTATTGTCGCACGAATTAAATTTATTTTTAAGCCTATTGAGTATTGCCCCAAAAAAAACTTGCTATTAGAAAACTTAAGACCACTACTCCAAAAGAAGACAAGTCAACCACTAGGGGGGTTAACTTAAGCACTTATAACAGAACCAGTTGTTTCAATCGCAGGACCTCAAAGTTAATTCCTGCCATCATTGTTCTTGTGTAACTAATATTACCAAACTACCAATGAGCTAAGCAGTAAGGGGTTGTGTCGTATATTTAATGGTCGCTCCACCAAACCAAAGTGACCGACTTATTAGTAAACTTATTGTAAAGCATAAGCATAAAAGAATCTAAAATTGTGCGACAGTTGGATTTGTTAAAATTTCGCCTTCACAACTCTCAATATATAAGTTTAATAGTCAGACACTACTTTGATTTTTATTTTAGTACTTTTTTATAGATTTTAGGAATGAAAAGAAATAAAATTATAATTTTGATATTTTTAGAGTTAATCAGAACACTTCCTGGAACTTTCCTAAACTTTCTAACATGAATAAAACCCCACACTTCATTTAAAGTTAGTCACCGTTATCTTCTCTTTTCTCAAACAGAGCGCACACAAAGTTCTTCTTAACATCTGATCCGCACCCTCAAGCAGGGCCGGCCCTAGGCTTAGGCCATTGCCGAGAGCCCCCTCACTAGAGAAGGCCCCAAATTTGGGGCAAATTTATTTATTTATTTTTTAGAGATATTAAAACAGTTTAGTTTACATTTTTTTCATTATTAAGAAGGCTCAAAGAATTAAGTAATACTAGAGATAGAGATAAGACAAATTTAAATAAATAGATCTTACAAATAGACATGTTACTAATCACAAGTAATTCAAATAAGAAAATATTAAAAATACTATAAATTTTACTACATAAATTTTATTTATTTAATTATTTTTATACAAAATAAAAATTCTACTCTAACATAATCTAAATATATATGTGTGAGAAACTTTCTTCTAGATACTTAAATATTGGTCATTGCCCCCAACACCCCACAAGAACTTATACTTGTAGAGTGATCACTACACTAAGAGTGCGTGGTAGTCTTCATAACTTTTATAATTTGATGTGACAATGAATATGATAGGTAGATTTCAACAAACTATTGAATGTATTTTTGAATGAATATTTGTGATTAGTAATATATCTTTGTAATTCTCATGTTGTAAATTTTATAATATTTCTAATATTTTTGTAAGCCTTATGTCATTGATCACATTCATTACAACACCAGTTTGTACTAAAATTTGTTATAACTTTAGCATTTCTCAAAAAAAATCATATTAAAAATTAAAAAGAATGGATTTTAAAAAATTATTATATAAAATGCTAGTTAAATGTTATTTAAGTGACAACATAAAGGCCCCATTTGAAGATTTTGCCTCAGGCCTCCGAAATGCTTGGACCGGCCCTGCCCTCAAGGTCCACTCTCTTCTTTTATGCAATTGCTTTCATTATGTGCATTCAAAATTCTCTTTATGTGTGTGTGTGTATATATATATATATATATTAAATTTGTGTTTAATTTAATTTGATCAACGAGAATGCAGAGGGAAAGGTGAGAAACAGAAAATTTGTTTATTGAGTTTTTGTTTTCATGTTGTTTTATGTCTAAATTTCCCCTCTTGTGGTGATCGTTAAATAATAATAAAAAAAATCGTTTAATACTAGGGATGAAATCAAAATTCTAGTCTAGGGTTCCTATCAAAAAAATGAATTGTAGTTTAGGGGGGCCAAAAGGCATAAGCCAAAAAAATTTAGAGTTAAAAGAATTAAAAATATGTAAAATTGAAGACTAAATATATTATGAAAAATAGAATTAATATCCAATCAGCATTAACAAAATTTTAATTAAAAAATATACAACTTATTTGTTTTCTAATATATTTTTAATCAATCATTTGTTAAAATTGAATTTGATGTCTTTTTAAATCATGAAATAATTTATAATTAATTTTACACTAAATTTTCACTAATTAAGTTCATCCCATGTAACACGTACGTTTAAAAAAAAAAAAAAAAAAAAAAACCAAAAAATTAAAGCCAAGAGTATTAGGAGGACCACCATTCAACTCTCTATAACCACTCTAAAACCAGGCCCGCAAGGCGTGATGTCGAATGTTATAAAAGATTTGAGTGTGCATTCCTCACTGTCAATTGATTTTGAGGTGGAAAGGCATGACTCACGGTCCAACAAATGGTATCAGATTTAAGATCATTGGTTTGAGTCGCGGGAGTGTCATTGTGAGTGAGGGATTGTTGGGGAGACCACAATTTGACCTCTACAACCACTTTAAAACCAGGCCCACAGGGCATGATTTCGAATGCCATAAAAAATTTGAATGTGTCTTCTTCATCACTAATTGGTTTTAAGGTGAAATAACATAGTTCACAGTCTGACAAAAAGTAAATGTATTCAAGAATAACTAGTCAAAGTAATAAGGATACAAGAAAAAGTTGGGATCATATTTGAAAGCATTGCCCATGCCCAAAACCTTGAGAGAGGTTTTAGAGCTTTAACATGAACCACTTAATTTTTTTTTTTTTTTGAAAAAGTCTATCAACGCTAAAAATTATACAAAACTTTCACATATGTTGATGTGGCAAATTGATAGTGATACGTAAAAAAATGATATTAGTAGTTGACCTAGATAAGAACTAGTAAAAGTTTGTCAACTCAAAGCTATAAAAAATGTTGTGAAATTTTTTGTATATTGCTCTTTTTCTTTTTGTTGAGAAGTACAACCATTCACAACTTTTTCACAATAAGTGTTATGTTATTACTAATTTTAATTTGAAGCCACTATTGAAATTTCTTTTTTGACCACTAATAAAAACCTATAACAACCTGCCACTTAGGATTTTTACATGTTATCCAATATTTTTCCGATGGCTTCCATAAATCACTAAAAAAGCTTCATTTTTGCCATCATCTTCTTTAACACCACGATGTAAATATGATATCTTTCTCAGTTTTAGAGGTGAGGATGCTCGCTATGCTTTTATAGACCATCTATATGCTGCCTTGAAACAGATGGGCATTGTCACATGTAGAGATGAGGAAAAACTTGAGAGACGTACGTCCATTTCACCAGATTTCTTGAAAGTAATAGAAAAATATTGGTTCGCAATTTTCGTTCTCTCAAAAAATTATGCATCTTCTATCTGATGCTTAGATGAACTTGCAAAAATCATTCAATGCATGAAAGAGATAGGAATAACAATTTTGCCAATTTTTTATGATGTGGGTCCATCTCATATGAAAAAGAAATGGGAAGTTTTTTTTTTTTTTTTTTTTTTTTTTTAACAAATGGGAAGTTTTGCCCAAGCCTTTGCTACACATGAGGAGAATTTCAAGGATCACATAAAGAAGGTGCAAACTTGAAGAGCTGCTCTGAAAGAAGTGGCCAATCTTAAAGGCACTTCTTAAATGTTCAAAAAAATATTTTTTTACTTTTAAATGTTCAAAAAAATACACTTCTTATCATTATTCTTGTTTTGATCCTCTGGCATACCTACATACACGTTCATGGTTCTTTCATTTTCACTTGATCCAATTAATTTATATTTTCATATATGTTTCAATTATGTCTTAAGCAAAGTTATTTACATAATTACATTTTTCCAATTTTACCCAATACAATAGAACTTTAAATTTCTTTCTTAAACTCACCAGATATCTCTCTATCGCAGGTTCGGGTCAAAATTTATCCAAAACATTGTGGGAGAGTTATGGCATAAATTGAGTTCTGCATTGTTAGAAGATATCGAAGACCTTGTAGGGATAGAATCTCGAGTGAAGGAATTGGAGACATATTTGGCCATAGAGTTTAACAATGTTCACATTATAGGAATTTGGGGGATGTGGGGAATTGGCAAGATCAATATTTTTGGCATCCTTTAAAGATGATACACAATATTTTTGAGGGGAAGAAGCAAAGAAGATGCTCACACATAATATAAAATTATTAAGTTTGCATGATTTAAATTTGTGTCAAAAAAAAATAATATATCTATGATAAAGGTTTTTATCTACATTATATATAGTAGTCCATATATAAATACCAAACTTGTTACACCTAATAAGGGATAGTTATTGTTTTCCAAAAAAAAAAAAGTTATCAACCATTTTACATAGAAATGGATTAATTATTTTTTGTAACATAATCCATTAATTATTTTATAACAAATTAACCAATTTGAAAGAGAGGAATAAATTTTGATTTTAAATTTAATGAAAAAATATTCTTAAGGAAATATCTTATTCAGAAAATAAATTACAAATGAATATTCCTAAGGAAATATCTTATTGATGAACCATGAATCTAAATTCCCAAACTGGCCTGTTTCAACTCATATTAGATTTATCGTCAGGCCCATAAGGTTGGGTTACATGGCCCATATGATTATTACCAAAAAAAAAAGAATTCGGCCCATAAAGTTGGGAACTTTTTTTTTCACGATACTTGTTCTAAGAAAGTCTCGTCTAACTAGGCTTTTCCCAAATAAACTCATTTTTAAGCACACGTGGAAGAACATTTATTCCTCTAAAACTGTGGGTTGGGTGTTGTGGGTCAGTAGATTTTGTGATTTGGACTTGATTGGGGGGGGGGGTGTGTGATAGGAGCTGGTATATGGGGGGGTTAGTCCCACACAACTGTTGAACCCGGCATATATGCCGGGTGTGTGATAGGAAACAAGATCTTGTCTTTATTTCCCTTACCTAATCTCGTGTCTCACTCTCTCACATGTTTGAAAATAGTTTTATCCCCTTAGATAATCTTACTGAAAAATGGGTCAATGCAAGGTCAACACAATAATAAAACAGAGCACTAAAAGCCCATACAATTTACCTCGCTCCATGACATAATTTTCCACTAATTATGCTTCCTCAGATGTACCCTGGCAATGCCATCCAATTAGATTCTATCACGTGCTTATTATATTCACTAATAAACCATATGATTGAATTTTAGAAAAAAATAATAATAAAAAATGTAACAATTAATATTTTTGCTATATTGATCAATATAAGTATGTGACTGAATTTAAATGGAGAAACGCACCGCACTTAAAGACCTATACTTAAACTTCTGCTCAAAAATATAAATACATGACCTTTCAATCATTACGTTGTTACATGAATTCCTTTGTCTAACTGTTAAAAATAGTATTTGTAGTTACCTTTCTTTACTATTGGCAGTCCATTGTTCTGTATTCTAAGCAGGAAAATCAAAGCCTCTTATCCTACCTACTGTTTTTCCAGTACGTTTGTTTGCTTAAGATGGTCTCAAGGTAAATCAATTTTGAAGTCTAGATGGGACCAACAAGCTGAGAAGGCTCAAATAGATAAGTCACTCCTACAGTTCTTTTTGGTTGGATAAACAAATATAAACAACCTAAACCTATATATATCACCAAAGGCTAGAGGTATTGGTACTTGATAGAGTGTATATGACCTGACCAAAGTTTCATTTTACTCCAAACATGTTAGGTTGCATGTTCCTGAGTTCCAACTTTCCATGCCCTCCCTACCCAAAAAAATAAACTTTTCGTGCCCTCAACATAGAAAACTGGATTAGATCACCTGATACAATACCTATGAATTATTGTATGGTTGAGATTGATAGTTTCATCTCAACCATTAATTAAAAAATATTAAGAAAAAATTTATAAAAAGTAAAAATTAAAAAAGTGATAAGTGTAAAAATATTGTGAGAAAAGGGTGGGTGAATTGCACCCATGTAATATCTTTGGTATTGCACCGGATCCTATTCTGAGAGAACCCTTTCAGGGAGAGTTATAAATTGTAAATCTTACCTTTTCCTGTATCTTGGATGATTGACCATCATCTTCATCACTTAAATTTTCATCCCCTATGCCCCTTTGAATGAGTTTTACTTCCCTTACCAAGATGACCCCACACTTCATCCCTCTTAAATTTCTCATTCATGGCAACGAAATCAAAATCTTCAGTGAATTTTGTTACTGGACGTGAACTCTACACAGCAAATGTTCAGCTTTTCATGTCGAACTCCCCATTCAATGAAAGCAACTACTCAATAAGAATTACTGTGATATTGTGTAAATAGAGATAATTGGGGAAACAGTACATTGATCTTATGTAATGGATTGAAATTTTAATACACAAAACACATAAATTTCACATCAAAAAATATCTTAAGCTTTAAATATTTATTTTGAAATGTCATTCAGTTTCCAAAGCAAATTTTAAAATCTTTACTCTCTAAACAACACATCTCCAGCATTATATTCAACAAGTCACCACTCCCAAATTTTGAGTGGTAAAAGATTGTTATTAGGACCAAATTCTAGAACCATAAGAAGTGGAACAGTCCACTCAACTAATTCAATATTTTAACTCTTAAAGCGAGTTTTTAGGTTGTAAGCTTGATCAACATACAGACACCCAACTTAATTTTAAAATGTAAATGTAAACAAGAAATTACCCCCATTCCTCTTCCCCTATCACGTCCCCGGTAACCATGATGATGTTGGAAAGGAGTTACATTGCCATTGGGCTGGGAAGAAAGAGAAAGACAGACATACATGTCAGCAACCTCATCAATACAAGGATACATAGAATATATAGGCTGAGTTTGGATAGGGGCTGCGTCTATGCGTTTGGCTGAATTTGCGTTTTCTCACCTTTTTTTTTTTCGTTTCTGCTGATAGGGGGACAGTGCTCAGTGCGCGCACTATTTATATACTTTTTTAGCAATTTTTTATTAAAAATAGGTCCCACAGTACTATTCACACATTTAAAAATTATTTTGCTACATTGTTTTCAATTTTCAGTTTTCAGTTTTTAGCAAAACGCTCTATCTAAATGGACCCATAATAAGTAAGAAATCAACACAAACTCAGATGTCAGAGCACCATAAGTTTTAATTGTTATGATTGTGACTTAACAAAAAAAATATAAATATATCATCATTGTTATTCTCAAAAAAACAATATAAAGGACCAAGTCCAATTAAATTCACATTAGGAAAAAATGACTAAATGGGCTTAGCATATATAACAGTTTGTGAGTCTTCGCACATCCAACAGGAAATTTCCCAGCAACCATATACCATAGAGCAAACAAGCAAAAATAGCAACAATTTACAAAGCTTTAGCAGCTTGCTTCAAACCCACAGTAGGCAAATTTGCCTTAGTTCCAAATTTTTGGGGTCTGTTATGAATCCTGAACAGATTAGTCAGAGTTGGCAACATGTATTCTTTTCGCCATTTTACTCTGTCCAAAATCATGTCTTTGTTATTTCCTTAATTGACATATCCCTACTTCTACGAATGTGATTTTTAATCTTCCTATACCCTTTTTCGTTTCTTAACTTGAATCAACTTACTCTTTCTTACCAATGCATTAATCTCTCAAACATTATGAACAACCTCATGAAAAATAATGAAAAAGATAAAGCTTGTTGGCTAGCAACCAAGGTTCTTGGGGGAGGATGGAACCTATCCCCTGTAATCTTAAAATAATCAATTCAAAATCAGACCAAGCCCCCGCAATATAAACTAAGCAACCGAGCCTATTGATAATTGGAACAAGCCCAAGGGTAATTGGATACACACAGATATATGTAACACAATCACCTTATGAGCAACTCGTGAAGGTACAGGTAATGGCAGTATTGGTGGCTGGGCTTCAGCTGAAACTGGCACTGTCGGTTCTGATGATGATGACGAAGAAGATTGAGACAAGGTTTGATATGACAGGGTTGGACCATAAATTGCACTAGGTTTGTTGGAGATTGGTGGTACAATAGCACTTTATATCCGGACTAGATGTAGCTAGAACTAAGTGTGACTGATGGAAGGCCAATAATAAGCGGATACTTATTAGGTACTGAGTTTCCATATATACATATACACAACCATTATAGTTTAAGCTCTTTATGCTTTGATTCCTTAACAAAAAAAAGAAATATATATGGTCATCAACCTGCCTAAACCTAAACGGAAAAAAAAAATGCATGGGTTAAAAGGGAATTCTCTCCCTTTTTTTTTCTTTTACTTGAATGATAGGTTAAAAGGGAATTTTAATCCATGGGAAAATAGGTTAATCTGAGACCCAATTCATGAAAAATGAATTGATTGTTGGTTTGACCATTTGACTTTGATTTTTTTTTTTTTTTTTGAGAAAAACATTGACATATTAAAACACAAAATTTGTCCAAAATTTATGAGAAATAGTTTAAAACAAGCTCCCTTTTCTAGCTATAATTTGTTCAGGTTATTTGAATTTAATGTTTGTAAACAATATCAATCTAATATGCAACCCAATAATTGTATTTATTATTATTGTACATAAATGTTGTCATCATATAATATGTATTGAATTTGAAGCAAAAAGATGCATATTTTATGGCTATATCATAAAATCATATCGAGTCATTATATCGGTGCGTATCTTTCAATTCATAAATATGTATCATACTGTAATGTAAGTATACAAGATGGGGTATCTTTTTGAGTTTAACAAGTAAAAAAAAAAAAAATTTTAGTTTTTATAGGCTTACAAATTGTGTATAAGTTTTATTTATTAAATGCACCTTTTTTCTTCTTTATCTTTATCAATTTTGTTTGAGTGAATAATTCCTAAAAAGTGTAGTAAATATTAAGAACTCATTACGAAATTAAAAAAAAAAAAAAGAGAGAAGAAAATTGCCTCAAAAGGCACAATATTTAAAGAAATTAACTTGAGACCTTCGCCGTAACTCAACGGCCTCAACTTATATTAGTCGATGACCTATTGAGACGACACGATTTCGCCGTTAAAAGAAAAAGCCCTACTGATAACCCGAGTCTTCATTTGGCTGCACTATAAATACTACGCATAATTCACCCACAACCTTTACAATTCACACAGCACCACGCTGCGTCTCCCACACCTCTTGTTATCAAAATTGCACTGCTTTAGCTTTAGCTCAGGATTAGTGTTTATAATCTGCCAAAATTCATTGCCTTAGTTACATACACTGATACAAGCCAAGCAAAGGGCCAAGGCAAATAGTGGAGAGCAATACAATTGGCTCTGAAATAAACTTGTGGGTTCTCCACAGGCTGCCCTGCCAATCTGGCCCTATACATAAAAACATGGCATCATAGTACGGGTTTTGTGCTTTGATGGGTTTATCTGGGATTTGAATCCTTGGTTTTCAAGCCTAAGCTTCTTTCCCAAATACCCATTTTCTCTGTTTTCACAAACCCGCCTCCAATCTCCATTACATTACTTCTTCCAAATGATCTGCAATTATTTTTTTTTTCAATTGCAACCACATTTTTAACTATGGGAAATTTTTATTTGTTTATGAGTTTTCTGGTTTTTTTTTTTTTCAAAACTACTAAGATTATGCTGACAAAAAGAATACATGTTGTCGAGTCTGATTAGTTGAGATCCATAGTCGATAGCAAAATTTCGTGTGACCAAGTTTGTTTGGTCGAGGATCTATAGCTATTACAAAAATTTAGGATAAAGGCTTAGTTGTTGTAAATTGTAATAGATTTATTAATAAGTTTCGACCTTCTCTGTCTGTTGTTCGTGGGACACTATTATTTGCATTTATTATTGAGAGTTAAGACTTTATTCTGAATTGGATCCACATATAGATTGTTATAATTAAAACGAGTCATAAAACGAATTGATTTTAATTGGAGTAGTTGTTCGAAGTTGGTAGTTGACAACAAATTTTTTGTTTGGTTGACTAGAAGTTAGGCATATAATGCAGCTGGGTTTTGATTTTTCATGAAGGGCATAGAATGAGACTGTAATTGGTACAAGCCAGACAAGAATCGTTATTTGCATCCCATCTTCAACATGATTTGAATCACTAATTGATACAAGTACAATAAGAAGGATTTTAATTAGAGTAAGCATTTACAAAAAATGTAAATCCCAGAAATCTGATTACAAATCTTACTTAAAAAAGTCTATGGACAAATCCGTCCTTTCATCCTAGCCAAACAACCCCCTCTCAAAAATCCAATCTTCTATCGTTGCCCGAGAACTCAAGCCTGGTCAGTTGGCACAAGATGCCCAGTTCCTAAAACCACAACATGGCTCAAATTCCACTATTTCTGCGCATACCCAGCAAGCTGAGGCCGATTCTATAATAGCCTAAATAACCGCTGTGTACCTGAAAATACCAAACAAACAAACTCAATCAACCAAATTAACTCTTGTGCATCTTTAGCTTTGTATCATTCTTACCGTCAAAATTAATGCCTCTAAATTATGTTACTAGCTGGTGTCACATTATGTACATAAATATACTCTATACCATAGGTTGGAAGGTTTTTGACTCTATACTTAAAAGTTATAGTGATGAAATTTGAGACCCTAACATCAAAGATAGCAAAAGAGATTCAATTGTGTTCAGGTTGATTGGTGAGAAAACTATGAGGGAAAAAATTTATTTAAACATTCCCAAGAAATAAAAAAAGGCTTACACAAAACATAACCTACTTACAAAGAAACAAAACAAAGGCTCACACAATCATATCTTGAATTGTGAACATAAAAAAGCTATAACTGAATGCAAGAACTTGAAGGACTTATTAACACATACTACCGATGATATGGAGATGTTAGAGTCGGGCTACACATTCCTAGGGACTTAAGAATTGCACTGCCACTGCCTTCTGATGAGGGAATAAAATGAAAGAAAAGAATTAAACACAATAAAAACAAATACAATTTGTCTAAATAGATAAGGATTAGCATTGCAAAACCTTCAGACCCACATTATAATATAGGTGCTAAATTTACCATGAGCTTGTCATGGTATTATGCCATGTGATACTAAATTGCTAGCCAAGACAAACTTTCAGCTAAAACTAAAACTTTGTTTAAGGATTTTCATTGTTCTCATTATATCACATGGCTGCAATAAAGCACTGAGAACGTGTCTCAAATTTCATCACAGTGATATTATTATTTTGTTGTTTGCCATGTGATTCATTACTTCTTCACATGGCAAACTTTCATTGGAGTCAAATTGTATCAATGTTGCGTTTACTTTGAGCTGCTCATAGTGTGGTTCAAGTAGGGTTTGAGAAGGGTAGAGGCACATGTTTAGGGTTTTCTTTTGTTTTATTTATTGAGGAGGGAAGAGAGACTCCTAACAGGAGTCTTTCTCTCTTTCTTGCTTAATTCTAACTCTTTTTTTTTTTTTACTTCAGTTTATATTATATATATATATATATATATATAGATGATAATGATGAGTTTCAGAATTTGAGTTTAAGTTTAAGTTTAAGTTTGACTTATTAGAGAAATAAAGTTTCACTCTTTGTTAAGTTTGGATTAAACAAAAATAATTTTATTTAAATAAAATTATAATTTTATTTAAATATTGTACTAACGTGGAAAAATGTGAGAGCTTCAAAAGTTTCAGTTATATATATATATATATATATATATATATATATTTGACTCAACCAACATCTTTTACATCCCACAACGGAACTAAATCCTGGTTTGTTATATCTCCTAAACTATAGAGGTTAACAAGTAATTTTCCTCTCCAAAATAGGGTCATTTTGATTAACAGATATGTAAAATTGAGCAAAAATTAAATAAAGTTGAAACTAATTTGTAAGAAAGTCCAGCCGAGGCCAAGAAGAGCCCAAATGTTCATAACTTAAAAAAATAATAATAATAATAAAAATAAAAAATAAAAAATACAAATTGTTTTCAGCCTAATCCAATGGAGTGGCCCAAATTTCCTCAGCTGACGTATAAAAGCAAAACAAAATCGGTCAAGCCGAAACCAACTCACGCCGCTGACGTGGGGTGAAGGAACTACTGTTTGAATAATATGAGATAGTGAGTTAAATAAATTTGATAAGTTTATAAGAGGACAAACTACAAAGGGAGTGAGAGATCAAGGAATTAAACCAGAGGATAATTATGATGGATTTCTTTATAAACACATTCGTATTTTAGTGATTATTTTTAGCTATAGTAAGAGGAAAAAGCAAATTGAGAAAAACAAATCAAGAATAGAAAATGACATAGGAATAGCCAAATAGGTTCCATGAAATAGTATATTACAAACGAAAGGAGGGATGATACATCCCATAATCAAAACAACATAGAAAATGGTTTAAGCAAAAGTCATTGACCAATAACATTAAGCCATTCATCTAAATTACCATTGATAATTAGTAAAACAAAGACATAAATGGTTGAGGAAGCATATGCGTGTCAACTGTAAAGGTCGCACAGTCCCTATAATTCATGTCCAGCATGAACCTCGTAAATATCCAGTGATGCTACAAAACAGACAATTACATGAATTAATTAATAATTATGCAAAAACTATATGACTAATAGAATTTGGGAAGAATTAAACAACTCTGATTAATTACTTTCTTGCAACAACATGAACAAAAAACAAATTAATATAAAAATTTTTAAAAAATAGTTTACTAATAAATGCCCTAAGAGCACCCATTAACCAAATCCATTGTAAATTTATATTCTTTTATTTTTTCTTCTACATTTTTTTCCTCAATTTTAAATTTATGTTATTAATATTACTATTTTCTTAAAAGGAAGTGACCAATATGTATGTCCATTAATTAAAAGAAGAAGAAGACTTAACATACCTAGCTCATTCGTCTCTTTTGTTTTTGTTCTCAAGTTTAAGAAATTTGTGTCTAATTGCATTCATTTCATTGACAACAACATTTGCAGGAATCCGCTCATTCGATGATGTTTTAGAACACAACAATCCAATTTGGAACACTGATATCAAGCATTCTTTTATACTACTATTGACATTGACATGGCGATTTTCTTCGATTATTTGACTTTCTTCTATGTCATCATTGGCATTTTCTTCGTCCTCCTCAAAGAACATTGATGGGTCAACTATATCCATGATATGTTCGGACAAAGCCATTGCAGTGAGTTTGTGAATGCTCAGACCATCGTTGAACATTTCATCAATCGGTCTTTTTCCAATGAACATCTCTAGCAAGATTATCCCATAGCTATAAATGTCTCCTAGTGTGGAAACTTGGCCACCCATTCCATACTCTACAATTCATTAATACATTCATAGTAACAAATAGTAGTCCTTTGTGCTTGAAATTTAAACACTAATGCATATGCATTGTTGGCACATATAGCCCTTCAAAAAATTTTGTGAATATGTGGGGTTTTATTTTATATTTTCATTTATTTATTGTATGTGTATCTTTTGGAAAAAAGAAAAAAAAAAGTTTTTTTTTCTCCCCAACTGGCCAAAGCTAACAAATATATCTATTTTTTCACTCAAAAAGTGGAGTCAAGTTTGAGCATATAGTTACTTTGTGAAAAAAAATGATACTTTAGTTTAATATCAATGCAAATTGTTACCAGAGAAATGATGCGTGCTTCATCTAGTCAAAAAATTACCTGGAGGAATGTATCCAATGGAACCTTTGAGCCCAACTGATAAGGTTTGAGATTTGGAAGGATTGTTTGATGCTTCAAAGAGGAAATTCGCCAATCCGAAATCACTAACATGGGCTACCATATCTTCATCAAGGAGTATATTGCTTGGCTTTAGATCACAATGAACAATTTGTGTTTGGCAAAGGTGATGAAGATATTCTAATGCAGAAGCAACATCAATGGCTATGTTTAGCCTTTGAATAAAGCTCAATCTCTTGCTTTGATGTTGAATATCATTTTTTGGATACAACCATTGCTCTAGATTACCATTGGACATAAACTCAAAAATTAAACTCTTAAAGTCATTCCCTTTATGATCAATGCTTGAGCAAGCGGACATAATCTTAAGGAGATTACGATGACGTATACTTCTTAAAGCATTGCATTCATTAATGAAACTGTTTAAAGCTCCTCGTTGTTGAAGGTTTAATACTTTAACTGCGACAATTGTTCCATTTCTAGGAAGAACTCCTTTGTATACAAAGCCAAAGCTGCCCGAACCAATCAAATTGTTCTCAGAAAAACCAGCCGTTGATTGTAAGAGTTCTGCATAAGAGATACGTAATTGCCAACCTTCAAAGGAAGATGTAGTTAATTCTTTCTCTCTTGAATATTTCCCAACAAAGCATGAATGGAAAAAATACAATAGAACTATGACAAATATAGAGATAGGAATTACTATTTTGATTAAAAGGAGCCTCCTAGATGAATGTGAATATTTCTTTAAGCATGTATGTAAATGTAATTCTTGAACACCACCACATAGCTTATCATTTCCAATGATTGAAATATGACTTGCATTTGCAAAAATCCCTTCACTTGGCACTTCACCCTCAAAATCATTATAAGAAATGTTAAGATGCTTGAGTGATCTAAACTTGCTGAGAAATTTAGGAATATGCCCAGAGAAGTTATTTTGCGAAAGATCTATTTCTTCTAAACCTCTTAGCATCCCTAAAGATTGAGGTATTTCTCCTTGGAAGGAATTACCCTGCAAATACAAGTGCTCCAAACTAAGACAAGTCTCAATTGTGGTGGGAATTTTGCCTGATAATCTATTCTCTGATAGATCCAACTGAGAAAGCTGTTTCAATTTGCCCACTTCGAACGGCAATGCGCCTATCAAAAAATTTTGAGACAAGACCAAAGAGATTGAAAGAGAAGAGATGCCAATAACTTGTTTTGGTATGGTGCCAGAGAGATTGTTACTAGAAAGGTCCAACAAAAGCAAATTTCGGCAATTTCCTAGGCTTGGTGGTATCTTTCCCTCAAATCTATTCCCCTTCATATCGAGTAATGTCAATGTGGTTAAGTTACCCATGGAGGAAGGGATTGGCCCTTTAAATTTGTTATTATACACCCATAAACGATTTAACTTTTGAAGCTTCCCAATAGCATTAGGGAGAGTTCCTCCCAAATAGTTAGAATCTAGTCCTAGTGCTTCTAAGTTAATAAGGTTCCCAATCCCAACAGGGATGCCACCCCAGATCATATTCCCACCCATAAAAAGAAATTTTAGCTGGGTGGAGAGGTTGGCAATGGAGTTAGGCAATACTCCTCCAAGATAATTATCACCAAGAGCCAATTTCTCCAAACCAGTACAATTAGCTAAGAAATTGAGAAAATTTAGGTCACCATCTTTCCTCTTTCCAAGTCTATTGCGTTCAAGATTTAGACGAACCAAGCCTTGCAAGCTTGCTAGATTTTGAGGCACTGTCCCAGTTAAACCATTTTGGGCAAAATCAAGTGCTTGAAGTTGAGAAGCATTTGACAATGACATGGGAATAGGTCCGATGAAATTGTTAACACCGCCAACAAATATTTGAAGGTTAGGAAGAGTAAGACCAACATCTGGCGGAAGGCTTCCATGTAGCCAGTTTTCTACAACAGAGAAAAAGTATATGGAAGATATATTATAGATCGAAGGAGGGATGGTACCAGAAAGATAATTCACAGAAAGCTGGAAAAATCCCAAGCTTGGTAGATGGCCAAGTTCACTAGGTATGCTTCCTTGAAAATTGTTATAGGCAAGAGAAAGTTTATTCAAAGAAGAAAAGTTTCCTATCCAAGCTGGGATATTTCCTGTAAGGTTGTTCGCACTAAGATATAGAGACACCAGCTTTGACAATGAGCTGAGGTGGTGTGGAATTGGTCCAATAAGATTGTTATAAGTAACATTAAGCACTCTAAGTTGTGTACAGTAACTTAGATTAGTTGGAAGTTTACCACCAAAGGAATTCCCACTCAAATCGAGATGTTGCAGGCGCTGTAGATGCCCCACTTCTTGAGGAATTTCACCATAAAAGTTGTTGTATTGTAGGCTGATTCCAGTGAGGTAAGTAAGATTTCCTATAGAGGGTGGTATGGAGCCAGACAATACCTTAGCTGTCAAATTCAAAACCATAACTCGTTTACTGGAGGGGCCACATGTAACACCTAACCAATTGCAGAAATATATGGAGTCATTCCATGAGCTCATGATTTGAAGTGGGTCTTGAGTGATCCGACTCTTGAAGTCAAGTAAAGCCAAGCGATCAGTCTCATTTGCAAAAGTCGGAATTGTTGCAGATTTTAAACATGAGCTCATGCACATCAGAAGAATCCCGTGAAAGAATAATAAGAAAAGCCACTCGTAATTGAGACAAGAGTGCGTCATTCTGTTGGGGTTGCGAGTTTGAAGTGAAGGATGGAATTTGATAATAGCATTTGCTATCTGTGAAATAAAAAAAAATTAAATTAAAGCTAAAAAATATATATATTAGTAGGGCACAGCTCTAAGTTCTTTTTTATTTTATTTTATTTTTTTATAATAAGAGATTAAGAGAAAAACAAATATTTCTGATCATTTCTCAAATGAGAAGGAAGGCTTGAAATGGTGCCATTTCAATAATGAGTAACTAAGCAATACGAAGTAGTTTTATTCAAAGATTTGGACTCACCGTTCCAGCAACCAACCAAGATGCAATCTACTCAAAACACAAGTACATTAGTGATTAGTGCCAGTTGTAGTTAGTAGTAACTAACTTGCAATTCTGTTATTACCATGCAATGGTTATGAGATTAAATTCAATAAGGACGGGGTGTAAACCCTTTGGTTTACACCAGCCAATAAGTGTATGCCATATCAGACATTTACTTAAACTCATTGTAAAATCAGTATATTTTAATACACCTAATAACATCTTAACAAACAAATAAACAAAACCTATTTCACGTTTCCCTAAAATCTCATATCACTTTTTAGCTTATGTGTCTCCAGCCCATCCTTGCCGGACCAACGTTTGCCGCCTCACTACCTCACCGGACCTCCGTTTACCGCTGCACTATCTTGCTGGACCTCCGTCCGCCACCGCACTACCTCAGATGTATTGATTTTACAATATGTTTAAGTTAAAGTTTGATGTGACATGTACTTATTGGCTGGTGTAAACCAAAGGGTTTACACCTCGTCCTTATTGAATTTAATCTCTTACATGTATTGCTACATTAGTTTGTAAGTTTTATGTAATAAAACTTGTAATAAATTTACTATTTTTCTATAATAATAATAACAAAGGCTTGAAAAGTGGTTAAAAGTGTTACAGGAGCTAAAAAGTAAAAACAAAGAAGAGGGCTTGGTTGAATTTATTACAGTATTAGTGGTTGTTTAAACTTTAAAGTGGGGTTAGTTCTTTTTAATTAGACAACAAAATCTTACAATATTTTCACAATAAATTAAGGTGTTAGTATGTTGTAAGTCAAAATAAAATAAAATAAATTATTAGTGGACTATCCCCTAAAAATAAAAAAGTTGTAAAAATATTGTGAGATTTTATTGTCACTAGTGTCAGATTTTATTTATTTATATTATTATATTTCGATTTGTTCATGGAATGGCAAACAGGAGGGGCAATGAACATAACATATAATAGGACTTCATAGGATTTTTAGGACAAGTCAAGGGGGGGGGGGGGGGGGAACTGCCCCCTCTCGCCCTTGGCTCCGCCATTGTGTATATATATATAGCAATAGAACCTCTTGATGTTTTTATCCTGATTCTTTTCTCTTCTTTGAATAAGAACCTCAGTTTCTTTTCTCAACTTGTAACCCTTTATTTTAAGGACTTAGGTTAAGTTCAATGCATCTAGTGCATTGGACCTGTTAAGATGATTATATGTGGTCAACAGTAAACCATCTTAACAGATTTAGTGCAACTGGACACGAGACCCAAGTTTACCCATATTTTAGTATTATTTTTAATTCCAAACTACTACATTATTATCTAATATTATAGTTCTATATCTTATGAAATATACAAAAGTACGACAATGACATTTCTTATTGAATATATTGCTTTTCTTGATACATTTGTATATATCTACCAACTACTACATTTCTTATCTTTATATAGTATCTTATGTACCTTAGGTTCCCTTTTTAAAATATAGACACGTGGCTACCTTAACAGAAATACTAAATGGTGTCAGATCTAATTTCCCACAACGTGAGAAAACTCAACCCATCAGTCCTTTCTCTTTCACTTCCGTTGAGTTCCAGCAACAAAACTCTCTCAATCCCCTAATCCCTATTGGCTAGAAATCAAACCCTCTTGAACAAAAATCAAACAAAGGTGAGCCAATTTAATATCTCGAAGAATAATCTTGAGGGTACCTTTCGGGTTCAAGAGCGAGATGTACATTTTGAGTCTATTGGGTAACCCAAATCTCTGTAGCCCCACTTTGAAACCCTTGCTTCCTTGTTTGAAACCCAAATAGCCTTCGTCCCATGTTGTTTTAGTTATGCTAGTTGTTTGGGTTGTAATCCTAATTGTGTCTCTTGTGTTATGGTTTTACAAAACCAAATTTCTAGCATTTGGTACCAAATCCAAAAAGAAATGGAAGGTGATCGCCATAGAATGGGATTCAATGAGGAAGACATTTTTGCGTTTTAAAGAAAAGAAAATTTGATTGGATGGTTGGGTATATAAGGTGAAACTTAGATGGGTCAAATATTAGGAATTAGAACTTAATTAGAAGGCTTTGGGAAAAGAGAGAGCTACTGCCCTTGGGTTGGGTTTCTCCCTTGGTGAGATATAAATTTAACGTTGTAATATTTTTGTTAAGGTAGCCATGTGCCTATATTTTAAGAGGAGAACTTAAGATACAATATATAAGGTATTGTATCTAAGTTTTGCTATAAGAAAACAACTTACTTTTAATAAGCTATTAAAATTATTTTCTCCATAGAAATTGCAAAGTTTTCCATTCAAATAGATTATCAGCCAAATTATAATAATTAAAAAAAAAAATTTCCATTAACAATTTAAAGAGATTTTATTATGAATTATGAATTTGAATTTGATATTGCTTTGGATTAAAACTAATCAATCTGCCACACGATACACGTGTACACTATTAGTACATTTTGAAATTTCAGCAAATAGAGTCATTTTTATTTTTGTTTTTTGTTTTTCTTTGTTATTTATAAATATCTCTATGGGTATCTATTTTCGAACTATTAAGTTCGAATAATATGAGATAGTGTCGATCCTCCAAAATAAAGTTTGATAATCAAGACCAAAAGGATTGGTAACTCTATGGGAGTCCAGAGGCCATGAAACATCGAGCAATTAAATCGGAAGATAGCTAGTATCGAATGAAATGGGTCACTAATATTTTAGGGTGTAGCTCTGTGAAATTTTTAATTCTGCCGACAAACATTTTCAAGTAGATTTGTATTATAAAGCAAAAGGAGGGATCATACGTACCGGACAGACAGAATTTGCTTAGACTAGTTGAAGAAGTTACAAGTCCCACTCGTAACTCATTCTGTTGGAGTTGCAAGTTTGAAGTGAGGGATAAAATCTGATGCCAGAGTTTGCTTTTTGTGGATCACAAAAAATTCAATTAGAGTTAATAGAAATATATGTTAGTAGGACACAGCTTTCTGTGGAAATGAGAAACTTTAGCCCCGCCTATAGATAATGAAATGTGGCATGAATTTTCTTTTGCACACAAGAGTGAACACCACATCACATGAACGTAAATAAGAATGACCCAGAGAGAAGAGTTTTGGCTTATAAGAAACGGCCATTTTCACAATGAACTGACTATTAATTCTGCTAATTGCTAAAACGAGTCCTGTACGGTGACTTTTTGTCACTTTGATAAGTCAATTGGAAATTTCTGCGGAAGAAATTGAAAGTAGAATTCAAATGCCGCTTTCCTGCTAGTTATAAGTCTGATAAAAGTTTTCTTCCTAATTTTTTTTCCCTATTTTTTTTCCCTTTTAACTTAAGTAGTTAACAATTATGTTTGATTCATCGTGTACAAAACTAGTATTGGTTCAAATCAAATATATTGGATCAGATAATTTCCACCGTGTTTGGCACTCTCCAAAAATTATTTATTTTGCTAGATGTGATTAAGCTCAAAAGAATATACTTTATTATTATTTTTGGATCATTTAAATACACTACCTTAAGTCTTGGTTGAATTAATAATTATAAGCCTAATTGTTGTTTCTCAAATAAACTATATATTATATAAGTTTTGTAGGGACACGGATCGGGCCTAGACTCAAGTACGTGACAGGGCAGGCCCAAGTAGTCTAAACAATGAAATTTGTAGAGAGTTGGCTTGAAGCTTAGAGTTTTCAAGACAACGGAAAGCAATGGTATATGGGCTAAGTCCACAGTTGGTGTGCAATGAGCTAGTGGTGTAATTTTGGCTTTCCTCGGACGTGGGCCGAGGAGTCTCTGTCCTTGTTTCCCTTCTGCTACTTAGGAGAAAACTCTTTTTCTTGGAAAAATCGGATCTCGCTCCAATGGCCTGCCCCTCTCTATTTTTGCTCCCCCTTTTGCGTTCCTATTCATGGAGCCATAAATGCAGATCCCTCTCCCATCTATTGTTTTCTTGGAAACTTCCCCTAATGGCCATAAGGCTGATCCCCGTCCCCTCAGGGGTCACTTCCCCATTAATGCGGCCAGGTGGGTAGGTGTGAAGCCTTTAATGCGGTGATAGCAGTTTTATGCAGAGCACTTCCAACTCGTTCTCCCTCTTTTATGTTCCGTTGGAGCATATCATGGCTTCTTGGGCTTCAAGGGTTCTTCCCTAGGCATCATGGTGCACCTTTTAGCCCTTGTTTCTATTGTCTGAGGAGACCGTCTCCTCGGACTCTCCCTATTCGGCCAATGACCTGATCGGTGGGCTCTTGGGCCTTTGAGTTAGGTGACCTTATCCCCGCCTTGCAGCCCTTTAGGGGAGTAGTATTCTCGGACCAGGCCCAAGGCCCACATTGGTGTTTTGACACTTCTACCCCCACAATAGCCCCTCAAAATTTCATTTGACTCCAATCCGAGGAGGGAGATGAGTTTTTGACCTTCGAATCCTACCTTCACGTGATCTCTCAAGTATTGCAGGTGCGAAATCCACCCGCGCCTTCTGGAAAGGCTTCTGACGCTTCGTAACACGCAACGCCTGCATTAATTACACTGAGTAACTCCCTGTCACCCACCTTCAACGGTGAGATGTAGATCTAACGGCTAGGGTTTATTCCCAAAAATTTAAGCGGGATGTTTCTCACGAGCCACCGTCCTTCAATCATTCAAAAGCCTTTGGTAACCGTGACATCCGCCATTTCTCCCAAAGAGCAAATACATCCTGGAAGTGTTCCACCTTCTTCTCTTTCAAGAAGCTCTCAAAAGTTCGTACTTCCTTTCCCAGTAAGTTTCTCCTTTTCCTCGAACCTTTTTCTCCTCGGCTGTTAACCTTTCTCCCATTTCTTCGTAAATCTTTGCTCTGGTTATCGACCTAATGGGTAGATTTAAGTGTCTAGTAGATACGGCTTCTGGCATGGACGGATTCCGGGCCAAACACCACATTCCTCCGGATGTGAGTCTGGAATATTGGCCCCCAGAGGTCGTAGCAGATTCTAGGAAAGAGGGGCAGGTAGTCATCCCTATAATCGCCTTCCTAGATGGTGGGATGACACTCCCCATGAAGAATGTGACCAGTAAGTACCTCGTAATCATAGGTTGTGTCCTGATCAGTGTACACCCAACATGTGTTAGGATATTAGGTTGCGTCAATGCTCTAAATGAGCAGATGGGCTTACGCCTCACATGGCACGATGTCGTCTATTTGTATGAGAGAGACGTAAGCTATTACCTCAAGTCGAGGTCTAACGCCGTCAGGCTCATTTCTTGCCTGCCCAAGTCCAATAAAGGCATGAAAGATGACTATCTCATTGCCATCGGGAGGTGGTATAACGGTCCCCATTGCCTAGTGAAAAAGGGACAGCCAGGTGTGATTCCCTAGGATTTAGAAGTTTTGCTTTTAAAGTTTTGCCCCTTTTTTTGCTTCTTTAGGTAGATTCATTGCCATTTGATTCTTTCTTTACTTGATTTGTCGTTTGCACCTGACCATGTTTGGCTTCTCTGCTATGTTCCTTGCAAACAAATGGCACACGTCGCCCCGCTTGAGCGAAGTCAACGTCTCGGATCTTAACAGAGCCTTGAGATCCGAGGTCTTTGTGAACGAGGACCTACAGATGAGGGCGGCCCACCTCATATTGGGGTACGAACCCATATCGAAGGTTTTCCAAGAGGTTGATGACACTATCCTCGCAGGTGACCGGAGATGCTCGAGGATAGACGTCTTCCAACCCGAATTCCTTGCCCCTCGTGCTCTACCCTACGCACCATCCACCATCCTCTACGGTCGGATCGTTGAAGCACCCCTTTGGCAGCGAAGTGGGAAGATTAACTCGTCTGAGGAGAGTTTGCGGCTTCCCCCTTATCCTTCGACGAAGAAATAGATCGGTTCCACTTGGAGGAGGCTGAGAGACCTTTGAAGGGCCATGTGGTCAACATCACGGACGAAGAAGAGGGCAACTCGGATAGGAACTCCGGCATTGAAGGTTTAGTTATTGCCCGACCAAAAGATTCCTCCGAGGAAGACGACGATATGGCAACTTTGAGAACGCTCTTTGCTAGAAAGAAGGGTGCTCAAGTCTCCAAGGTGGATGCCTCGAGGTCCCAGCCGAGGTTGCCTCTGCCTTCCCCTCCTTCTGACCCACTCCTTCCCGCTTCAAACGTCCCAAAAAAGAGGAGGAAGGAGTGGGTCGCGTTGGCAAAAACACCAAAAATAGCAACAGCAAGTTGCTAAGGGCGGGGCACGAGCCTCATCTGTAGAGAGTAGGGAGTTCCGTGGGCAAGCCGAGGTTCACGGTGAGGAGTCCAGCTGGTTCCCTGTGCTAGAGGTGGACGGGGCACCGATACCTCTCCAAGCAAGCATAAGGGACTTCCGAGGGGTCACGCTCCTCATCTGGCCAATGCTCTAGAGCAGCCTCTCCTCTTGCCCAAGGATGTGGAGGATTTGGAGAAGATGGGTCAGACACGCCTCTTTCTTTCCCTGAAGAGGGACCTGGGCTTGGTACGTGCTATCCCATCCCCTTTTAATTCGTCGCCATTATCTTAAACCTTCACATGTCTAACTCTGCTGTTCATTTATCGAAATTCTCCTCCACAGGCCATCTAGGAGGTTTTTGCTGCCGAGCAATTAGTGGGGCACTACTAGAACCAGGCAGCGGCCGAGCAGGAGGCCAGGGTGGAGGTCGAGAAGGACTTGGGTCGCATTGAGGCGAAAAAGAGTGACCTAGCCGCAAAGCTGACCTAGGAGCAGAATGAGAGGAGGAGCTTGGATGCGGGCTTAAAGACCGCGGAGGCCCAGGTGGAAAACCAACGCAAGCTGCTCCACCAAAAGGACGAGGCACTGTCCAAGGCTGGGTAGGAGATTTCGGACTTGAAAAGGGAGCTTGCCAAGGCCAAAGAAGCGACTCACACCATAAGAGAGACCGTGGAGGCCGCCACCAAAGCCGCCTACAATGAAAGGGTTGAGACGACGGAGAATCGCCTAGCCGAGGAGCTAGCAGATTTGTGTAGGGAATACTGCCAGCAAGTTTAGGCGGAAGCCTTAAACGTGGCGGGAGTATCTGCCAACTCCGAATGGAGGGGAGCATAAAAGGTCTGGTATCCCGAGGATATCAGGGTTGTCGAAGACGCTCCAGCCATTTCGGTTGCTCCTGAGACTGCGGCCCCGATGCTGCCTCCTTCCTTCCAAGAGCAAGTCCCCCTACCAAAGAAGCTGCTGCTGCTGCTGCCGATAAAGGGGCCGAAAAGGGGTCGGACGAGCCAGCCGGCCAGGTTGTACTTCCTCCCAAAGCTAAAGACAAGGGGAAGCAAGTCTAGGTTCTGTCCGAGGCTGGGGTGAAAGGAGCTGAAGTGGAGGGCTAGGCCAAGGAGTCCTCAGCAAAGTTGGGAAATGATCCTCCACTAAAGATAAAGGGATAGGCCACCTCGAGCACCCTCCTTGCGTAGTTTTCCCCCTTAGGGAGTTTATCATTAATTATTTACCTTGTAATTTTCATTTCTAGCTTTAATGTAAACAGTTTTAATAACTTTCAGTGCTTTTCTTCTGATAATGTAACTTTCTTGATGAATTATGTTTATTGACGTACAATTTGTCTTATTGCATGTGAATCCTAAGTAACTCAACACCCCTTTTCGACATAATTGGGTTAACAAATAAATAGATAAGTGCGCAGAAGCATGTCAAAAAACAAGATAGGCGCGGTTTTACCATAAGAGCAATTTAGTCATGAGTAGTTTAACAATTACTTAAAAGACGAAGTGCGTGTTAAATTTCCCAAAGTAGAAGGCCCGAGGGCCTGGCATAGCCAAGGTTGACATTAACACTTAGTTAAAATAAACTGCATGTCAAATTTTCTTAAGGCAAGAGGTCCGAGGACCCGGCATAGCCAAGGTTAACATTAACACTTAGTTAAAATAAACTGCATGCTAAATTTTCCCAAAGTAGGAGGTCCAAGGACCCGGCATAACCAAGGTTGACATTAACACTTAGTTAAAATGAACTGCATGTTAAATTTTCTCAAGGCAGGAGATCTGAGGACCCGGCATAGCCAAGGTTAACATTAACACTTAGTTAAAATGAACTGCATGTTAAATTCTCACAAAACAGGAGGTCTGAGGACCCGACATAGCCAAGGTTGACATTAACACTTAGTTAAAATGAACTGCATGTTAAATTTTCTCAAGGCAGGAGATCTGAGGACCCGGCATAGCCAAGGTTGACATTAACACTTAGTTAAAATGAACTGCATGTTAAATTTTCCTAAAGTAGGAGGTCCAAGGACCCGGCATAGCCAAGGTTGACATTAACACTTAGTTAATATTGTGGATTAGCAAACTAAAAATTAACTCAACATAATAATAATTAAATAAGTAGCAAAAATTCATTCCATTAATAGTAATACCTTCTAAATTTATTTACATTTCAGGGCTATTTTACAGGCTCTTCATCTAGGTTAGCAAGTCGATACGACCCTATGCCAGCCACTGAGGTAATGTGGTAGGGCCTCTCCCAATTGGGACCCAACTTTCCCCACACTAGGTCCTTAGCGACTCCTACAACCTTCCTTAGGACTAAGTCGCTTGGAGTAAGGGGTCGTGATCTCACGCGGGAGTCATATCCTTGTTTAAGCTTCTGCTGATAGCAAGCCAGCCAAACCATAGCGTTCTCCCACCTCTCTTCGACCAGATCCAGCCCTTTCTGTAGCGAGACGTCATTGTTGCCTGGGCTGAAAGAGCGCGTCCTCATCGTCGGGAACCCCACTTCCAAAGGGATCACAGCCTTTGCACCATATGTCATCGAAAATGGGGTTTCCCCTGTGAACCTTCGGGGTGTAGTTCGATAAGTCCACAGCACGTGTGGCACTTCGTCTACCCATCTGCCCTTAGCATTGTCCAGCCTTTTCCTGAGCCCATTGATTATTGCCTTATTGACCACCTCAACCTGGTTGTTCCCCTACGGGTTGGCTGGAGTGGAGTACCTGTTTGTGATGCCGAAGTCTCCACAGTATTTTCTGAAGGCCTTACTGTCAAACTGTAAGCCGTTGCCCGAGATGAAAGTGCACGGGACCCCAAACCTAGTAATGATGTTCTTCTAGATAAACTTCTTCACATCTACGTCTCTGATGTTCTAGAAGGGCTCTGCCTCAACCCACTTGGTAAAGTAATCCGTCCCGACGAGCAACCATCTCTTGTTCCCCGCTGCCCTTGGAAATGGTCCCACTATGTCCAAGCCCCACTATGCGAACGGCCAAGGGCTGACCAAAGGGTTAAGGATGCCCCCAGGCTGGTAGATGTTAGGAGCAAACCTTTGGCACTGATTGCACTTCCTCGCGTAATCCTGCGCTTCTCTTTGCATGTTCGGCCACCAGTATCCCTATGTGAGGGCTCTATGGGCTAGGGACCTTCCTCCCGTGTGGCTACCACATATTCCCTCGTGCAACTCTTCTAAGAGCTGCTCTGTTGCTTCCGGGTGTACGCACAGCAGGTAGGGTCCCAAAAAGGAGCGTTTATAGAGTTTCTTGTCCTCGGAGAGCCAAAACCGCAGAGCCTTTCTACGGATTTTGTCAGCCTCAGACCTTTCTTCTGGCAGAGCGTCATGTTTAAGGAAGGACACTATTGGGTCCATCCAACTGGGTCCCATTCTGATCTGGTGAATCCGAAGGGCATCACCACCTGGTCCAGCTGGCTTGAATAGGTCCTCAACGAGAATGACCTGAGGTAGGCCTTGAGCCGAAAAGGTTGCGAGGGTAGCCAGTGAATCGGCGTGGGTATTCCCATTCCTGGAGATGTGCGATAATGCAAAAGACTCGAATTTGGACTGCAAGTGCTTGGCGCAAGTTAGATACTCCCGCATTCTCATTTCCCTGGCTTCCAATTTCCCTTTCACTTGCCCGACCACTAGCTGCGAATCCGAGAAAGCCTGCACCATTTTTCCCTCCATTTTTTGAACCATGTCCATTTCGACTAGCAGAGCTTCATACTCGGCTTCATTATTGGTGGCCGAGAATGCCAATCTCAAAGACTTCTCCACGACGATTCCTTCTGGGGATGTCAAAACTATCCCTATCCCTGAACCCTTCTGGTTGGCTGCTCCGTCCACATAAATCTTCCACACTTGGGATTTCTCGCAGGAGTTTACACCGACTGATTTTCCAGCCATTCCCTGTCCCTCAAAGTTTTCTTCCCAAGGAGGCTCAGCAAACTCAGCCACCAGGTCAGCTAGGACTTGCCCCTTCACGGAGGTGCGCGGCATGTACTTAATGTCAAAAGCTCCCAAGATAGTTCCCTATTTGGCGATCCTACTGGAGTAGTCTGCACTCCACAACACAGACTTAAGGCGGAGTTGAGTCAGCACGACGACCGTATGCGATTGGAAGTAATGCAAGAGCCGGCGTGTTGCATGCACCACGGCTAGAATCGCCTTCTCCAATGGTATATATCGAATCTCAACCTCCTACAAGGACTTGCTCACATAATAGACCGGCCTCTGCACACCATCATCGTCTCGTATTAGAACCAGGCTGACGGCGTGAGCAACCACGGCAATATATGCGAACAGAACTTCGTCTACATCTAGGCAAGACATAATGGGAGGCCGAAAGAGGTACTCCTTCAGCCGCTGGAAAGCTATGGAACATTCTTCGGTCCATTCAGATCCCTTCCACTTATTCAACAGCTAAAACAAGGGTCGGCATCTGTCGGCGGACCGAGAGATGAACCTATTGAGGGTGGCCATCATCCCTGCCAGCCTTTGGACTTCCTTTGGGTTCCAAGGAGGTTGTAGGTTGCAGATTGCTGCGACTTGGGCGGGGTTGGCCTCAATCCCTCTATGAGTGAGCATATAGCCCAGAAATTTGCCAGACCCCACGCTAAAGGAGCACTTGGAGGCATTCAATCGTAATTTGTGCTCCCATAACATTTGGAAAGTGTTGTTCAGGTTGGCCACATGCATAGGTATAGCCTTACTCTTCACAACCATGTCATCCATATATACCTCAACAGTTTTTCCCAACTGGGCTTTGAACATCCTGGTCATCATCCTCTGATAAGTAGCCCCGACATTCTTCAGGCCAAAAGGCATCACCTTGTAGTGATAGTTGCCAGTGGGAGTGACAAAAGCTGTCTTCTCCTGGTCCTCCAAAGCCAAAGGTATTTGGTGGTATCCCTAAAAGGCGTCCAGAAAACTCATCCGAGGGTGGCCGACTGTCGTGTCCACCAGCTGATCTATGTGAGAGTCTTTGGGGCAGGCCTTGTTTAGATCTATGAAATCCACGCAGACCCTCTATTTCCCACTTTTCTTCTTTACCACGACTGTGTGCGCCAACCACTCGGGATAGAACACTTCCTTGATAGCCCCAACTCTCTTAAGTCTGACAACTTCTTCCTTAACGGCATCGAAATGTTCCTTGGAAAAGTGCCAAAGGGGTTACCTCTTCGACATGGTAGCCGGGCTGACATTCAAGTGGTGGCAAATGAAGTTCGGGTCAATCCCAGGCACCTCGTACGCATCCCATGCAAACACGTCAAGGTTTCCCTTCAAAAATGCGACCAACTCCTTTCTTTCCTCGGTCGATAGTTGGACCCTTACCTGGAAGAACCTCTCTGGGTCGTTATCCACAAGAACTCTATCTAACTCCTCACACGTGGGCTCTTCTGCCACCGTCTCCCTAGCTGTGGCAAAAGAGGTTAATTACTGTGTGGTCGGCGCAGCCGAGGCCGAGGATTCAGACTCCGGCTTGCATAGAACGGCGGCTGTCAAGCACTGTCTCGCCGCGGACTAACTCCCGATAATTTCTTCAACCCGGCCGCCAAAAGTGAACTTCACCTTGGCATGGAGAGTAAAGGAGACAGCCCCCAAGGCGTGCATCCAGGGTCTCCCCACAATGGCCGTGTAAGGAGAGTAGGCGTCGACCACAATGAAATCCACTTCAACTACCGTTGGGCCTGACTGTACAGGCAACCTAATCTGCCCCTTCGGGACGACTGCTTTCCCCTCGAAGCTTATCAGCGGTGAATCATAGGCCGAAAGATCCTCTTCCCTTAAGTTCAACCCCTTGAACAGATTAGGGTACATAACGTCTACGCCACTTCCTTGGTCTACCATCACCCTCTTCACGTCGTAACCTCCTATTCTTAACATGATGACTAAGGCGTCATCGTGTGGTTCGATGGTCACCACTTTGTCCTCGTCCGAGAAGCTTAGAATTGGAGGTTCGCTACCCTTAATCCTTTTCGATTCAGAACTAGGGTCCTCGGCAAGGGCCCGTGCCACAGACATCACCCTAGAAGGGTAAGAACCAGTTCTCCCAAGAGCAGCGAGAATGACATTGATGGTCCCCAAAGAGGTCTCGAGGCATGATGGCCCTGATTTGCCAGCCCAGGATGTTCTCCCTGTCTATCAGGCCGACACAAGAACTATTTCAACTTCCCCTCCTTTGCCAATTACTCCAGGTAATTCCGTAAATTTCTGCAGTTCTCTGTCGTGTGGCCACTTTCTTGATGATACTGGCAATGGAGATTTAGGTTACATTTCGTTGGGTCACCTAACATTTTGCTGGGCCACCTGAAGTAGGGTTCATGACGGATTTTCTCAAACACCCGTTGTATGAGTTCGCGGAACACGGTACTGACCACCTACGTGGGTGTCGAACCAGGCTGCCCAACGAACTCTCTCCTCAGTCTATTGTTGTTGTATCGGTCCGACCTGAAATCCCTCCTCTCTTGAGGGATAGCCTTCGCCTTCCCCTTTCCTTGCAGCTGATCCTCCTCAACCCGCTTGTACTTGTCAATGCGATCCATAAGCAGACGCATGCTCTTGACAGGCCTTTTGGTCAGTGATTTCCTCAAATCATGTTCGTTTGGAAGGCCGACCTTGAAGGTGCTTATGGCAACCTTATTGAAGTCCCCATCGATCTCGTTAAACATCTCCCAATACTTGTCGGTATACGTCTTGAGGGTCTCTCCTTCTCTCATGGCCATGGGTAACTGTGAATCTAGAGGCCGAGGTACCCTACTACATGTGATAAAACACGAGTCAAATGCCCTGGTGAGCTCCATGAAGGAATCGACAGAGCCTGCTTTCAGGCCATTGAACCACCTCATCGCGACAGGTCCCAGGCTGAAGGGGAAGACCTTGCACATCAGGGCCTCATTCTTAGAGTGCACTGTCATTCTCTGGCTAAAATGGCTCACGTGTTCCATTGGGTCCGTTCGTCCGTTGTAGATGGTGAAGGTTGGTTAGGTGAACCGCCTCGGAAGTTTATCCTTCTCAATCCTCCGAATGAAGGGCAACTTGGAGATTTAGTGGAGCGCCTTACTCAAAGCACTGTTGGCTAAGCCCCTAGAGGAGGTCCTCTTACCCTTAGGGTCGCAATGGTACTCGTCCTCGTAGGAGGAGAACTTGCTAGGTGGGTTCTTGACCTGGAGCTACCGATGCTACTGTGAGTATCTGCTGAAGACTGGTCTGAAGGAGAGGGAGTGCACTGTCATTTCTCCCGACGTAGCTTCTTTTTCAAATGGTCAATCTTTCTTTGCATGGCCTTGACACTTTTTTCGCAGGAGGTTCTGCTCCCAACCCTTGCGTGACTCCTTTCGCGCGTATGTTCTGTGCGCACACTGGCTTCCCGATCTCTTTCCCGCTCTAGCTGCGAGAAGTGATCCTCGTGCTGGGACCCCATGGACTCTGCACGACATGAACCTGAGCCTTCCATGATGCTTCACATCCTTTTACTCAAGGCTTCCCACAGACGGCACCAATTGTAGGGACACGGATCGGGCCTGGACCCAAGTACGTGACAAGGCAGGCCCAAATGGCCTAAACAATGAAATTTGTAGAGAGTGAGCTCAAAGCCTAGAGTTTTCAAGACAACAGAAAGCAATGGTGTATGGGCTAAGTCTACAATTGGCGTGCAATAAGCTAGTGGTGTAATTCTGGCTTTCCTCGGACATGAGCCGAGGAGTCTCTGTCCTTGTTTGCCTTCTGCTACTTGGGAGAAAACTCTTCTTCTTGGAAAAATCGGATCCCACTCCAATGGCCTGCCCCTCTCTATTTATGCTCCCCCTTTTGCGTTCCTATTCATGGAGCCATAAATGCAGATCCCTCTCCCATCCATTATTTTCTTGGAAACTTCCCCTAATGGCCATAAGGCTGATCCCCGTCCCCTCAGGGATCACTTCCCCATTAATGCGGTTAGGTGGGTAGGTGTGAAGCCTTTAATGCGGTGGTAGCAGCTTTATGCAGAGCACTTCTCACTCAATCTCCCTCTTTTATGTTCCGTTGGAGCATATCATGGCTTCTTGGGCTTCGAGGGTTCTTCCCTAGGGTTCTTCCCTAGGCATCATGGTGCACCTTTTAGCCCTTGTTTCTGTTGTCCGAGGAGACCGTCTCCTCGGACTCTCCCTATTCGGCCAATGACCTGATCGGTGAGCTCCTAGGCCCTTGAGTTAGGTGACCTTATCCCCGCCTTGCAGCCTTTTGGGGGAGTCAGCGTTCTCGGACCAGGCCTAAGGCCCACATTGGTGTTTTGACACTTCTACCCCCACAAGTTTATAAACAAAGCCGTTTTTCAACTAAAATTTTTCATCTTTTTATTAGGATTTATTCACGTTGTTCCCTCTTTCCTTTTATTTTTTTATAATTATTTTTATTTTTACAGTATTAGCTATTTTATTTATACTTAATCATGTAATGCGTGCATAGAATTGTGTATTTGTTTGTAACATTAATTAATAAATTTTTGCTAATTACTAGTATAAGTTTTATTCACATCGATTTTTTCATTAAACCACGCATCACATTGGAATAATGCTTACACAATAATATTTTAGAGATTAGTAATGGAAAAGCAAATCAAGAAAGATGACAATGGAAAGAAAATGATCCAAGAATTAGGCACCAATAGGTCAAGCCCACATCCAATTAGATAAGTTTGGAAAGTTGTGGTATTGTAAACCACCTGAACTTGAGAAAGACTCTAAAGGTCCGTGTGGATACAACTAAAAACTAAAAACTGAAAACATTGTAACAAAATAATTTTTAAATGTGTGAATAGTGCAATGAGACCCATTTTTAATTAAAAAAAAGTAGTTGAAAAGTACGTGAACAGTGTATGAACAATGCAAAACAGTGCGTGAACAGTAACTCTTGTCCCCCAGAAACATGTGCAGAGGAAAAAAAAAAAAAAAAAGGAAGGCTGGAACGCGTCCTCCCAAAACATTAACGCTGTCATTCCTATCTAAACAATCACTAAGTATCCGTTTTGATACAATTATTTCAACGTCTGCGTTTTCCTCTTTTGCATTTTCCTTCTTTTATTTTTTTTTGGGCACGCGTTTCAGGAAGCAAAGACTATTCATGCACTGTGCATAAACAGTAGCCACAGTATTTGACTTTTCAGCCACTTTTCAGCACATCAGTAGGTCCCGTGCACTGTTTATAAGACCCACAAATTTCACTTTTCAGCAATTTTTTCATTAAAAATGGGTCCCACGGCACTATTCACACATTTAAAAATTATTTTGCTACAGTGTTTTTAGTTTTCAGCAATAAGTTCTATCTAAACGGACCCTAAATCAATGTCACTTATCAAAAAAGTTGTTCTAGTTCACTAGGGGTAGCGTGGACGTTGGGTTCAAGAAATAGGCAACAATATCTAAGGATTTCTCGCTAAATGCTAGAGTCCCACACTAAAATGCCCCTTTCTTCACTTCAAATCAAATATTTTGGATCAGATACTTTTCAAACCGTGTTAGACACTTCACGATATATTTTCTGCCCCGTTTACTGCGTTGCCTTGCCTTTTCCACATTGGAAGAACTTTAAAGCATGATCATTTTCCACCGTGTTTGACACTGCAATAAATATGTGTGTGTATGTGTGTGTGTGTGTGTTGTTACTTTGCTTTTTGGTTTTTTTCCACATTGACAAAGTTCCAACTAAGATGATTTGTCACACCATGGTTGACAAGAGGAGTAGCGTGGACGTTGGGTTCAAGAAATAGGCAGCAATATCTAAGGATTTCTCGCTAAATGCTGGAGTCTCACATTAAAATGCCCCTTTCTTCACTCCAAATCAAATGTTTTGGATAAGATAATTTTCAAATCGTGTTAGACACTTCACGATATATTTTCTACCCCGCTTACCGCATTGCCTTGCCTTTTCCACATTGGAAGAACTTTGAAGCATGATCATTTTCCACCGTGTTTGACACTGCAATATATGTGTGTGTGTGTGAGTTGTTACTTTGCTTTTTGGTTTTTTTCCACATTGACAAAGTTCCAACTAAGATGATTTTTCACACCATGGTTGACAAGATATTATAATTTTGGATGATGTTACAGGTTTACATCTACCTCAATGTGACACGAATGTATAGCTTGTATTAACTGTTGCTATTTTTGCTATGATTGAATGAAGGTTCTGAATTTCAAAAACAAAGTCATTATTGGGGACAAATATTCACTAATATGGTCATACCCAAATTGTTGTTGAGATTTCATCTGAACTCAAGATCAGCTCAACTAGAAACATTGCCAAGTCTAGGTATGGCTAAGAACTATGAAGCACAGGTGCATGTCCGGATTCAAGTGCGGGTGCGGGTGCAGATGCGAGACTCGACAATTTTTGCAAAAGTAGGATGCAGGTGAGGCGGGGTGCGGCAATTAAAAAAATTATTAAAAATATTTTTATTTATATTTTATATATATTGCTAAGCATAAATTATAAAATTATATTTTGAAAATACAATTTTATGATTTTACAATTATAATTGAAACTATATTTTACAATTTTATGAAGGGGGTATCGGTGTTATGATCTTATTTCTCATCGTTTTCGTATCTCCCGCAATGTTGTCTTTTGGAAACATCGTCTTTTTGTTGAGCTCTCTCACTTCCGTGCCTCCCTATCTTCCTCCTTTGTCTTAGATCTTTTTCCAGATGAGGCACATATTCCTTCTGTAACTACTCCTAATCCTCCTGTAGTTGCTCCTAATTCTCCTATAGACTTCTCTGTCCAACCACCAAATATCATTGATTCCTTTCCTAGTTCACCCTTTAATGAACAGGTGGAAGATGAACAGGTCGAAAATGAGCTACCCAACCCCAACCCTAGGCTTGGGTCCCCTGCACCTGCTCCGCTTGAAGATCTTGCACAAAACATTCCACCTCGTCACTCAACTCGAGTAAGATCCATTCTCTGTCCAACCACCAACGTTTGCCGCCGCATTATCTCACCGAACCTTCGTTTGCCGCTGCACTATCTCGCCTAACCACTGTCTGCCACTGCACTACCTCGGATGTATTGATTTTATAATGAGTTTAAGTAAAAGTTTGATGTGACGTGTACTTATTGGCTAGTGTAAACCAAAGGGTTTGCACCCCGTCCTTATTGAATTTAATCTCTTACATGTATTGCTACATTAGTTTGTAAGTTTTATGTAATAAAACTTGTTATAAATTTAAAATTTTTCTATAATAATAATAACAAAGGCTTGAAAAGTGATTAAAAGTGTTACAGGAGCTAAAAAGTAAAAACAAAGAAGAGGCCTTGGTAGAATTTATTACAGTGTTAGTGGTTGTTTAAACTTTAAAGTAGGGTTAGTTCTTTTTAGTTAGACAACAAAATCTTACAATATTTTCACAATAAATTAAAGTGTTAGTATGTTATAAGTCAAAATAAAATAAAATAAAATAAATTATTTGTGGTCTATCCCCTAAAAATAAAAATATTGTAAAAATATTGTGAGATTTTATTGTCACTAGTGTCAGATTTTATTTATTTATATTATTATATTTTGGTTTGTTCATGGAATGGCAAACAGGAGGGGCAAAGAACATAACATATAATAGGACTTCATAGGATTTTTAGGACAAGTCAAAGGGGCAACTGCGCCCTCTCGCCCTTGGCTCCGCCATATTGTATATATATAACAATAGAACCTCTTGATGTTTTTATCCTGATTCTTTTCTCTTCTTTGAATAAGAAACTCAGTTTCTTTTCTCAACTTGTAACCCTTTATTTTAAGGACTTGGGTTAAGTTCAATGCATCTAATGCACTGGACCCGTTAAGATGATTACATATGGCCAACAGGAGACCATCTTAACAGATTTAGTGCAACTGGACACTAGGCCCAAGTTTACCCATATTTTAGTATTATTTTTAATTCCAAACTACTACATTATTATCTAATATTATAGTTCTATATCTTATGAAGTATACAAAAGTATGACAATGACATTTCTTATTGAATATATTGCTTATCTTGATACATTTGTATATATCTACCAAATCAAAATATACATATAAATAGATGTTTTGCAAACAAAACACAAAATATAATATTAAGAATTTTCGCCCAACAATGACTAACTTTCACCAATTAAGAAAATGGGCAAAACTTAGATACAGTATCTTATGTACCTTAGGTTCCCTTTTTAAAATATAGACACGTGGCTACCTTAAGTAGTTAACTTGGGATGTCTTTTTTGATAAATTCACAGGACATAATAAAGTGCAGTATATTTGTTGAGTTATGACTTTCTCATTTATCTTAATATGCTTGGGATGGAAAACTGATGCAAATTTTTTGTTTTTTTTTTCATTTAAACTGTTACATTGTGACTCTGAGAATTCCTAATGGACGGACTTAAAAGTTTTTGATGAAGAATAGGAATGTCATGTCAAAATAAGGGACAATGGACTATTTACAAATCCACTCCTTACATGTTTGACTATTTACAAATCCACTCCTTACATGTTTGAGTTTATCATACAATTATGTAGGAGACCATTTCTTCTTTTTCTCATAATTGAATTCATTTGTAAGTAAACCCAGCCCAGCTTAAGAAGAGCCCAACCGTTGATAACATATAAATAAAAAATAAAAAAGTTGTTTTCAGCCCAGTTTAATCAAACGGCCCAAATTGCCTCATCTAACCACACCAACGCCATAAAATTGAAACAAAATTGGCCAGCCAGAACTAACCGACGAGCGTGGCAGGTTTGGGTCAAGGATTGATAAGTCTAGATGAGACTACAGAGGGTGTGAGAGACTGAGGATTTGAACCAAAATATAGTTATTATTGGATTGCTCTATAAACACGATAATATTTTAGTGATTAGTTAGCTTTATTTAAGTACAGGATCAAATTAAGAAAAGAAAATGGGACAGGAATGGGTCCCGTAAAATTGCTAATACTTGCCCTCATAAATATCTAAGTTACGAAGATCTGGTGGTGGTGGTGGTGGTGGTGGTGGTGGTGGTGGTGGTGGTGGTGGTAGGCTTTCATTTTTTTTTTGATAATCAGGCTTTCTTTTTTCAAGCAGCCGATATTCTAACACTTAGTTCAATGTACGTGATTAACCAAATTCCATATAGCATGTATATGCAACTAAAGAGCATAATTTGACAAGAAATTTCACATGAATGTTCAAAATATAAAAAATGTACAATCTAATGGCTATGTTTTTAAAATATGTAGCTATGTTAATTTTTTTAGAAAGAGTTGTAGCCAAGGGCGGAGGTAGGGGGCAATTCTCCCCCCCCCCCCCCCTCCCAAAAAAAAATCTTTATAGTATTGCAATTGACAGTACTTGTCATTTTGACCTCAAACGTTCCATACTCAAAACAATATATATATATATATATATATATATATATATATTGTCTTTTTACATTAGAAATAACACAAACGTTACACAGTTTCATACTTTTTTCTTTTCTATTTTTTTTTTTTTTTTTTGCCATAGACCAAAATTTTAACTTCTTGGTTCTTATCACTTAAAAGAATAGAGAAAGAAATGTAGAATTCTACTTAATTTTTTAAGAGTATTCAAGGTCATGAAAGCACAACTTTACAAGTATATTTCTATATTCTTAACACTTTTACATTTGATTTATTTTAAGAAATTAAATCACGTGTTTAAATTCAATATCTTTAAATTAATCTCTTAATTCGATTGTTACTAACTATGAAGTGATTTTATTTATTTTAATTATATAAAATGTGTACTCGTAAGCAATTGAGATTATGGCAACGCCTAATCACAATAATGATTTTCAAATCAAATTCTAAACGAACTTGTATCGATGTATATTTTGCAAATCATTCAATTGAGTAAATTAATCTAGGTATGCATATATAAATTTGAAAGCTCAATTAGTGTGAAAACACTAATACTTGTTTAGACCTCCAATTTTAAATTACGGCTTACTTGCTTTTACTCTAACTTATCTAAGTACTAAACAAGAGTAAATGAAACGCAATCACCAAAACTACTCTCTAAGCCATAAGCAAGCAAGCAATAATAAATATAAATCTTAAAGAGTAAGAAAAGAGAGATACAAACACAAGATAACTCCAAAACGTGTTATCGAAGGGGAAACCAAAGAACTTGGCGAAAAATCTCTCCGCGACCCTTCAAGTCGAAACGATCCACTAGTGAATAAGTTGGAGTACAGGAATATCAAAAAGACCCTCCAAGCTTAATCTACCCAATGTACTTGAGTCCTCCAAGCTCTTACTACCAATGAACTTCTCGAAGTCTTGTCTTCATTAGCTTTCCGGATCCCGCAATACCGTCCGATTGCATCTGCCAAGCCTCACTGGCTTCTTTTGGCAAATCCCAAATGCTTCCCAAGCTCTGATACACTCTCTATACTCTGAATAGGTGCGGATTGTGATTAGGTACAAATCTGCTCTCAAGGTATAACAGTGGGAGAGGGAAATGAGAAGAGACTACTAAGTAATTCTCACTCAAGGATGAGTAGCTCTCTTTAACAAGAGTGGGTGTGTTGTAGAAACCTCTCTAGGGTTTTCTTCTGAATAGCCACTTTATACTTTTGTGAGCAATGAGATATATAATATGAGTGAAGGGTATAAGAGTCACACTAAAAATCCTCCAAGCAAAGAGTTTTGGATATCTCGCAAGGTGGCCTTTCTCGCGAAATACTCGAGAAATGGCAAGCTGGTGTTAGGATATATGTGGAACTTGTTATGAACATATGTCATTTAGAATTAGCTAATCCTTTGACAAAATGCACTTTACTTGCAATTGGGTAGATCTAAGATGTATTTAATACTTCAAGGAACAAGAGTCCGAGTTCGAGTTCGAGTCCAAGTCCAAGTATTGAAGCCATGCAAATCTGTCCAAGAATCAAGTGAAGAAGTGTTGTTCATTAAAACTCGACAGATGTATCTATCAAGATTTAATATTTAAAGCTCGAAAGATAGCTCAAACAGATCCTTATTTTGTTGAAACTGAAAACTTTTTGCTAAAATGACTTAAATAAAGGTAAAAGTTATTTAAAAAAGTATAGTGAGACCCATGAATAATACTAAAAAATGCAGTGGAGCCCATAAATAGTAGCAAAAATAAGCTGAATAGTAAAATAAACTAGCAAAAATAATTTTTGCCAAACACACACGGATTTGTTTGGAATCTACTTATTTTGCTGAAACTGAAAATTTTTTATTTAAAGTACTGTAGATAAAGGTAAAAGTTAGCGGAAATAGTACAGTAGAAGTCTTGAATAGTACTAAAAAGTGTAATGGAATCCATAAATAGTAGCAAAAATAAGCTGAATAATAAAATAAATTGGTAAAATTGATCATGCCAAACAAACATTCAGATGGTTTAGTTTCAAATGTTTGGCTTAGCTATATATATATATATATATATATATATATATATATAAAGTCGTATAGTAGATAAGCTTCTTACATTTTCTATTGTTATCTCTTGTGCAAATATCATGCTTGTAATTATTATATAAATGAAATACACATAGAAAGGCCTGTCGATTTGAGCCAGCTTCCATTCACACTATTCTTTCAAACTTAGGATCAGAGCCATCAAGTTAACACCACTATGGCCTCTCCTAACTCAAATACTTCCAATAGCACATTTGTTCCTCACAATATAACCTCTTTTGTTTCAGTGAGGCTTGATGGTTCCAATTATTTCAATTGGACAACTCAGTTTTTGCCCATATTACGCAGCTATGATCTGCTGGCATAATTGATGGGTCAGAGGCCTGTCCTGCTCAATTCATCGCTGATGCTGAAGGCAAATCAATAGCTGTAGTGAGTCCTGCATACATTATCTGGCAGAAGAAAGATTAATTTTTACTAGCTTGGTTGAATTCCACATTAACTGATAAGATTTTGTCTACTGTTTATGGACAAAACCATGCCCGCCAAGTCTGGACTCACTTGGCTAACAAACTTGCACCTCAATCTCGGTCGCATATATCACACTTGAAGCGTCAGCTGCAAACTCTTAGCCAAGGGTTGAAAAGCTGCTCAGATTATCTACTCACCGCTAAAAGTTAGGCTAACCAACTTGCTGCTGCAGGCAAACCAGTTGATGATGAGGATTTGATTAGTTATGTGGTGAGTGGTGTTAATATTGCTTACCATCCATTCATCACAGCGCTAAATTTAACCACGAGAGAGTCTCCTATCTCCTTTGATGACTTTCAAGCAGAGCTATTGAATTATGAACAATTATTGGATAAACAAACCAAGGCTGTTCAACATGAAGGTGGACAATTTGCCTTCTTTGCTCTTCCCACAGCACCCGTATCATCTGGTGGTATAATTTCTAGTTCCTCTCCTCAATATTTTACAATTAATCATTCTCCTTGTCAGATTTGTGGTAAAACAAATCATCAAGCCCCTGATTGCTACCACCGTATGGACTTCTCGTATCAAGGACGACATCCACCTTCTCAATTGGCAGCTTTGGCAGCCCATACTCATGTTAACACTGAATGGAACAACTTTGGTGCCTTGACAGTGGTGCAAACAATCAATTTATGGCCAAGAATTTACCATTTCAGCAATCATTTGTAACTGTTGGAAGTGGCTGTAACTTGCAGATCACCAACACTGGTTCATTACTGCTTTCTACTTAATTTGTCCTACCAAATATTCTTCTATGCCCACAAGCTTCTTCAAACCTCCTCTCTATTCAAAAAATTTTCCAAGATAACCATAATTATTTCATTCTCACTGATTCATATTTTATCATTATTGATATGCAGACCCAGGCAATCCTTCTGCAAGGGCCGAGTGAGGAAGGACTTTATCCCATTTGTTAGGACATATGTAGTTCAAGTTGTTAACATATGTCACTATTTTATGTAATTGGCTTATCCTTTGACAAAACGCACTTTACTTGTAATTGGGTAGATTTAAGATGTGTTTAACGCTTCAAGAAACAGTGTTTCAAGATTAAGTGTTGAAGTCATCAAGTCTGACCAAGAAACAAACTGGAAAGTGCAAGTTACTAAAGCTCAACATCTGGTCTCGACACATGCATCTATCGAGTTTTAGAAGCTGTTTCAGCCTCGAGACTCGACAGATTCTCGACACCTCTATCTGTCAAGATTTAAAGAAAACAGATTTTCAGTTCTGTTTTAATTCCAATTCGTGAATATATCTTTGGGACTTCTTTTCTCCTAACCCTAGACATATAAAAGGATTATTTTAAGGGCCGTAAAAGGGATGCAAGTTGCACAAGCATTGAGTAATTCTTGTTCATGCAATTTGTGATCAACGACAAAGTTCATGCCCTAGTTCATCTCTTGTGAAGAAGTTGTTATGTAATATGCACCATAAGGTTTTGTAACCAAGCATCTTCTTGACCTTCATCATGTGGATGATTTGAAGAACTTTGCAGCCAACAACTCTCTCTCTAGTTAGTGAATTGAAGTCGCGTACTGGGATCCGCGCAATTGGTTAGTCACGTACTTAGGAGCCGTGCATTAAGAGGAGAAACTGTCACTACAGAGCAAGTCCAATTGGGTATTGGGGTAAGGGTTCAACTATAGGTTAGTAAGGTACTAGGATTCCTTGCTTGTAACCACTTATTGTAATAATAGTGAAATTTCGAGAGTGGTGACCTTAAATCACCCAGTGGGGTTTTTGCTGTCAGGTTTTCCCCATTCGTAAACAAATCACCGTGTCTTTTATTTACCGCTGCATACTTTAGTTTTAGTGATTTGTTTGTGTTGCCACGTGATTTTGCATGTAAACTTGATTAATTAATAATTCGGCTAATTAATCAATTTAATTAATCACAAGGGGTCAACGCATTTGTAGCCTTTCACCATTTATCTCAAGAAATTCCAAGCTAATAAATCAAAGTCACGTATTGCTTTGTTGTCTCGATTTACTGCTTTACTAGGTGTCACCGCTTCACTTTAGACATGGAATGCTTGCCTTGCATCCCTCAGAATCTACCATATACAAGTTAATCAAGTTATCTTTAATTCCCCTTTTAGGTCCTATAAAATTTGATGGTTATGTGAGTCTTGTCAAGTGTCTAAGAGTTAAAAACTTCCATTTTTTGATTCATATAGAGTTTTCACATCCCCCTTGCTCTTGTGCATTCGGATGTTTGCACATCTCCAGTTGTGTCTAATGGAGGATGCAAGTTTTATGTTATGTTTATTGATGATTATTCTTGTTTTACTTAGATGTATCCATTACCTCAAAAATCTGATATTTTTGTGTTTGGTTGAAAATATTTTCTCTTGTAAAATTAAACAATTCCAAACAGACAATGGTGGTGAATATCTATCAAATAATTTTAAGCAATTTCTTAAAACACACGGAATTCTTCATAGGCTAACATGCCCTAATTCGTCTGAACAAAATGGAATATTCGAAAGAAAACATTGAGATATAACTGAAACCGGATTAAACACCCTTAATTAGCTCAATCACACTTACCTTCCACATACTGGGTCGATGCCTTCTTCACTGTTGTTTACTTAATAAACAAAATGCCTACGCCTGTATTCAATAATACTTCACCTTATTTCAAACTAGCTTTTGAACCCGTGCAAATGCGCTGGAATTACATAAGAACATGTATTTTCAGGTTCTCCAAAAAAAACAATACATCTATTTTTCAACAAAATAAAAATAATAATAGTGAAAATTTTGTAAGAGGCACAAATTAATTTCGGTACATAGAAATCATTAGAATCTAAGAAAGCAAATATATTCAAATATTTTAAGGTAAATATTAGGAGTGAACATTTTCTTACGAAAGTCTTAGTTAAATCAATTTAATTAAATTGATTTAACAGTTTGTGAGTCTAAGTTCAATTAAATTCACATTAGGAAAAAATGACTAAATGGGCTTGGAATATATAATAGTTTGTGAGTCTTCGCACATCCAACAGTAAATTTCCCTAGAACCATATAACATAGAGCGACCAAGCAAAAACAGCAACAATTTACAAAGCTTTAGCAGCTTGCTTCAAACCCACAGCAAACAGATTCGCCTTAGTTCTAAATTTTTGGGATCAGTTATGAATCCTGAACAGATTAGCCAGGATTGGCCATATATATTCTTTTTCTCCATTTTATTCTATCCAAAGTCATAGCTTCTGTTACTTCCTTAATTGACATGTCCCTACTTCTACGAATGTGATTTTTAATCTTCCTATATCCTGTTTCGTTCCTTAACTTGAATCAACTCACTCTTTCTTACCAATGCATTAATCTCTCAAACATTATGAACAACCTCATGAAAAATAATGCAAAAGATAAAGCTTGTTAGCTAGCAACCAAGGTTCTAGGGGGAGGGTGGAACCTGTCCCCTGTAATCTTAAAATAATCAATTCAAAATCAGACCAAGCCCGCGGAATATAAACTAAGCTACCGAGCCTATTGATAATTGGAACAAGCCCAAGGGTAATTGGACACCCACAGATATACGTAACACAATCACCTTGTGAGCAACTCGTGAAGGTACAGGTAATGGCAGTACTGGTGGCTGAGCTTCAGCTGAAATTGGCACTGTTGGTTCTGATGATGACGACGAAGAAGATACTTGAACCACCCCTACATTCTTATGCGCTGTTTGTGAAGTTTGAGACAAAGAAACTGCAGTAGGTACAGACTGCAACAGCTGACCTGGAGTTATCAACGAGGGAGCCGGTGTTTCTGTTCGAATAGAATTGGATGTACCAACAATAGACAAGGTAGATTGAGACAAGGTTTGATAAGACAGGGTTGGACCAGAAATTGCACTAAGTTTGTTGGAGATTGGTGGTACAATCGCACTTAAATCCGGAGTAGATGTAGCTAAAGGAGCCAGAGATGGCAAACTAGAACTAAGTGTGACTAATGGAAGGCCAATAATAGGCGGTGCCTTGTTAGGCACTGAGTTTCCTAATGTTTTAGAAGCTAATGTAGCTGAAGGCACAGGAGGCAGAGTTGATGGAGCTAAAGAACTAGAGCTTAAATTCAGGAAACTAGAGCTAGCTGGAGGAAATAAAGATGGAACTTCAGTAAGTTCGAACTTTGAAGCCCCTGCGGGTAGAGAGGTGTTAAAATTAGGCTATTGCATCGGCTGCTGCATTAAAGGGATTGAAAGCCCTGGTGGTGGACGAAGCACAGATTGCTGATGCAAATGAGGGAGCCCATTTGGGGGGCCATAGTATCCTTGCCAATCCATTGGCATGGCAAGGCCACCACCATTTGCACTAGGAGGAGGTGGTGTAGCTGCCCAAGAACCTAGATTCGGTTGATTCAAAGGCACGCCACCATGGAGTCCCAATTGTGCAGTATGGGAATTAAGATCTGTCAAAGACCCACTAACAGCAGGAGGCTAGCTTGTAGATGTAGAAACCGAGCGAGGATAATGAGACTGCATAAAAATTAGAAAGATTTAGAATGGCAAAGCCTGATTTAACCTGTAAATCCTGCAAAAAGAAGCTTATAGGATGTTCGGGTCTTTCTACTTTCATAAATATTAACCATCATAATAGACCAAGTACAAAGCTGAGTATTGAGATATTATCTGTTCAGTCCTTTAAAAAAATAAAAGAAGGCAAAATCTCAGCATGTAGCATGCAAGATGCAACAGTCATTCCAGCCAAAGGCTAAAAGCCTAAAACCCATAAATTATAACGTAAAAGCATTACAGCTTAGGCCTCTTATTGTCTGTCATCTCATCTTCTGCAAATCTGGTAATTCTCAACTCCACTGTGATCTATTTAGAGAACTATCTAACTCGAAATTTAAATTCTCACCATGCACACCCAAAAGGCAAAAGAACTACTCTTTTTAAGGGTCATTAAGAGCAAACGCCAAAGCATAGATAAAACTGCATATTTTAAAGCACTCAAACTAATGAAACATTCAAGGGCAGAGTTGACACAAGAACCACTAGAAACAACGTATTGAATCTCTTCCAAAAGCATGATTGACTATTGACATTATTGAGCCTTACGAGTTGAATAAACATCATAGACAAACATTGAGAGCAGATAAAGGGCATTTATGCCTTAGATACCCTGATATCTCTCCCACGGAAGAGTATTTATTCGTAAATTTTGTCGCCCGGAGGAACTTGTGGCCCATCCTTTTTTCTTCTGTCTGTTCCAAATGATCGTACTGCCACATGAAAAAAAGTAAAGACAAACCACCATTAATAACCCACCTGAACATATCTTGAATATATAAATTAATTATGGGAAATGTTAACCATGTTTGTTAACGTTTTATTTTTTGTGTTTCACTCAAAAAGAAAAAAAATAGAATTGTCAAAAAATTGCTAAAAGAGATAAAAAAAAATTATCAAAAATTGAAAAATTGCCAAAAATATTGAAAAAGTTACCGAAACATTATCCAAAATTATGTTGTAAATGGCCACCTTACGGTGTCTGTTAACACTACCCATTAATTATAATGGTACATGAGAATAGAACCATTTACTGATGAATAGTGAATACACATTATGGCCCAAAATACACGAGAAGGTGCTCGAATTTCCAAGATCATAAGAGACCTTGACAGCGACACAAAGATTATCTCATCATGAACCTAAAAATCATAAAATATAGAACAATTTTTTTTACTTAGACAACCTTACGTTGTAACTCCCCTCGGTCACATTTTAAACTAAACCAATAAATTAAATCTTCTGATGATTGCAAAAATGTCTTTGTTTCCTCCAAACCAATTCAATTTGATGGAAAATTCCTTCAACGCAGCACGCGGTGATTGCAAGCGTATACAATCAAAGAATCCAAGGAGCTCCACTAGTTTTTCGATAACATATAATGGTCAAGTGATCGATAACAAGCACAATTCAAACATAACAGAGACAAATTCACCAAAACAGTACCAAATCGATATGTTAAAATTTGAAAATAAATAAGACAAATATGCACAAAGTATTTGAATGTGACACTAATGCTAGACCTAAGGAAAAATTAAAAAATTAAAAAAATTAAAATAAAAAGAGGAGAAAACGGTACCGTTTGGGAGTCCAATACTGGACTCATCAGTCATCGGTGTTGATGTTGTAGAGAACGCCACTCTTTGAAGTCAAGCTCATCAAGCTCCCTATGTACGAATCGGCCCCTGAGCGTGAGTATCATTAATAGGGTTCTGACTTATTTTGGGAGTATCATTAGTAAAATTAATTATTATGGTAGTTTTTTATGTTGATACTTGATATAAATAATTTGGATTGAATTGTCAAAAAATAAAAATTTACAAGTTCCTTTGGGTTTTATTACTCATGCTTTGGACCCTTTGGAGTTTGCAGCGAGACAAGTAATTTAAGATATTATACACATTGCATTCAAGTGCAATTCTCTTAGGGCAAGACTTAGATACAATACTTAAATGCTATTCTTTAGGTTTCCATTTTAAGATTTTGTCATGTGGATTTTTCTCAATATATTGACTCTTTGTGATTAATTAATTAATTAATTACCCAAGTTTATTAATTAATTAAATTAACATGCAATGCACGTGGCAGCACAAACAAATCACCAACTAAAATATAATACAACGGAAAATAAGTTGACACAATGATTTGTTTACGAATGGAAAAAACTTACACGGCAAAAAACTTTATCGGGTGATTTTAAAATCACCACTCCCGAGAATTCACTATTATCACAAAAAGCAGTTACAAGTAAAGGAATCTTAATACCTTATACCAATCTACAGTTGAACCCTTACCCCAATACCCAATTGAACTTGTTTTGTAGTGACAATCTCTCCTTTTAATGCACGGCTCCTAGTACGTGACTAATTAATAGATGCGCAGATCCTAGTACGCGACTTGATCACCAACATAAGAAGGACGTTGGTTGCAAAGTTTTTTAGTTCATCACACGATAAAGATCACGAAGTTGCTTGATCACAAAACCCTACGATGTACAAACATAACAACTTCTTAAATAGAAAGATGAACTAGGGCATATGTCTCTAGTTCACAATATGCTTGTGAAAAACTCTTGCATTAAGTTTCATCCGCTGCGACGGCCCTTGATCTTTTTCCTTAATTTTTTAGTTTTTTATGTTTTGAGACGAGAGAAACATAAAAAGATAACAAAAATACAAATTTATCCTTGTTTCTAACAAAGATGTGTAATAGGAGACAAACGAAGCTAACTTCAAGTGGATAAAATGCTAGTTTTTAAACCACAGGTAAGTAAAGTGTTTTTCAACAAATGGGCAAAGTGTAATATCCCCAAAAGAAAATGATACTATTTGTCAAAGGCTTTGTAACTGAATTGACACTTTCTCATACAAAAAGTACTTAAGAGTCTAGGAGAAAAGATAAAAATAAAAATAAAAAAAGGGTACAAATCTAAAATTAAAAAATATTAGAAGTGAAAAAAACAAAATGACTTTAAAAGTCTGTTTTGATACAACTTATTTTGCTAAAAATTGAAAACTGAAAATACTATAGTAAAATATTTTTTAAATAAGTGAATAGTATCATGGGACCTGTGAACAGTGCATGAACAGTGCACTTTGTCTCCTACACAGTAAATCCATGTGTACAAACAATGCAGTTACTGTTTATACACATTGAAAAAAAAAAAAAAGGCAAACGTGAGAGAATAATGTGAATCCAAAAGCACACACGGTTTACTGTTCATTAGCCATAAATAGTAATTTTAGGCCAATAAACAGTACTTTTAGGCGTGAACAGTATTTTTTACCTATTAAAAAATTATTTTACTATAATATTTTTTAATTTTTAATTTTTAATTGTATCCCAACGGAACCTACGTGTAAATTATAATTTAATCGAGTATCTATATATTTATTTTTGCTGAATATCTAGTGGTATTTATTTCCAAACCTTCGAAATCACACTGGGAATCTTCGAAGTGTTGCTAAGTGCTAAACAATAAAACACCCACCACCAAATCACATCACAGTGAGTCCCCCAAAACAACTTTCCCATAACATTGAACCCTTCTCATTAATCGCATTTTCCTCTACTCTAAATCCCAACTGTGGGATTCATTTAATACAAGGAGCCAAGGAGGTAACTTGGTGAGGTTTAGTACTTGAACCCAGCGCGTGAAAATATTAATGCGCACGAAGTGTTTGATTAAATGCCTCACTGATGACTGCTTGGACATTTTTGCTTTCAGGGACGATTTGCGTATCATCAATGATGAGACTATACGATGGGGTCAAAGAGATTCTGAAGATTCAGAAGTTCCGGAGAATTGTGTCTTATACCGGATTCTACTGCTTTGCAGCTCTCGTGAGCTATGCTTACACGAGTAATACGTGAGTCTAGTTCCACTTCAAACTGCTTTAACTTGGTCTTACTGCTCATGTTGTTAATGACCCTTTTTTTATATTTGGGTGTTGCAGAACGAGAGCTGGGTATTCTAGAGCTGACCAATTCTATGCATCTTACCCAGCTGGAACTGAACTGTTAACGGACACGGCTAAGGTTTGTGAAAATAATAGTATGATTTAAGATTTGTACTTTGTTGTTTTTGTATGTGAGTTATGTTTTTTTAATTGATGTTACATTGTTCTTTGATCTGATATGGATTTATATATTTATTGGTGGTTATATTTGAGTTTGTGATTTGTTGGTAGTTATATAAAGCTGCACTTGGCAACTGCTTTGAAATGGAAGAGTGGGGTCCGATTGAGTATTGCATCATGGCGAAACATTTTGAGCGGCAAGGGAAATCGCCTTACGCATATCATGCAGTAAGCACTGGAATCTGCTTATCCAATAGACATGGTTTTTGCATCTCTATGATAGGAATTCAGTCACTTTTGTTTGTTTATAAAAACTTATTAACGGTCAACATCCATTATTGGGGCTATGTTATATATATAATCATTAAATTGATGCCTAAAGATGTAGATTTGTGAAATCTTGAAAATGTTGTTATACTATATGATTGTATAGCTCTCATTTTCTTCAGTGATCCTGTTTTGGTGAAATTGGTATTGTACCTTCAATTGATAGGTAAAAGTTTATCATAGGCTTTGTAGTTTGCGATCACAGTCAATTTTTCAATGACTTCTTACAAATTCTGGGCTTTTCTTTTAGTCAGAATGACATCTGACAATCCTGAAATTCTCTTTGGGGTAAGTTAGTGTGACAGGGTCCCGAAGATGAGCTTTTACAATAAGGCTAACTGACAAATAAGAGTACAATGATTCCAGGAATACTTGGGTTTGACACTCTAGGTGTAGCTTGTGGTATTGGCTTCAAACAGAGAACTAATATTAAGGAGTCACATGCTGCAATGCATCATAGCCATGCTAGATTTAGTTAAAACTTGCTAAAAATCTTCAATGCAGGAAACAGGCTATAGTATACTGAAAGATTTCATTTGCACAGTTAAGGTGTTCTTTTTGTCCAGATATTAAATGATGTCTTCCTCTCCATTCCCTATTTCCACCTGAACTACTTCTAAGTACAATTCCCTTCCAAATATTTGAATGACTATTGTTCATGTGCACATATCATTACCTTTGAAACTTGCTTTGATAATATCATTACTCATTACTATACATGAAACGTTATAGTGATGCCTAGTGAATAAGGTCTGCATGGACTGAAACTCCAACGCTGTAGTGCTCTCTGACTTCTCCTTTTTATTCCATGCTTGCAGCAATACATGGCACACCTTCTCTCAAATGGTCAACTTGATGGAAGTGGCTAGAAGGAAATTCCAATGCTCTGTTAGAAGTGTAACTGTCATAACTTTTTAGAAGTTGAATTATCTGACGCCAATCAAGTGGAAGAAACAAAATGAAGATTAGTTAGTAGAAAAATATGTAACGACCTTATCCCTTTTTTGGTTATATAATAAGAACTGCTTCTATACAGCTTCAGATATATCTCAATTTTATATGGAATGCCATTTAGAAACACCCAAGATATGATTAAGTTTCCAAAGCTGGTATCTTTAATTGCTCAGTCCAAACGCAAGATATGTGGCAAATGATGCCGGACACTATATATTTGTGGTGGGCCTTTTTTGTGACTTTGGACTAGGCTGGCTCCAGCTGTTCTGAGGCCCAAATATTCTGAGTAGGAGAGTCAGAACCGGTCTAATTACAACTCGCTTTGGTCCGACTTATACACAAACTATGCCCCTTTTTTTTTGGCAAAAACTTCGATTACATGCCCATGGTAGGTGTAGCTGTTACAACAAACCTATGACAAGCAAAATGTAATAATAAATAATAAAAGACATGTGTTTGCTGTTAGACAAGGTAAATAACGGATCTTTAATTAAAATAAAGAACGCAACAACAGGAGGCGTGTCGTAAAAGGAATGGTAGAAATAAAAAGAGAAATAATAATGGTAATTAAATCAAAGAAGAAAAAGGTTAGTCTGCCATATTAAATCATATTACGGGATTAAGACCAAGGAGGAAACTACTTCCTCGATGTGAATAACCTCTTAGGAGAATCCTGCCACAAAAGTTACTCACTTTAAGGGAACGGACCTAAATGGCTTGTGCCCAAAAGAATCATTATTCCTAAATAGAGGGTAGGTCTTTTAGAGGGAGAGAATGGATTAGCCTACTGATGCATGTCTGTCGTACTACGCTCTCTGTTTTTCTTCCTTATTCTCTGGTTCTTGTTTTTCTTCTCTCTTAGTGTTTAATTGTGTAGTGTTGTGGTGATGGTGATACTGTGATTCTCTCTTGGTGATTGCTACTGTTGCGATTATGTCCCTCCACTGTGCACGGTAAGAGCCCTATATATACTACGTGCCGTGACTGGTTCTTACCCTCTTAGCCCTTAACTGCTTTTGTCTGGATTTGGGTGTCCTTTTCGACCACCCTCTGGTTTGTTAATTGCCCAGCCACCACCACTTACTTTTGTTTATATAATCTACCAAAATTCATTGCCTTAGTTACATACAAGCTAAGCCAAGCAAAGGGCCGAGGCAATTAGGCAAATAGTGGAGAGCTTTAAAATTGGCTAAATTGGCTCTGAAATAAACCACCGCCTCTAATCGCCATTACATTACATCTTCCAAATGACCTGCAATCTTCTTCTTTTTTCAATTGTAACCACATTTTTATCTTGGGAAATTTTTATTTCTTTATGAGTTTTTTCAAAACGAGTAAGATTATGCTGACAAAAAGATTAGATTTTATCGAGTCTGATTAGTTGAGATCCATAGTCGTGTGACCAAGTTTGTTTCATTGAGGATCTATAGCTTATTACAAATTTTAGGATAAAGGCTTAGTTGTTAATTGCAAAAATTCCGAAGCCTGGTGCTGAAGACATCAAGGAGATTCTTGGGTAAAAATTCTGACAACCTTTGGTGATTACAATTATTTGTTTGTACACAACTTGTCAGAAGCATCAATCAAAATGGTGTTCTCTAATGGTCTAACACACACATGAAGGTGTGCTATAATAATCCAAATTACTAACCCAATCTAGTTGAAAGTACTTAATAAATGATTGCCCTTGATATGAATCTCCAATTCTATACTTCTCTAATTGTAACGTTAAAAAAAATTAAAACTAAAATGCAACCCCCCAAAAAAACAAAAAAAAAAACACTAACCATGCAACTCTATCTCATCGTGTAGATTACAAGAAAATTATTTGTGAGCTACAGAGTTCTGGCAAAATTCCAGATGTTTTCGTATAATTCAATATTTCCCTCGTCCATATAATGTTTTCATATAATTAAACAGCTAAAAGCTAATTCAACAGTATCGAAGTTTTTGTAAAGACAACACTAAAACTAAAATCCTAGCCAAAAGAAAACCCACAATGAGTTATAGAAACTGCAACCTCCCACAATCAAGGGGGATGTTACGGGCTTAGCGTGTAAAACAAAGCTATCCCATGCGCAGCTCAGAGGTAAAATTCTAATATGGTGTCGCAACTGCCTATGACCACCAATCAACCACCTCTTTCATGATGCTCCACGATTGTTTCTTCCTCTGAGAAAATACAGCAGAGATCACACAACAGAGGATGCAGAGTTAGATTTCTCTGTCCCACACAACGGAAGCTTCCATTTCACACGACCAATAAGCTTTGTCATGTCATTTTCAATAACGGATTACAGGCAACAAAAAGTGCCAGAGTGTGTGTATGTGTGCGTGTGTTATGTAATCAAAGAATACTAACCTCACAATTCTTTCCTTTAACATCCACTCACTTAGAAGCACTAATGCTAGCACTCTTCAATAGGCTGTGGGGACTATTACTTGGTTTGCTAGGGCCATTCTGCAATGCTGATGCATTTTGGTTAGTGCTTTCTGCTTTCTCAATTCCTTCTGACATTGGAGGGCTCTGAAGGGTTGCACGGGAAGCTGAAGCTGCATTACACTTCTTATTATCGCCATTTTGGTTGGGTACAGAGACCCTTTCCCTGAAAGAATGAAGGGTAACCATCAGTAGGGAAAAGTTGATAAAATCAAACAAACTGCATAACCATTAAAAAGATATGACATATTTTGACCAACACTTACCTGGGCAAGGATGCATGTTTCCTTTCGAGTGCAGAAGTTCTTCCACCTTTAACAAACTGCTCCTCAAGATTAGCAAATAGTCTCTTGAATCGATCAATTCCACTGGTTGACATAGAACTCATTTAGCTTGATAATGACAAGTCTTAGGACAAAACAAGGAATTTAGAAAGCAAACAGAAAAATCAGCAAGCATGAAAAGTATATAATGATTTGATCAAATCAGATGATGCATAATAATCCCCGTGAAGTAAAAATATAAGTTCTCTGAAGAAGCAGCAGGAATTTTGGTCATTCAAAAAAGTTGATTTTGCAAGATAATGCTAGGATTGAAATTGCAACAATACTAGTAATAAAATAAATACCCACTACACATGGCCCCATGGACTGAGTTGATTCAAGATAAGGGAACGAAAAAATGTGGAGGAAGACCAAAAATAATATTAGTAGAAGTAGTAAAAAAATATATGGCAATTAAGGAAGCAAGAGAGGATATGATTTAGGACAGACTAAAATGACGGAAAAGAATACATGTGGCTAACCATAACTAATGTATTGAGAATCCATAACCGACCCCAAAAATGCAGGTCTAAGGCTTGGTTATTGTTATTGTTGCTATAGTCCTGTGGCTTTAAAAGGCTAGGTGCATAAAAAACCGTGCCAGAGATAGAAAGTGGACATGCAGCAATATGCCCTTTTCCTGAATTTGGAGAAGAACAAAGTACCTCATACTTTATCATGACCAATAGTGAAGAAAATAGGTAAGGTACCAAGATCCATAATAAGGCAAATCTAGCGTTTTGTTGTTTTAACAGGTTATGATAGTACTTTTCAACAAGCACCTCTGATGGGAACATTTAACATACGTTACACACACACAAACAACCACATGACTTTAACATTAGGCTCCCTTATTTTACAGTAGATTCACTCACACATAAACATGCATGTACACATTAATAGTAGTAGTAATAATAATACCTAGGATACATGAAGCTACTCTGATCTGCACCTTGCAGATACTCCTGAAGCATTTGCGGATGATACTCTAGAATCTGTATGCTTTAAGATTTACAACATAAGCAGATGGCAAGGAAGGAGAGAACAACCAAATCAAGATATAAAAAATAACACCACCGAAGCACTATCACCACTGTAGTCGTACCTCTCTATAAATTAGCTCTCTTACATCATCTTTTGACAATTTCCTCCTTTCAAAGTCAAACTCAATTTTTGAAATGGGTTGTCTGGATGGTTCATGGTCCACATTCGCTAATCCGTGGAAATATGGATCAGCTAATGCCTGAAAAAGAAACAAGCATGGATATCAAGAAAAATAGATATATGATATCTAAACATATGAGAATTTTAAAATGCATCAGAAATAATCAGTTTTACTAATATCTTATCTCTTCAGCAGATGGGCGATCTTTAGGATCAAATGCAAGCAACTGCTTTAATAAATGAAGAGCCATGGGATCTGCATTGGGGAATTTTTCTGAGAAAGGAGTTGGTTGCTTTTCCTTCATGCAACTTAAATATCTCCTAGCCTTATCATTTCGAATCTGCAGGAAACACAAATAAACCAAAGGTGAGCAATCAAGAACATAATATTAAAATAAATGTACGTTGAAATTCAAAGAGACAACTACTTCAAAATTATGAAACAATGTTTCAAGTTCTATGTAATTGTGAAAGAAGTGACTGAAAAAGACAACAAACCTTTGTAATGGGTTCAGGAGGAGGAGTGCCAAGCAAATCAGTTATGATATCCAATTGATGTACCACATTTTTCCCAGGAAACAATGGTTTTCCTGTTAGCATTTCTGCAAATATACATCCTATGCTCCAAATATCAATAGCGGGGGTGTACTGCAAAAGACAGTTCATGATAACAAATTATCAAAATGTGTGGCTGATTAGTTCTATTGTTAATTCTACTCAAATATTACAGATCTAATAAAACATGAACAATGAGCATACCATACAAAATGTACAACAGACATAAATATAATGAGGTAATGTAGAAACATAATCTTATGCACCAAAATTGTATTCAGATGCAGTAGGTAATATAGATTCTTTAAATTTCAATTGACACCATTAGTAAGATCTCATCATCTCATCCAATGCTATTAAAGGGGCTAAGCACACTTAAGCACAGATATTAAGTGAGCATTGCCTCTGAATTAAGTAAGCACATGTTTTGGAAAATATATGGCATATCATTTGAACAGAATATCTCAGGAAATATAACCAGAAAACTTACCTTAGAGAAAAATGAACCACAGAGTTCAGGAGCGCGGTACCATCGTGTTGCCACATAATCCTTAGAAATTATATTTTGTCAGCAAATGTACAGAATTTATAAGAAATAAGTAAACATTAAAAATCATTTAGCTTAACAACTTTTTTTTAAGTGATCTTTGGCCCCAAGGGGGAAGGAAAAGGGTAGATTCGAACTAGTGACCTCCGCTTCATCAGACGTGGTCCCTAGCCGATTGTGCTACCCCTTGGGGTTGACACTTCACAACTTTCATAATGGAAACACCTACGGTCCAGAAAATTGTGGATGGGGCATCATCAAAAGCTGCACGAGCAAGCCCAAAGTCACATATCTTCAGCTTGCAATCCGCATTAGCAAGTATATTTTTTGGCTTTAAATCTCGATGGAAAACATTAGCTGCAAAATAAATATATATATATATATATATATCAGACCATCAACTTCATTAAAATCAAAGGAAATTCGATCTTAGAACAATGAAAATGGAGGCCAACCTGTATGTATATACTTTAAAGCTCGAAGAAGCTGGTATAAGAAAAATTGAAAATGTGCAGGTGTAAGATCGTCATTTGCCTTAATTACTTCGTGAAGGTCAGATTCCATCAACTCAAACACGACATAAATATCTTGAAATTCTCTTCTAGATGGAGGAAGCATTATATGTTTTATTTCTACAATATCCGGGTGTCGAAGCAGCCTAAGAAGCTTGACTTCTCTCAGTATGCGTGTCGCATCAGAAACATGCTCAAAGACATCATTGATTTTCTTTATAGCTACTCTCTCTCCAGTGTGAGTATCAATTGCAGAGGCAACAACACCATAGCTTCCTTTGCCAACTACTTCTTGAATTTCATATTGACTTGCCTCACCATATTCTGTGAAAAATTCTTTGTCAAGCATGCTCTGATTAAATCAATTTTTAATTAGCAACTCTTCAAAAGCAGATAGAAATAAAAATTGAAAGCATGAATAGAAGAAGAATATGAAATTGTACAGTTACTGCATAGCTGAAAAAAAAAATATTATTAACATTTTCTGTCTAAAAAATAAAAGGAATTACTAATTATTCCATGGTTATAGTGCACATATAATACTTCAATGCGTTAAAGTCCTTCACATAGTTTCTCAGAAAATGTATTCCATAATAATGGATATTTCTTTAATATCCTATTTAAGTTCCATGCTTGTGATGGGAATCTTCAGAAAAATGTACAACAAATGCACAAGGACGTTCAACAATCATTTACAGAATATACCTAGTTTTTAATTAGCAACAAAGGACGTTGTAAGTTCCATAAAATATGAGCCGGAGGACATTGTCAATAACTTCACATTGCTAACAAATAATTTTCCGAAATGATATTGATTTAGCAATCAAATAAATACCAGATAATAAAGTAAACCAACCATCAAGAAATCATTAATTATCCATTTAAATAACTTATATTAATCAAAACATAATCCAATTCAAAGCAAGACTTAGGTACAGTACTTAGATACTGTTCCTCTCTTAAGATTCTGTCATGCGACTTTTTCTTTCATAGATAGAAGTGTATTTTTTAAGTTAAGTGACCACATGGCAGAATTTTAAGAGGGAACCTAAGGAGCAGCATCTAACATATTTTCCACCCCGACGTGTTTCCTTATGTATAGCTTGTATCCTAGAATTTTTGTGCTAACGTGGGTGTCCAATGCTCTTCAAGCACCCGACTATTCCCCCGAGTATGTGCAGTCTCACACACATCAGCAACCTAGGACCTCATGAATATCACAAGAAACTGAGGAACCATTAGAACAACCTATCAGGGTTGTCCTCGAATGTTAACAATCAATAGGTCAATGTTTATCAATAATACAAGTGCAGCAAAGATCACCTAAACATATCACTAACATACCATAATCATGGTCAAGTGCATTCATTCATAGCTTAAAAGCTAATAATACTAACAGCAGCATAAATTAGATTAACGAACAAGCTATATAAAATAACAAAAACCTCAATCGAGAACACGAAAAATTGCTCGCTCCGGCGATCTCTCTCCGTGTTCTCCAAAGACGCAAACAAGTACAATTGATATGAATCGATCAAAACAGCTCCACCTCATATATATATACACACATAAATTGAAAAAAAAGCAAGCGCCGCACAAATTTGAGCTTTTCAACTAAAGTTTGGTCAAGTAAATACAGCAGAAGCAAATCTTATATCTCATTATAATATTAATTCTCCGAAAAGGACAGAACTAGTTGCAAAGCATCTCTCTCTCTCTCTCTCTCTCTCTCACTCACACAAATTGCGAACCTTATCATCTTATCAAAAATTATAAAGAGAGAGAGAGAGAGAGAGATAGAGGGGGCAGATTGAGTGTGTGACTGACCTTGTGAGGATCGGTGGGGGCGAGCTTGTGAGCGGTCCGATCGGGGACCTTGATCCGCTTCAAACCTGAGATATCAAAGTCCACGGTGATCGTCAGCTCCTCTTGAATTTCATTCCGTGTTTGTACGGCGTCGTTTTGGGAGTGATGATAATCATCATGATCGTGATCGTGATCGTGATCGGAGGATGTGGATGAAGAGGAAAATGAAGAGAGGCGTTGAAACCAGCGAACCAAGCCGGACATGATTGTAGAATTTAAAAAAAAAAAGTCTGTGACGCGCCGTACCCTATCTTTTCCCCCAACCAGCAAAATAGCTTTTTAGTCGTTAGCTTTAGCCGCCTGTTTTTCTCTGTGTCTGTCTCACTATATGTGTTTTGCAGTACAGAGCTTAGCGAGCGATGCCTGCTGTTTTGGTTGGGTTTGGCAGTTATAAAGTGGGGTATGGTTTTTTTCCGGTGTTGTGTAGCCACCAATAATTTCGTGCCATGTCAGCATGTTGTGATTGGTGTCCGTGTGGAACCCACTTTCTCCACGAATCTCGCCGTTCTTAAAGGGAAAGCAATTGATACACTTATCCCCTTTCTATATTTTATAGTTGGAGACTTTTTAGAGCATAGCAATGATATTCACATACATGCTATAGTAGACGCAGTTGCATGGAGTAAGATTTTATTTTAAAAGATTGAGAGGGGAGATTAATCATATGTTTTTACTTTTTAAATAATATTATATGTATTTGTATATATTTTTTTACTTACACGTATTTGTAAAAAATACAAATAATATTACTAAAATAACATTATCAAACGGCCTCTGAATTTTTTAAACAAGATTTCATAATCTTAACTGAAATTGTGTTTTTCGTTAATACACACAGTTGCATGGACTAAAATTTTAGTTAAAATTGTAAATCGAGTTTTTAAAACAAGATTTCGCAATTTGGACTAATATCGTGTTTTTAGTTAGAATCAATCCCATAAATAAACTATGTTAATGAACTTTTTGTGCTAAATCCTTATCCAAAAATAAAAAATAAAAAACTGCAGTACTGATTCTAGTGATAATACATTGGATATCTTCTCAAATTAGAATAAATCCCATAAATAAACTATGTTATGTTAATAAAGTCAACATACTAAATCCTTATCCAAAAATAAAAAACTCGTATACTGAATAGTGAATACTGATTCTTTTTTTCTTTTCTTTTTTATGGGACTCTATAGACTGATGCTAGATATAGTACATTGGATATCTTCCCAAAAAAATAATAATAATAATAATAATAATACATTGGGTATAAATTCTGGAGGGTGGTCTCTATCTAGTAATGTTGGAATGTTGGATTTTATACAACTATTTACCATGTGAAGTAAAGTAAGCCAGATGGGGCCCTGAGCTTATACAGTGAATTTTACTTTGGGTTGTCTATTACATTGGATTCTTGTTCTTTAGTCAATAAGTTTTGTTTAAAGTCCAATATTTTTCAAAACGATGGGTCATTTTGGGGGCCCATTTAATAATTTGACTTGAAGGTTATGGAGACACTGTGATAAGCCTGACTTTTGAAGAAAAGTATCTAACATCCCTAGATCTGGCTTAATCTTGTCTGCTTGTTACTTATCCCCAAAATATAAATTATAAGTTCATCAAAAAAAATATAAATTATAAAATATAAAAAGAAAAACCAGTCTGGTTTTCAACCTCAATAGTTTATGGTTGTTGTAATAATTTTCAGGTCTCATGTGATCCAAAAATTATGGGCTTAGTCTCCAAATCAACACCTTGGAATCACTCTAAATGACCACTTTTTGTAATTAACTTAGTATGTACAAAACAGGAAACTACACTCATCCCCAGGAGCCAGGCCATTAGTTGAGTGTGCTCTAAAATTCTTGGACAGCCAGCTTAGAAAGAAAGAAGCAAGAAAACTAGTCATTGTTTTCCACTTTAAAATCTATTCAGCTAGATGGAAATAAGAAGCAAGAAAGAAGCTGAATCTATAAGTTGGAAAACAATTTGTCATCATCTAAATCATATCATGCAAAATTTCGGAATCGGCTATAAATCCATATAAAACTAGTCATGGCCATCCACATATATTTCTTTTCACATTCTATTCTAAATCATATAGTGCAAATGCTTCAAAACTTATACCAACTTCACAGTGATAGTTACAGACTATGCAACACACTCTCAAGCCTATTCCTCCGGTTTTCTTTTATACACATCTGAAAGCATCCTCATAATCAAAACCAATAAAAAGAACTACATCACAACAAAGATCTTATTGTTACAATAAAGCAACCATCTATTCTTAAGTTCTTACTTCCATTTCCATTTACAAAGAGCAAACTTCTACTAAATCCAAATTTTAATGGGAAATTTAAGTCATGTAGGAAACTCTTAGAACCAAATGATACACGCCCACAAAATTCACCATTTAGATGATTTACATTTTGTGGAGATTGCATTTCCACTTAAGTAAGGCTCGAAGGTTCTCATAACTTCCTCATACGTTGGCCTTTTGTAGTCCACCGCCTGTAATCAGTTTAATACCATATATTACAAAAATTTTGAGAAAATAAATATCATACTGAAATTTTCTATTTAAAAGAAAGTATCTGTAGCAAACCTGCTCAACAACTTCTTCGGGGCCTGCCCATTTCCATTCAGCAAATTCTGGCTCTGCTTCACCATTAGCCAGATTGATCTCACTCTCATCTTTTGTTAATCTCATAAGGAACCTGTCAAGAGTCCAAATTCATCATCAGGCAGCACAAAGTCTCCGGTTGAATACTCGGTATAAATCCATTGGCAGATAGTCTGATCATATGATTACATAAAAGGGAAATGAATCACATCCTAATCCCTTGATCAAATAAACAAAAACACACACATGGATGTATATCACTGAGATAGGAGTCTGAACACACTATATTAGTAAGCTAGACAAACCCAAAGAAAATTATTTCAGCATTTAAAGTTGTGCCCCTAACCAATAATACATGATAACATGAATATTCATAATAATTGTAATTTGTAGGCAATAAGTCACTCAATATGCTGAGCATACAAACATATCATAGATGGCAACCTTAATGGAAAATTCTTAGTTATTTCATTAACAAAGCCTCCATACAGGAATTAAGTGCTCAGTTCATTACTAAAGGGCCTGAGAAGACTTTTCCACTTATTTAATAATCAGATTTTTATGGTCTAAATAGCATCAGGAATGGTAGGCTTTGGTAAGCAAAGTTGAAACGTTAAACTCACATTAAAGTGAAGGCCACTCTTACAGTCCTAATTATGAGCTTTATATCATGGTGAGACAAGGTAGCAGGGCACCAGTATTCAACTATTGTCAACTGACATTAGGATAGAGACAATAAGCAACAGAAAAGCCATTTATAACTTAGACCAATTATTTCATGCAAATCTTGCACAAATTCATATCTAAGCATTTGGCTTGATTCTGTTGCAGGTACTAGAAGGTATATCTCAGTAAACATCTCTATTTTTGCCCATGTAATAAGTTTCCAATTCCATAACCCCACGCAAATAAACTGGTCCAGGTGAAAGCCTGTATCTCTACTCTCTACTACCAGAAACTTAATGGAGGGAACTTTGATAAAAAATTCCAGAAAAGTCAAAGCATTTATCACACATTTCTTACACTGTGAAGACTTTAGTTTCATAAATTATTCAAAAAAAACAAAAACCTTTATGTATATTGTCATGCCTTCACATCCTAGATTCAGTGAATGTTCCATTAACTAAATCTAAAGGAACAAGTTAACTCAAATTCCCTTCAGTCATATTATTCTGTACACATGCAAGCGTTCTTAATTATCTAAAACCAAGGATGTTTTATATGAAATTCAAGTGAGAAAACATAGAAAATGCCACATCTAATTTTGAAGTAATGAATAAAACATGTTATTCCTTTTT